>OY735199.1:64129241-64729241 GCA_963457665.1 Thysanoteuthis rhombus | reverse complement strand
GCTACTCTTATATTTATTGATTTTATACCGGGAAAAGTTTCTTTAGTTATAAGAATGGTCAATCAAAGCGGCGAAATAAGTAAGATTTTTAGACAATCTAATAAAGCCATGACTGGACATCATGAAACCTATGAAATTTATTAGCTTGACCAATATGAAACAAGAACAAGAAATGACAATTATGTTGATGAGAGTATAAGATACAATAAAATTCTCTTTGACCTCACAGACATGACAGTGGAGTTCGCAAAAGATTTACCATTGTACTCTTTTTACAAACTGAACGGCTGACATAAGCATCAACTAGTACTTCAAATCTCGAAATGGCCTTCCTAGCAATTAACACCTTCCTAAAAATTAAAGAGGATTCATTTAACGGAAATATGTTGTTAAAAAGTTAAGAGAAAAACAGGGGTTAAAATCTCAGAATTTTTTATCGCTTAATCACTTTGGCATGTATCAATGAATTTCGATGGTTGTCAGTTCCATTTTTCAAAGAACTTGCTGCAGTTTGAAGAGAAAACTGTATTCTCTTTACATATCTGAGATTTAAGGAACGAAATTCCTGTGTTGTGGGTTCTTTAGTAGGAGTGTGAGGGTGTTTGTAGCTGTGTAGGTGAGAGTCAGTTTTAGTCTTCAATTAGAGGTGCCTGCATCTGTGTTTATGAGTATCAGATTTGTTTGATATAAGAAAACAGAGAGTTTTGATCATGATGTAAAAAGTCATATAAATTATCTTGATGGATATAGATTGTCTATTCACTGCTATTTCAAAAAGTCGACACAGGGAAAACTTAATTGTGTCGAAGATCGTCGAATAAGAAATAATGAGTTCTGGTCTTCCGTCTGAGAGCATTGTAAGCTCATTCATTGCGAGCAAAGTCTGCGTATGAAGTTCAACGTCCGTCCGATTCTTGCACGACGCTCATTTTTTTAAATTCATCCCTATGATCTGGGGCCACTTGTTGCTACCAATTGAAATCGGTCCGGAACAAGTAATTCTGAATAAATTATCATCATGACAATCACACACACGCACACATACACACATACAAATACATATACAAATATATATTTATGTATACATATCAATAACTATATAAATCCACAAGAACAAAAATGTACCTCTTTTAGAACGAATTTACATTGTAACTCAATTCATCTTGAAAACATGTTTGAAGAGGGTTTCTTTTGAAAAAAGACAGAACAAATTGCTAAAAATCTGCCCCGAGGCCAAAATATCACATGAGATTATGTCCTGTGCTATTGGCTGTCACATACAGACGGGTCTATGGACTAACCAACTTTTTGTGAATTAGAATAAAATTTTTTAGCTGACGTAAAATCCGGTACAGTCCTTTTCAATATCCATAAATGATACAATTAAAGTAAACAAGACTGGCTGCTTCAGGGTCACATCACTCTGACCGAGGCTTAAATCAAAATCTTGACAATTCTAGATTTTATTCGAGGGAAAATACCTGAATCTGACCCTCAAAGAAACCACTTGCAACCACATTTCTACAGATTTTCAGCGAAATTCATTTAGAACCTTTAAATATTTTGCTGTGCAAATATATCTCCAAAGTAGAGGAGATGGTCTTGGGACAATTATTCCTCAGCAATTCACTGACCCTTCAACAAACTTTCACTGAAATTCATTTCGACCCCTAAAAGTGGAAAAAAATTCTCCTCTATTTTCACTCCCGAAAGTGAAAAAATATCCTATCGATTTTGAACCTTGAAAGTGGGAAAAAAATCAGCTATGACATTGACCACTAAAAATAGAACAAAATAATTCCCCAGCATTTCGACCATTGAAGGCGGAAAAGATTAACCCGTCATTTTGCCCACTAAAAGTGGTGAAAAATCTAATTCAATTTTAACGTCTGGAAATGCAAAAATAGAGGGGGAGTTTTTTTCCCACTCCAGGGGTTCAATGGGGCGGGGGGGATTTGACACCTAAAGTGGGAAAAAGTCACCCCTCTGTTTATCCCTAAAAGTGGGAAAAAGAAATTCCCATCAGATTTTGACACTTGAAATTGAAAAACAATTTTGACGCCTAAAAGTGGGAAAAATCATTCCCGCTCTATCTTATATAAATTTGATAACCGTCACTGGACTATCAATTATTTCTTAAAGTAGCACAGAAGAGATCAGGAAAGAGGATGATTTAATGTGTGATTTGAACTAGCATCTGATGCTGATTCCTCTAGTTCAGTGGCCAGAGCGCTCTAACATAGTTGTCTGTGACTTCGATTTTCATCCGGAACATATCTTTTTGCAATCAATGATGTTAATTTATTCACCCACTGTCTAATTTAGTAGCAATAAAAGGTAACACAATCGAAATAAAGGTAAACAGTTGCAAAAAATAGTTAATGATTTACAATACACTATCTAATCATATGAATGAATAAATTTAATTACCGATACCGAACAACCATCTAACAGCAAACATGGTGCAGAAGAGAGCGGAAAATTTTGCCCGGACTGATAGTGGAGAGATTAAATATATCCAAATGGACAATTGCAAGAAAATCATGGAGGATGCAAGAGAAAAAACAAGAGGACAAATGACTTGCTTTACATTGACCAGATGATCTTGAAAGAAGTGAAAAAGGAAGAAGGACGTTGCAAAAAAAATGAGCAGACTATGAAAAGCATACGACATGATTCCACACTGCTGGATACTCGAATGCTTCAGAATTTTCAAGATCAGTGAACCAGTGGTGAGACTCATCGCCAACTCTATGAAAAACTGGAAAGTAGACTTAACAGCCACGGGAGAAAACTTGGCAAAAGTCTAAAAGAGTCGTCTTCCAGGGAAACTCGCTGTCTCCGCTGCTATTTGTTCTAAATATGATACCACTCAACAGAATTCTTAAAACAGCAAAGGATACCAATTCTCCGAAGCATAGGAAAAAGTAAATCACCTAATGTATACATTTACAGACGACATGAAACTATTTGTAAAGAATAGGGAAGAGCTTGGAATGCTGTTGAAAAAAATTGAAGGAATGCAGTCATGATATTGAGATAGAGAAAAATGCGCACTAATGATAGTTTACAAAAAAAAGCTTGCTGCAGCCGAAAGAATCAAACTCTTGGACAGCAAAAAGATTAGAGCATTGACCACACAAGACCGATAGAAATGCTTGGGAGTTCTTGAATATGATGCGATAAAAAGGGAAGAAATGAAGAGGAAATAAGAAGAGAATGCCTTAGGGGGGTAAAGAAATATAATACAGACCCAACTAAGTGGTAGGAACCTGACGAAGGAATGAATGCATGGGCTGTATCAGTAGTGAAACATAGGACCATCCATTGGAGGGACAAAGGAAGAATTGTAGTCAATGGACCGGCAAACAAGAAACAATGCACAAGGCCTTACATTCTAGAAATGATACGGATAGACAGTTCGTGAAGAGATAAGCAGGTAGCAGCAAACTCATCAGCATTTTGCCCTCTGTGTCCTGAGGGCAAAAGAGGTCTACAAAAATATGTGCAAGCAAACAGTGAATACATTATAAAAAGTGTCCGAAGCAGCACAAAGAACAACGAAAAATTGGTAAACGATGGAGCAGCACAGCAAACAAGGAAAGAAAATGGGAAAATAAAAAGCTATATGTAGAATTGAAAAGACAGATACAGGATTTTGCAGACGAGGGATCATCAGACCTAGTAATCGCAGAAAAGAGAAGGAGAACTTACCAAATAATAGATGTGGTTGTGCCAGCAGACCACTGAGTAAATAAGAAAGAGAGCGGGAAGATAGGAAATTACCAAAACCCAGCAAAGGAGAGGAAGAAGGTGAGGTAGTACCAGTCACAGCAAGTGTATTCGAAACCATACCAAAGACACTGAAAAGGAGATTGGAAGAACTAGGGATAAAGGTAGGGTCGAGACTGTACAGACCACAGCACTGCTGTGGACTGTACAAATTTTAACGAGAGTGCTATAAATATGAGATCTACGATATTTCCTATTCTCAGTCGTCTAACAAAAAGAAGAGGGAAGAGGAGGAAAGAAAAACACAAAAACATTCGGTGGACACAGAAAGGGGGTTTAGTTTAGCATTTTGATCATATAGTTGATAGAACCTAGCCCTAAAACCCTTACAATGTTGCAGATCACCTGGATTTTTTGGTACCCCTTAGTCTTGAATATTTTATGGGTACCTTGAATCATTGCCACTGGCTGCAATGCACAGTTAGAAGGAGGAGTAGATCATAGGCACAAACTTTCACAAATATATATATAGAGAGAGATAATGCACACTTTATATTCTATATTAATTAGTGATTCGTTTTTCCTACTCTTCAGTCCCCCTCTCATATCTCCCTCAACTATCACAACAGCGCAGTGGTTGTACCTCAATCACCATTCGTGGTGTGTGTCTTTCTTTCTTCCAGTCTTGCTCTCAGTGTCTTTGGGACGGTTCCCAGTGCGCCCACTATGACCGGCACTACCCTGGCTTTTACGTTGCACATCTTCCTCAGTTCTCTCGCTAGATCCTGGTATTTTTCCTATTTTTCACTCTCCTTCCTCTCTACTCTATGGTTTGCAAGTACAGCCACATCTATTATTTGGCAGGTCTTCCTTTTCTTGTCTACAATTACCAAGTCTGGTCTTCTTGCCTGGATGAGGTGGTCAGTTTGGATGTCAAAGTCCCACAGTAGTTTGTGGTTGTCATTCTCCAGGGCTACCTCTGGTTCGTGCTGATACCACTTTTCCACATGGTTGAATCCCATTCGCTTACTTAGTTTCCAATGAACCATCGTTGCTACTCTATCGTGTCTGTGCTTATACTCCTTCTGGGCGAGTTGACTACATTCACTAGTGGTTTACGGTCTCATCTCTTTCGCCGCACAGGTGACACTTGCTGTTTGTCTGTGTTCTGTCGATTATCAATATCTCCAATTTGTAAAATTCAGTCTTTCTTTTTTTCTTTTTCCTCGTCAAGTTTGCGTATCATTTCAAACCACTGAAACACCAAATGGTTATCCGACCCAGCACACATACCCTGTTCTCTTTCACTGTTCGATTTAAGGAAACCCTTTGTTCAAAATACGGTTTAATATATATATTGAAAAAATTTATTCGTAATTCACCTAATTGAATCTCTTGAACCATACAAAAAATCCTTGAATCGAACATAGTCGATGAACTGAAAAAAGTGAAACATACCATTTCAAAGTGACAGTGCAGAGAAAAATCTCGTTCTGAAAGCTGAAAAGAAGAAAATGTTAGGAAACTTTGCGACGGAGAGACAGAGACAGAAAGAGACAGAAAATATCAGAAATGCAATGTTGTTTTGGCACGATTGTGTTCATGTATCAACCTGTAAGTGTGTTTATTTGTTAGTATCCGAGTGAATGTGTACGTGTGTAGTTGAATGTACGCAGCATTATATGTGCAGTTATATGAACATGTCTGTACGTGAGATGTGCCTACATATACGCCCTTGTTAGAGAGAGAATCTCAGAAATGCAACGATGTTTTAGCATTTGTGTGTTTATGCATCGATATGTGTGCGTGTGTATTTGTTCGTTTGCAATTTTTTGCAATCATCATACATGCGGTTATATGAACATGTCTTTATATGATTTTGCCTACGTATACGCACTTATGAGGGAGAAAGAGGGAGAGAGAATGGAAGACATAGAGAGAAAGAGAGAGAGAGAGAATTAGTTTTACTGAAAAGAGAGAATCAACGGAACTAGCAAATTATAAAATCAGAAAATGATGACAAAATAGTGCAATCAGCACAAGCAAAAAAGCAGAAAGCAAGAAAAAGTTTGTCCATGGGAGGATCAAAAATACGTTTTGAAGACGTGCAGTTGAAAATTGAAACAGCTAAAAAAACCCTGATTAATGCACATCCATTTGATCCAAATAGAAATGTAATCTCTTTCCAGTATGGGAGACAAATTAACTCAAATTGCTAACAATCATTTTGCATGAGAAGAAGGTTAATCCAACCAAAGAGAAAACAAGCTTGAACTGCTCCAGAATGAGTGGACCATGATTGTTCCACGTATACAGATAGTTGTTTATCAATAAGAGTCATCTAAAAAATTCAATCTTACAATTTTTTGAAACAGATATCATTGTTCCAGTGATCGTGTTTCAATATCTATGGAAATTTTGGTCTGATAATTGATACTTTTTATCAATGAAGCCTGTATAGTACAATAGGCATAGCTTGGTAAATTATGATTCATATTGATTTTACTTGTAGCAGTATAACTATAATAATTAGGTTTATGTGGTTAGTCATTCTGCAGTTATATTTATCTGTTTAATGATAATTATATCATTGATATCTACACACTGAATATCAAGTGAGAGCAAGACTATTTCAATATCCTCAAATTACAATAGCATTATAGCGGTGGCTATGATCTTAGCCCCGGGAAAATTTCTCGAATAAATCCTTGCAGGTAAATCACACAGAATAATATGTATTCACGAAACAAACAAATTGAAGTTTAGTGTGACTAGTTTAAAAAAAACGTACAAACAGGGTCAACAGAATTACAAAGATTTAATTCAAGGAGTAATGATGTATACAAACATCTTTAGTCTGGACAGAAAAGGTGAAAATGAGTATATGTCTACATGTGTAGACGTGTGTGTGTGTATATGCACAAATTTGGAGATAGCAGCTTAGGGAGATCCAGATATTTGAAAACATATATGTATATATGTATATATGCTCTGTGCCAACCCACACTGGGATAGGCGAGTGAATGTTTGCGTTCATCCGTGTGGACATTTTTTACTCTATAAATGAATTATGCTTAAGGGTCACAAAATAGTTCAGAACGCTTTTAGACCGTCCCAAGAGAAATAATGGCTATTGTGATGTCAGTATTGATTCTCGGTGGTAGGGTAAGATAGAAAAGAGAAGAGAGGGAAAAATAGATACATTAAGTAATGATATGTGCATTCGACTGGAAGCAAAGGGAAAGTACTAAGCAATGCACCTCGACAAAGAGCTAAACAGAAAAGATGGGGGGAATAAACAAATGGAATTAATTAAAATCAAAGGCAAATGTGGGAGGAGAAAGATAAAAACTAATTATGGCTGGAGAGACAGTGAGAAGCCAATCGAAGTGTGTTACAGCGGATTAGAGGCGGAAAAGACTTCTAGGTATAAATTGGAATAGCTAGTGAATAAAAGCTCAACAGTCTGAACAGACACGGGCATGAGCTGTAGTCTCTTCCCCACGCGTGGCATCAGGGTTAATAGAATTCTGTTATTTGAAGAAGAAAATAATTGATATATTAATGTGCACATGGCACAAGCAGTGGATAACTTATTAGTTTCACGGACGAGCAAGGTATAAGTATTAAAATGCACAAATATGTTCATGCACGACACAAATACTGTGGTTTTATCTAGTGCCTCTTAGATTGCAAATTATTCTCACTTTGTCAGTCTGTCCGTTGGTAATCTGTAATTGTGACCAAACCGTAGGCTGGGTCATTTTTGACATGTATCAGTCACTAAACTGCCCCATGTTTCAGAAACTATTAAAGATGAAAGTATGCAGTTTCTATCATTCGATAACAAGTATTTTGAAGATTTAGATTAGAATAATAAATCCTAAACTGACCAGTCGTTCTTCATACCATTTAAAGAAACATAGGATTTTCCTTAATAGATAGCCTATCTATCTATTTCGTATGCAACAAGTATGGTACTTTTCTGTTGTTGGGGAACTCTACGAAAGCAAATCATCTTTAGTTGGCAAACTATGGTGACTCTTCCAAAGCATGTTATCTTTAGTTGGTGATCTATGGTGAAACAAAAAAAGAACAACAACAAAGAAATCTATAAAGTTCCCACATCCTCCAGAGAACTTTATTTTCTGTCATGGGGGAGGAAGGGGTATACGAAACAGAAAAGGGGAGACTTAAGAAAAAGAACCAATGTTCATTTCCCTCCTAGCTAACGATGGCCTGTTTTCAACTAAAAGAGGACAAATCTATTCTACCCTAAGTTGGACTGGCAAGTCTCTTCCGGTCCACAAAATTTCTTTTACTCAACCAGTGACTCCAAGATACCACTAGTTTAGCACCCCTTTACTCTACACAGCTGCGCAACTTTCACCCACCTTTTATTGAACTCCAACGAAGTGAGATTTTTCCTCTCGACATTGATCTTAATCTTAAGCTGATGCTCAAAGTAGGTGACCATTTGTACGGGAGTGAAATGCTCACCCTCGTGAAATCCCTTCTGGTGCGTTGTACAAATCATAATAGCCAGTCAGTACATCAGTACTTGATGTGCCTCCTTATCCAACGGCCTCCTTATCAGTCGGGGCGTCCAAGGCCAGATTGAGCTGCTCACTCCGCTTGTCAAACCGAGCCCTTTGATTAATTCATCTCGAACGTGCATATCACTAATATCCGATATAATGCCTTTCTCGAAAGCGGTCAGGTGGTAGAGGGGCCATCTTTCATCCGTGAGAATGCCTTCAGAGCGTCCTGACATTCATGGTAGAAATTCGGGGCATGCAGCCATTCTGGGTATGCAGTATGCTCCCATCAAATGCACGTTTCTCAAGGATGGAAGGTCCTCCTGGCGTTTTCCTTCCAAAATTTGCCATTTTCTCCTTCTTGTGCCCAGGAAAGTCAAGCGGAGGTATGGTGCCGAACTTGGATGTTCGGCATCCCTTGGCTGCCCTCCACTGGTTGGAGCTGACAGATCTCACAACGTTCCATAGACTTACTGTGACCCTAGAACAGGGCGTGCTCCAACCGTAGTTGGTCGGTAGACTGGAGTGGAAGTACTGAGAGCCGATAAAGGATAGGGGGGTAGATGTGCAAAGCGCACACCTTGGCCCTACCCTTAAAGGAGAGTTTCCTTCGAGATTAACTGATTCTATATTTTCTCCAGTACCGCCAGCCAATTTTTCTCTAGCTGGCGGTTGGGAACCAGGCCTGTCCGTCTAGTAGAAGGGACTGGGGAGAGTGCAACCCCTCCACGAATCTAGCAACAAGCCCTCGGACTTGTCATAGTTAGTTTTGGCCCCTCTCACCATCTCATATCTCTGGATTTCTCTGTTAACTTCCCAAATCTCGGCAATGCTCGTTACAAAAAAGACTACATCGTTAACATGGGCTGTGTACATGACTGAGGTGTTACAGCCAGGTAACTTTATCTTGCGCAGGAAAGTTTCAAACGCAAAAATGTACAGCATCGGCGAAAGTGGACAACCTTGACGAACTGCTCTCGAAACTGGAAAGGCTTCGGCATAACTTCCTTCACTTTTACCATCGAGCTGGGAGACGCATAATTCAAGAAGTGAATTCAGAATTGAGAATCCTGGTTAAAACCAACTGCAGACAAGATGAAATCGACTAAACCATGATTGATCCTATCGAAGGTGTTGGACATCTAATTTGATCAGCGCAGCTCCGTTGTCGACTTTCTTAACTATCATGCGTACCGTATACAGGTTGTCTTGGATAGTCCCTGCGTCACAAAACAAGTCCGCTCCGGGCCAGTAAGACTATCCAGCACAGTCTGCAAGCGGTTTTACACGACCCTGGCCAAAATCTTTAACTCTGTATTTAGCAGAGTTATGGGCCTGAATTAATCAACCCTGTCACTTCCATCTTTGTCCTTGCAAAGCAATTTCACATCCCCTGGTAAAGCTATATGGGATATTCCCATGCCTTAACCAGTGGTTGAATATTGATGGCAGCAAATGGAAGAATATAAGCGAAAGCCTTAGATACACCTCGTAGGGCAAGCCATCAATTCCAGGAGTCTTCTCCAATCAAATGTTCTTTAACGCTTCGTGGATTTCATCCCTTATCATGAACAACTCGAACCCAGCTGCTCCAGTCGCCTCGAGCTGAAGAAAGTCAGCTAAATAGGAGTCGAACTGGGCAGGCTCCTTGGTAAAAAGTTCCTGAAATTTTGCTCGAAATACGTCGCAGATACCTTCGTATATGGTCATAAGTCTTCTGTTAGGTGACACTGGCGATATGCCGGATTGATGCACTCCGAATTTCTTCTGGTCCTGAAAATCCTTCACATCCAATACAGGTGTGTTAAATTTCCAGAAACCAGGCTTGAATTCATTCGGACCCTAACAAGTTTATGATCTGAATAAAGTAAGCTGTGAAAAGTTGGACATTCTAAAAGCCTTACGTCGACTCTCCTAACTAGTTCCCGATCGATGTAACTGGAATGTTGCATCGAACTCGAGTTGCCACCATTCGTTCAAGTCCATACTACTTTATGGGTATATTCAATTCAGAATTTATCGACAAGGTCTACCCTATAAAATAAAATCTTGGAATGGAATCACGTCCAAGTTGTTAGTATCTGCCCCTCCATCTATCCCCCTGTCTATATCAGAATCAAGGACGGCAGTCCAATCACCCGCTAGAACAAGCCGCCTTGCTAAATCAGGAACAGATCAATCCACCGAAAGACGTTGTTTCGCTCACTCTGGTAGTTGGGCGTATAAATCCCAATCAAATGGAAATTGTCCCTTCGTATGGTAACGTCCACGATGCACAATCTGCCCGTAGGGTTGACATACTCAATGGAACACGACGCGTTTAAGGCATGGCTCATTGGCCAAGAGACACCCCTCGAACGACTATCAAAGTATGCTGACAGTGGGTCCTATGGCCTCTGTGTCTATCTCAGTTTTTATGGTGCCGTTATAGGATACACTATCGACGTGCCTAGGGAAGGTTAGTTTTACTTCCTGATACAGGGAGGGGTACATATATAATGGGACCCTCCCAGAACAATTTTTTTCTGTTTATGTAGCTCAGGATGGTGCTAGACAGCCAGCAGGGTGGACATACTGAAGGCACCGTTTGTCTCTCTCAGCGTGTCCCACACCTGACGTGTACTATCATCGATCTGGACCACGGTCAGCAGTTTTTTACTCTTGGGAAGATGGTTTGGTCCTCCACATCTAGCCTTCCTGAATCGACCGACAGGAAGTTGAGGATGACTCTAAGTTCTTTGAGAGCTGCTGGTGTAACTTGGCACGCCCAACTGTTTCTAGGTCCACACGGCAGATGTGTACCCCTCTCTTATGTTTGTTTGTTTTTCTTCTTTTTTTTTCAGTTGCCCCTGGAAGAGCTTCTCGACCTTTTTTGGGAGGTTATTTGTTGTGCTTGAGGCAGGCACGACACTGGTGGCAAAGATGGTGGAGGAGGAAGTGTGGGGTGATCTGTTTGTATTTTGGAGGGAGTTTGTTTTTGTTGAGGGCCGGGAGATATTTTTTGTTGGAAGGGGGTGAAACAGGACGGACAGACTCCACCAGCGGCAGTTTTTTCAATTGTGTTTTTTTTAGGGGTAGGGGGATGAAGATTTCAAAGGGGGACAATATTTTCGGGGAATGAGGAGTAGTTGGAGGATCACCGTCTCCGCTGTCTGGCTGGTCTTTAGTTTGATCAAGAGCACCGCCGCCTTTTCTCTTTTGTCTCTGCCCTGACTTGCATATCCCCACGCCTTAGTCCTGTCCGCATATGACTGCGAGATCTCTCCTCTTGGACTGTTGGTGTCATCCTGTGTGGGTGTAGGTGGTGACTGAGGCACCGCTATTTGGACCTTCCTTCAATCTTTTCCCACTACCTACCACTCTCCCTCCTTTGGTGCCACCATATTTGATGACGGAGAGGACGGCTCAGGTGAGGGAAGATCTAAATGTCTCCTGGCAGTGGACCTGATTTGTTGGGTTCTGACAGTGAGCAAATCTACGTGAGGCTCCTTTGTGACGGTCTGAGTAGAGGACGGGATCTTGAGTTTCGGCGGCCAGTTTCTTTTTATAGATAGTAGCGAGGTGACCACTCTCGCTACATATCCAGCAAACTTGCCTTTAACGATAAGAAGCAGCTTCTTCTGGTCATCCACGTCCGAATAGTTAGGAATGGCTACGAAAGCTTTCCTATCGATCATTAGATCGAAGTGCCATTCCCCACGCATAATCTCGGAGGACACTGAGTCATTGTCTCCGTATTTCAGAAGAAATGCCCCCAAATGTTCCCCAGGGACCTAGTAAGGGACATCATGAGCTATTACCCTGGTCTTTCTGTGTCCCAGTTACTCCACACAACGGAAGTGATCCTTTGTCTGGAGTTCCTGCCTTGTAACGGCCATGTAGTGCTCTTCACTGGGTAGCAAGACATCCCAAAAGGCAAAACCGTCGCCTTTCACGGCTTGTTCCACCTTTACCCCTAAACTGGATAGTGATTTCATCACTGTGCATTTTATTAATCTGATAATCTTATTTACTTTTTTATCGACCAAGAAGACGGACACCATTTTTCTTTCAATATCTTTCAATTCTGCCAAGTCAACCAGAAGACCATCCTCTTTGACGAGGTGCGTGAAAGTCTGGCACCGCTTGATAAAATCCGTCACGTTGACATTTTGTATTGTTGGGAGAATTCCAAACGTTAGGAGAGCCCCCGCTTGTCATTTTCTGTCCTGCCGGAATCGGTGAGTTAGTATTTTCCCCCTTCGCTTCATAGTCAGATTTTTTTTTCATTATTTTTTTCAAATAATTTTTTTCATTTCTTTCTTTTTTTTAATTCAGTATTTTTTTTCTTTTTCCTTATTTCTTCGTCTTTTTTCTTCTTTTTTTTTAATTTAATTTTCTGACATATGTTGGGGGGTCCCTTGAAGGAATTTTCCCCCGCCATCTCCCCTCTCAGGAGAGCTAAATGAACCCTCCTGACAGCATTGGCCATAAAATAAAATGAAAACTGGGACAAAAAAAAAGGTTCTCCCACCTTTAGGACAAGCGATCTGGGGGTATTTAAGCTAGTCCAGAATCCTTCCTCTTTTAGTCGCTCCGGTCTGCTGTTGCATTATTCTTCCCGTGAGTTACATCAGATGGTCTTCCAACTCAGCTCTCTACGATCTGGGTAATTTGTGCATTGAATGCGTCAAAGCTGCTCTCTGTATTCTTTTATACATGGTTGAAATGGAACCACTTTCTAACGGGTAGTAACGACTCAATGGGCGATTCCATAATTATATTTAAACAATTTTTTACATGGCATTCCATTTTCGATCTCCCATTCGCTCAACTACCTATCGGTCAGACAAATGAACCAGAGTCAAATGTTTCCCCTTTTCCCTGGTTCCAGTCAATGCAATGATCTTTCACACTGATGAAGACTGGATCTATCTCTATTGATTACTTGGTTCCATTAACATTAATACATATTGATTTATTTTGATATACATTATTCATTTATTCTTATTCATACTTTCGTTAACATATCTTTTAATTTTCGTGATCATTTCAGTATTGATATCACTACTTCAACCATTTATCAAGTGCGGCTGATTGTTTTCAGTTTTAATCTAATCATTTATAAAGTTACCATAAGAGCACAGAATCTAAAATTAATTGAAATAAATTGTATTACTTGGACTCCATTCATGAAAGAATGACCAAACGATATCATCACGGTAATGACAAATTATTTTCAAATCATTCAACGCATTTTGATTTAGTTTGAAAAAAATGTTATTTTGTTCTTCTTATGACGTAATTCTCAATTTTTTTAGGTTAAATCTTATCACGTATGGGAGGATGGTAAAGTTAATACTGTGATGTATTATTTTTCAATTTTTAATCAGATTTTTTTTTCATTTTCTATCTATCAAACAGTTAAGCAAGTAAGTATTACGATCAAATAAAATTGTACATAAAGCAAAAACATTATATAAAAATTTCAGTAAAGTAATTCTATTATTTCTATAAGAAATATTATTATCAGTATTCAATAATATCATAAAGATGGAATGATTAAATGAATACATGAATTGATTGAATCACAGTGATAATCACACTATTATGCCAGTATCATTAGTTTTAATTTGAATTTTTCAAGATGACATCGGAAATCTAACAATTTTTTTTTGTCCTTAAATAATCGAATTCTTATCCTTTCTTCCTGACATAAATAACTTCTATCATTAAAATTTCTGGGAGATATACAGTAGGTAAGTACTGATCATTTAACAATGGGATTTAGTCCCTTTTGGTTTTCTTTGTAAAAGATTTTCGAAAGTGCTGTGTCGGTTTTTTGGTTGTCGTATAGAAAAGACTTTACGTGGTGTAATACCTAGATTTCAATCCGAGTGATCCTATAAATAGTACAGCTATAACTACTTTTGATGGTATTTCTATTGAGTATTTTGTTTTGTTTTGTTTCTTTTGGGAAATGTTCATCAATTTATTTCAGAAAAAAATTTCTCCGATATTTATGTTGAATGATTTTTAAAAAAGAAAATTGAACCATTTAATTAAAATTAACATAGATGAAATAATCGACTCACACCAGGGAAAAAATCTAGATCTCATATATTTACACCAATAATCAAACTAAAAAAGATTGTACTTGTAAAAACAAAAATACATGTCCTTGCAACAATCATTGTGCAACTGGAAACAACGTATAACTAGCCATGATATCCATAGATGGACTCCCTAGTATTGAAAAATACATATTTTTTCTATTATATATATATATATATATATTATTATTAAGAGATGGATACACACACACACACACACACACACACACACATATATATATATATATATATATATATATATATATATATATATATATATATATATATATATATATATAGTGAATATTAGGTTTAACCGACTCGCAAATAATGGTTTTTAAAATTCAAATCTACGAATGCAATGCAAACACGCACACAATCAGGGATGCAGATTCGCACATTTTTTGGCTAGATTTAGCCGATTTCTCCTCTTTAGGCGATAAAAATCAGTGATATAGCTGAAGGCTACAAAATGAATTAGCCAATATAGTTTTATTTTATAGCTTACTCAAAACAAATAAATTGACATTTTCAGCTGGAAGTAGGAAATATTTTGCAGATTTTAGGCATCCCCAAGTATTTATAGATAATTTTCATCATTTTTTTCTCGAAATCGATTAACCAAATTTTAACGGATACTCTTGCTTTGAAAATATTCTTGGAGTCAGATACTAGTTCGTTTTTGATCCATCAAAATTATGCACAATTTACAATTTCTTTTGATTTTCTAAGTAGTTTTGAGAGGAAAGAATTTGTGTTGCAACACTGTCTGCAGTAGACTTTTATGTTTTCTCTAATCTCTAGTCTAGTCTCTAATTTCCAGTCTCTATGTCTCAGCCATCATCACGCCTTGTCTCTTGTGAGAATTTTTCCTTCAGATGTAAATTAATTCATCACAGAATCTGTCTATCTATGATCTATTTTCGTTTGCCATGTACTGACAACTGTGTATCAGCAAAACAAAAACAAAAAATGTTCTCATTGTTTTGTAGCGACCCCTTTTATATTTGGTCAAAAGTAAACACGAAAATAAATAGCTTGGTTAGAAAACCTTAAATTTAACCACATGACCCTTCTTTTATATAGTGTCCATATCAGAACTGGATCCACGTGCACCTGCGCTCATTTGCCTAGACTTTCTTAGTCGGTTACTTTTTCTCTCTCATTTCCTTTCCTTTTCTCTAGGGTCAGTATCATTTCGCCGCTCCCCGATTCGAACCGATTTTCCACGTGACCAATCATTATTATTAATTATGCCTGTTTCATTTTCACAGATGTTGACATATTTCCCTCACACTCTGCTACAAAGTGCAGGTCCTCTGGCTCGATCGCATATTCACCTCTTCATCTCACGTGAATAGAAGGAAAATCCATCCAATACACAACGATTACTGTTACTTTTTTCTCTTTTGGTTCTCCTTCCTGAGTTTTCTGTGATTTAAACAGTTTTTCCTTGTGTGCTTTTCAATTTTGCAGTTAGACATGCCACTGATAACCCTGTCTCTATAATTATTCCTTTATCATAGAAATACCAAACCTTATTGATTCAAAGCATTTCAATTAGCCCCACTTCATTAAATCACAGCGCCTATGACTACTCTGCACAGAACTCCTGCCTTTCGCTTAAGCGCTAGCTTTCATCTTCCTCTTCTACCTAGCTATAAGGTTAAATCATATTTCCCTCCTTAATTACTTAGTAATCTAATCTAAACAGACCTCTTCTATCGATCTTACTAATATTAATACACATTTTCCTGTCAGCTTTATATGCAATCTTATAAATGTCTTGATTCGTCAACTCATTAAATATACGCCTTATTTGTTCGTCTTAACATATGCATGTATTTTCGTCGTATTGTAAAAAAGTTTTGATGTAAATATCTTTGTTCTGCTTGAATCTATGAAAAAATTATGATTATATCAAATTTGTCGGAGCTATACACGCAAAAAAAAAACTATATATACTGAAAAAGTAACGTAAGCATCGAGGCAATTTTTATTATTACTTTTCACATATGTGAACTGTTCATTTAAAAAAAAAGGATCATTCACCAACTCAACCAATTCGATTAGCTAATTTATTAGGTCTTAAAATATGTATTTGAAGTTTTAAGCTGTTAGTTAGAAATTCACAAAATTAGGATATCACTTGATTTTATTAAATATCTCAACTTTTACATTTTTAAGCTTGATTGGACATGAATTTTTAAGTAAAAACTAAAAAAAATTTTTTCTAGTAAAACTAAGAGGAGTGGTTTCCTAAAAATAACATTATATCATTTTAGAAAAAAGCTGAAAAAAGATATAGTAGGTTTTATCGATGCAAAAAAAAACTTCAAAAGGTGATGACGAGATTATTCACGTATTGATGTATTCTACTTGTAGAAATTTGAGTAAATATCTATATTTCAGACCAAATAAGGAAGACATATTTACTTTTTAAATGGATGAACTGTCTATGATCTTTATGAATTATTCAAGTTATTTTGATATGATGCTTCATTGAGTTTGATTTGTTTTTATACGAATATTTCTCTATATATTCTTTTATCATCATTTGCAACACACACAGTTTCATTAGCTAACTTATTTGGTGTTTCTTTCAATTTTTTTCTAAAAAAAAAATCGATTAAGATTCTATTTAAGTTTCTTTCAAAAGTTAGTTAGAAATTCATTTTGTTGAAATATCAATTTATTCAATTTAATGTCTGAACTTTCAATACTTTTAAAAAGTGATCAGAAATTAATTCTTGAAACGACATATCATGTAAGGAAAATTATGAGGAGGAATGGAAGCAGTTTTCAAAGAAAAAATGACATTTACATTTTTTTAGAAAAATAGATGATAAATAATTTCATATGCGTTGTGTTATTTTAAATAACATCAACAAAAATTACAGAATTATTTACGTATTGATAAATTATTCAAATATGTTTTTTAGTGTAAGTATATATATATTTCAGACAAAACAAGGGCCATATTCTTTTATATTTACTATTTGGCAAGGGAGATAATCCACATGGACGCTCTGGTTGTTATGATTTACGAACCAAATATTTAAACGATAATTTTAGATGAAAGAAAGTGGCTAGATTTTTTTAAAAATTCCAATTGAAAAAATGGCAAAAAGTTGCTGGATTTAGATGAATTTTACAGAAAGAAAAGGAAGTAAAAAACTGTGTACGCCTGACACTGTATTTTATCAAAATTGTAATGAAAAGAATCGAATTGACTACATACTAACCCTAACCCCGAACCGAGTTATTAACCATAACCTCAAATCTACCTACTATCCCTATACCAAAACCTACCAATTGACCTTAATTTCAAACCTACCGATTAACCCTAACCACTGATCAACCAACTAACCCTAACCTACCTACTACACACCAACCCACCAACTAAACCTAAAATCAAAGTTACCTTCTAACTTTATTCTACCTACTAAGCTTATTTAAAAATAAATCTACTACCCTTATTTCAAACCTACTTACTAACCCTAATACCTAACTTCCCTACTAAATCTCACCCCCAAATTAGCTACTAACCCTGATTCCAAACCAACTTACAAACCCTGACCAGCCTTGGAACCCTAATTCAACTACACATAAAACATAACTACAAATTTTATCGGAAATAAAAACGAAAATACAGTTATTTGAACATCGATTAAAAATCTAGCCACTTTTAGCCATCAAAAAATAGCCAATTAAGTTTTTTCCTAACAGCCATATCATCTACATCGATTATTTCCCTTGCCAAATATTGGTATTTTGTTAAAAACTCACCGAATCGAAGAAAATGGGCTTCAAAAGTTTTTTTTTTAAATCATAGCTAAAAGAAATAAATGTGTATAGAAATTGCCCTAACATTAGCGGCAGATGAGTTGGGTAAAGGTTTTCCTTATTTCATTTTTGATAAATCAAGTGTATATTCTATTTTTGAAAGTTGATAAAATAAACTTTAATAACTGGATAGAAAAAAAAATGATTATTTCCATACTGATAAATTCAAAATTATACGACTGTATATTTCAAAATAAATGTATATATTTCAGAAAAATAAGGGCTATATATTTTTATATTTACTACGAAAAAAATATTCTAAACTGAAGCTAAATAAAATCATTCGTCTAAACGACCGAACAGAGTTAGGGGAGGCAGAAACGAATTACCAGTTTCCGAAATTCTGTATTTTTTCAAAAAAAACGGCGTCTGTATAGTGACCAGTCTATACCCTGTGCAGTTATGGTACCAGATGGTCTGATAATCTATCAATTTTTATTTTATTTTTGATAAATCCAGTAGGTACTCTTTTTCTTTTTCTTTTTTTTTTTCAAGTTTACGAAGAATAAAAAATATATAACTCATAAACACATTTACACACATCAATTACTTCACTTAATTAAACATGGCAAATCTTTAAAAAATATTTTTCATATAAAAGGGCAAATGAAATTTGGGTAATTCTTTGGATTAGTGACATTAAAATGTTATGCAGATATTCTGCGAGCAAGATGAATGTTCAGCAGACTTGATTAGCTGCTGTTGGTTTAACTTTTGAGGAAGAACAGAAATCAGAAGAAATGTGAAAATCGTACAATAAAATGATATGATTAAGGGTTAATGTTTAGCGTTTTGGTTAGTATTAGGGTAGGCGTTGCACATAACAACCACAAAAATGTATAATTTGCTATCCTTGCATCAGGTCTTCATAACCTTAACCACATATCTACTTACTAAATCTAACCTCATACTCATCTACCAATCCTAAAGATATACTTATCTAAAAAGCCTAACCCCATACATCATCATGAACATCATCAGCCTTTTAGCGTCTGTCGTTGGACATAGACCTTCCTGGGATTCACCAGACTGCTCAGACGTGGACTTTCCCCAGGATTCGCCAGACTACTCTATCTAGCATAACCAATACTTTCTGAACTTATCTAGTTTGTCATGCCATCTTATATTTGCAGGCTACATTTTCGCATATGATCTCTGGGGGTCCTCCTTGTGGGTCGTGATGTGCATTGGTTGTTCGACATCTATGCAGCATGACTAACCCATTGTCATTGAGTTTCCTAATGGAGTAACTTCTTGCAAATCTTCTAACTGGTCACTCGTAACTTGTATATCATATTTGTTGTCTTCTTTCCCTCGTTTGAATGAATATAGGTTTTTGTAGAATTCTTGAGTGCGTTTGACAATTTAGTTTCTATCTGTTCTTAGGTCTCCACTTTCTTTGAACATACTAGAGCGCTTTTTCGAAAGTTTTTTAAGTCCCCATCTCTTTTGAAAACCCTTTCAATGTCAACCGTTGTGTGTCTTCTTTCATCTCCTCTTTGTTTTTTGTTTTTTGTTTTTTTGATGGTTTTGTTTAATTCAGTTCCTTCGATCTTTTCTCTTGTTGTCGGTGGCTTGAGAATTCTGCGTTTTCCCTTAAGATTCTTGGTTACTTCTAAGAGTTTATTAATGGTTTGCTTGCACTTTGGCTCGAACATATTGTCGGTTTCTATCAGAATGGTCGTTATTTTTTTGTGACATTGTTGTTGTTCTGTCCTGGTTCGGTGAGAAGTTCATACATGTATTTCAGGTCCGTTTTTCAATTACTGTACGGTGAATGGCTGCAGTTTTGTGCGGAAGATTTTCCTGCACTCTTTCTTAGTATTAATTTGAATATCACTTTTTATTATTCTGTGGTCGCTTCCTATATTGACTTGATCCATGACGAATATCTTCCACTGTGTCGCTTTTGTCTGCTAAATTGTAGTCGAGTTCGTTTTAGGTTTCATTGATGGTGCTTCATCAAGACCATTCTTGTTGGGTTTCTTCTTTAATAAAGTTTACATGCTTTTGAAGCCATTTGCTTTTGCAAAATTGACCTGCTCGTCAAGTCATTCATTTCGTGCTTTGTATCCAAATTAGTCGATGCAGCTCTAATGTCCATGTCTTACCAGACCGTTGAAGTGTCACATTATGATGTTGACGCATGTTTTCGTATCTTTGAGTATGGAGTTCAAGTCACCGTAGAAGTTGTCTATTTCTCCCTTTGTTGACTGTGAAGTGGGGGGCGTACACTTAGATAATGTCTAGTTTGTACTTTTGGGGGTGTTGTGTAGATAAACTGTTGAGAGTCTTCCGACATATAAGGTGCCTATGTATGATGTTTTCTTTTTTGACGTTCTTGAGGTTCTGTTTCTGTTTGGGTAGTTGCCTTTAGAGCACATCATTCCACTCAAAGCAAATGATGCATCCGGGCCTTGTGAAACCACAGACCCAACAGAAACGGTTGTTTTTGGTGAGTTTTGACAATGGCCCCTTGGAATACATCACCCATCAGAAACAAGTGATGAAGTTTGGCCTTTTGGAACCGATGACCCAGCAGAGACGGTCGGTATGTTTTTGATCAAGTGAATCATTGGAGGTGTTAGGCTATGCTCTGCTGCGCTGATCCATAGCGTATTGTCAGGGGTCTGGTGGATTTTAAACAAATGATTTGAATCAAAGCAACATCAGAGCTCAACTAGCCCTTAGCACCCATTATATTACCTCTTGTTGGAAGGGAGAGATAAGTACGTGCGACGTTTTGAGAGATTACAGGGTATTTGAGCTTTTGATATTTCTTCGTGGTGCTATGCCTGGGGATTTTAAAGTAACTCAGCGAGCGACACTTGGCTCTTTACACCTTTCCCTTATGCCTTTCAAGTTTTGACTTGAAAGAGTCCATAAATATTTCAGAACAAACATTTAGTAGTCTCCCGTTGTACAGAATGTAAAAGTTTCATCAAAAGAGAATTACATTAGTAATAAATTCCTCAAAGATTCACCAATGATGATTCTATTCAGAGTTAATGAGAAAATGTAAGTTCGCCTTTCCACTGGAAATTATCCACACGGCATATCGTCTTAGAGACCTCAACTTTCCTCAACGTATATTATCTTTTCGTTCCCTAACTTTGTAAATGACCCTTGTTATCTATAAATACGTTACGAAGTTTGTTTTGTTTTGACGATGAGGCACTTTCCTTTTGAATAAATCCCATGTTGTACAAAATTCAAAAGTTACATCCATAGATATCTACCATCAATTCTAATCCTAAAATTGCATACTAACTAATAACCACAACCTTAGACTTCGGCATCTTATTCCAACATTTATTCTACCTAACTTCAACACTAATTTCAACATCTATTTTACCAAATCCTACTTTGAAAAATCACATAAATCGGTTAAGTTTCGTTTTAAAGTGCTGAAAATATGACCGAACATTTTTGTTATCTTGTGAATTTGTTAGTTGAATTTTAGTTTTTTTCCTTTCAAGTAAATTTCACCTCTTATAAAAAAAAATTTGAAATTTTTCATCGCAGATTTATTTTTGTGCTTTTCATTCGTTACATTTTTGTTTCCTCAGAGAATTTGTCATTTATGAAATGAGATATAGTTCTAGTGTTTCAGGTTAAATACACCCCTTCCATTGAATTTTTCCTCAGAACTAAAAAAAAAAGCAATGTATTTATTGGACATAAGTGAAAGCACATAAATTACTCGCTTATTCATTTTATATTTTATCAAATATACAATGAGGTTCTATTAAACCTATTTATGTTGCAACTAGAGGTTGGTTCTCATTTGTGTAAAAGAGTGTAGTAATGATATTTGGTTCAATGTAAAGACGAGATGGTGTAGTTGCCGGGGACAAAGGAATTTGTATCCAAGTGATTTGCTTTGACTGACATCTTTATAAATGTTGATGAAAGAAGGTAGTCGATAATTACCATGACTAAAAGGAGAATCAAGAAGCATGTGGACGCCAGGATTACACAGAGTTCGATTTTGTAATCAACACATACGAATATTCAGACAAACGAATAAGACGCACATTTAGTGATGAGGCATTTATGAATTTACAAACAAGGCTGGAAAGAAATAGATGGAAATATCAACATGATTGATCATGATAGATGAGGTCTGTTTAAAATTGATTACTACATAGTAGCTTTATTGAGAAAGAGAAAGTTAGTCATTAAGTTATAAAAGGAGGTAGTTAGATTCATGACATAATGGGTTTATTGTGTACCCTTGCAGCTGGGTAGAAGAAGTTAGCGTCTAATGGAAAGGTAGGAGATTTGTGAAAAGTAGTCGTAGTAACTGTGCATTAAATGAGCTTAGGTAACTGGAATGGTTTGAATCCATTAGCCTTGGTATGTGGGAAGACAAAGAATTGATTATCGAAACTGGGTATCAGTGGCATGCCTAACTACAATATCAAAAAACACACGAAGAAAAACTGTTTAGGTACACCTGCAAAGTTATGGGATGAATTTATGATCGTGTATGAGCAACTTGGGGATCATTTTCAGACACTGAAAAATATACGAAGTCACAGAAACCATATGGGGTACAACCCATTTGCTCTTCATGAGGTAAGGAGAATTAGAAGACAAACAATTTTGACTACTGCGTAATTCAATTCACGAGGAATGGAGATGTATGTACGCATTTTTGAGGAAGAGGACACAGTTGAGTAGCTGAGTCTATGAGAGATACCTCAACACCTGTGAAGTAAAATTGGCAATGTTCAGAATAGTGCATGGTCACAATGGAAAAAAAACGGTAAGGTTCGAATCGGCCGGGAGGCCGGTGAAATGATACCGATCTCAGAGAGAATGAAAGGGAGGGAGAGAAAAAAAAACGTCTGGAGCTTCCAATAAGCAGGTGAAAACGTGCATTTAGAGCTTGTATAGACAGTAGATGGAGGAATTCGAATTTTGCTTATGGGGTTGAATTCAAGGTTTATTACCGAAAGCTAATACTTATTTATTTTGGTAATTAATTCTAAGTAAAGAGTCGCTAAACATTTTAATCAAATTTAAAAATCTTAAATAACTTGGTATCCCATACAACTGATTGAAAATAAGTCCATTTAGGGAGATAATAATTACATTTCATACATAGATTTTCCTCCAATTAAATAAAAAAATAAATTTTGTCGAAATTGACTTATATTCATATTAAGTTCAAAGCAACAGGATACATGTGCATTTATAGTTATAGTTTGGTTCTCTCTTTACACAGATTCATTCAAATATAAATAAAAATATTTTTCACGATGAATATAAAAAAAACTGTTGAAGTTTGTGGTGCAGTCCCTTTATTTTTAGTTGAAATTACTTTCAAAAATAATTTGATATTAGTTTTAGCAAAGAAGCTCCACAGCTAAAGGTACGAGACATCACCTACCCCATTAACTCCCTATAAGAGCTTTGAATGAACATGTTCACTCGCTCATTTGCCCCAGCTCTGTTAGTCGGTCACTTCTCTCTTTCCTTCCTTTCCTACTCTCTAGGATCATCATCATTTTGCTGGCCTCCCAGCCGATCCAAACTTTATCATTTTCCACAGTGATCAATCACTGTCCTAAGCATTGCCCATTTTATTTCATGGATATCGGAGTATATTGCATATGATCTGCTATTCAAATCGTGTCCTCTTCCCTTGCTCTAACTGCATATTCACCTCAATCTTTTGTAAATCAAATGGTAATATCTTCACGATTCAACAGTCACAATTATATGTCCCCTTATTCTTATTTCACCCCATGTGTTTTTCTGTGACTTCAGAAGTCTGTTCATCGTTTGTTTTTCAGCTTCTGAGAATAGCTCCCAAGTTGCACATATGCAATCACAAGTACATCGTCTGCAACTTGATAGTTAGGCATACTACTGATACCTGGTCTCCAAACCTTATGGATTCATAGCATTTCAGTCACCTCCACTTCATTAACAAACGACTATTACTTCTACTTTCTGCAGAGCACCTACCTTCAGCTCAGAAGCTATTTTCTATCTTCCTCTTCTACTTAGCTACAAGCTTACACTGCCCTTTTCTAACATAGATCTCATTTCCTAAACTAAACCAGTCTCTTCTCTTCACAATTGATCGTGTCAATAGTTCCTCACATGTATTCCTTTCCAGCCTTGTATTGTTCCCAATGTCTCTGATTTGCGGACGGCATCGTCCTCTTTGCTAAGAACCTTTATGTTCTTCAAATAATGCAAGACGAAATAAGCGAGAAAGATGGCCTCCATATGAACTTCAGCAAAGCCAATGTCATGTACAACAAACATGACAACAGCAATAGCAATAATAATAAAGACAAAGACGCAAAGATCAAAATCGAAAACACAGAGCTGAAGACAGTCGACCACCACAACTGCTTACAGCATCTAATCTCCATGGAATCCACAAAACAAGAAAAAACCATGCAAAAACTCATACTAGGTTGCAAAGCTTCCGGTGGAGCAATTTCATTTTCCAAGGACAAGAAAATGCTAAAAAGAAGGGTATGCAACTAATGCACCCTCCTGATAGTCAATATGGAACCTAACCAAAAGATTAACCTTAAAACTCAAAACCATGTAACGTGTACATGAAAGAATCATGTTCAACTTCACTGAAAATTTTAGGCTATAGTGATGCCTGAACCCATAAGACAACAGTATATTAGAGAAGAAACAGGAGTCCGAGATGTCATAAAAACCATTAGAAAACAAGGATATCACACAGCCGCTGGACATCATGACTCACAACATGGATTCCCAGAGATACCCTTGATAGAGAGGTCTGTGAAATCTCGAGGAACGCTCAACGATTGACGCTAAAAGTATGATGATGTTGATGATGATGATGATGGTTATGATGAAATACACTATACGCATGAAGAAACTCACTATAGACTTTACCTATTGACTATGAAGACTAACATATGTATTAACACCATCCACCGGCTTGAAACTTCAACCAATTAAGTCACAACTTGGCTTACCGTCATACTGATACTTAACGACCGACATAATATGATTCCCTGTTCAACCCGAAAAACTACCACCAAGTCGGTACCAATATAGTTTTAATACTCAAACTTAAACTAAAACTACATGTCAATATCTTTTTTTCAAAATTGAAATAATTGGTTAAAACTAGAGAGATTCTAACAGTTGTTTGAACATCTAAATTAATCACTCACATTACTGAAAATCTTAGACTTAAATGATTTCCGGATCCCTTTCTTTATCACCCGTGCCACTAAATATTCGGCCCACCACCATACGTTTATCAATTATTTTGTTCCATAAATTCTTTACTACCACAAAAAAAAATACAAAATGCACCAAAATATGAAATACGAAACACAGGATTCAACATCAAACCCCACTTCCTAGAATCAACTTTGTTCCAGCAAAGGAACTTTTTCTAATCAATCACAAGGGGCTGGAGTATCCCCATTCTCCCGAAAATGCCATAAGTATTGAAGTAACGTAGAGATCTTTTCCTATTTTTTGTATTGGAGGAGGGGCCAAATGTCCGCTGGACAGCAAAGCTTTCTTGACTTTTAGACAAAAAGCACCACCCTGAGTCTGCACATAATTGCCCAATGGGTAGTTGGCACTGAGCCATGGACGACATGCTAACCTTGTAGTAGGCATCAGCACCTACCTTTCTACAAGCTTGAAGGAGAGTAGGGGAATCTTTTACTGGTCGGTGGCAACGTCAACCGAGACCATGAGCTTGGCTAGATGATCAGTGATATTGACGTAGTGATATACCGGTAGTTCCGGCGCTTCAGAACAGCGTCCATTCGTGGAGATTTTCAAGCCAGCGAAAGTTTCGACAGTAAAACCATTATTTTTTAGGTACCTGAGCACTTTCTTGCATGTTTCCAACCTCCTGCATTCCGTGGATCCCGTAAGGAGATGCCGACGTACTGATATACGATTTGTCCCAGGTTGTTATAAACGGCCGTTCTTGGAGTCCATGTTTAGCAAATATCTTCCACATTATGTTATTGAAAGCTTTGAGGACATTAAAGTTCCAATTCCTTGTTTTGTTGACCCTGCCGCTGCTGGGCTTCCTCTGGATACCATTTCCAATGTCTATGGTCTCTCTGACATTGTAAACAGTATGCAAGGACACGTTCACTTTGTTAAGGGTGCCTCTGGGGTCAAATTTTGCACGAAGTAAGTTAGAGATTCTTGCTATTTAGCCATTGTGAAGTCATTTTCCATGATATTTCCCAAATATGGGCGTGAATAAGCTGACATTTAATCTTTGTCTTACATTTGGTTTCACACATTATTTGGCATCGTGGTCCGTGGGATTAGTTTAAATTTTACTGCAAGTTTTGCTTCCTCACCTTGTATATATCATAAATATCTCTCGAATATATAAATATCGCTTGAAAGAATATTAAGACATCGGAAATGTTTGTCAGATTACAACCCATACAAACGGTTCCGACATCTTAACAAGTTTAATAATTATATAAAAATATTATATATATGTTCCTTATGAGTATAAATGTGCTGATATACATATTTCTGATTATATATATCACACAATACAAACCAATTTAGTATGATATAATACAATATCCGATGTATGATGGGTTTATTTCATAGAGTGCTTAATACATTCAACATTAAACATTAAGTTGATTTAAAATAGAGCTTAAGATATAATGAAGAAAGGATTCGCTGCACAAACATGTTTATATTTCTGTCTTGTTTGGGCTCCTCCAAGCAAAAGATTTGGTTTAATTTAGATCCCTATTTAGGACATTTTTTTCATGGAGGTTGTCGATTACAATAATCATCTTAGACATGCAGAAACAGACCAAAGACAAAACAATCAAATTAACCACCAAGGTTATATAAAATAGAACTATTTCATTGGGAAACATCCAAGTGAGGATAAAATACTCTCAGAGAGGAAATATACCACAAAAATCAGATAGATCAACTGCATACTGATATAACAAATTCCTACACCATAACCTCCAAATTTATAACTAACAACAAGGACAGCATCCCCACTAAATAAAACAAAAAACATAAAAAGCAATGACCAACCACGGAATAAAAACATATACAAATAGAATAAAAGGAAGATCCTACAACCTAGAGAGACATCTGGATTTCTTGCAGAGAAGATGTTTGAAGCAAAAACGACAAGCACACCCATTGTCATAAAGTGAGAAGATACTATTTGCAATAAAAGGGGGTCCCTGGATGCTGTGTTTTCATACTATCACGAAGGAGCTGGCGTACGAATATTTGTATATCCCATGGATAGAACAGATGGTAAAAATCATGGTTAATGATACTGATGACGTCGTCATAGCTATATCCGTAGCAATGCATTGGCATGTTGGCAAATCATACCCAGATCACAGCATGGCTGATGGTACTTCTAAGTATGCCGACTAAGACTCTTCCTCCCTCTCTCTCTTAGCCCAACACTCTTTCTCCCTTTCTCTCTCTCTCTCTCTCTCTCTATATATATATATATATATATGTGTGTGTGTGTGTGTGTGTGTGTGTGTATGTGTGTGTGTGTGTGTTTGTGTGTGTATCTATTTATCCCAAATACTTTCGCTCACCACTTGTCCTTCTTTAAAGGTTTTTTATCGGTTGTATTGTAATCTCGTATTAATAACGTAATTTTAGTAATGGATAAATTGAGATAATTCAACATGAATTTGGTGTAATTCTTGTACTCTTTAGAACCGACAACAAGGGAAAGAAATAGAGAAACTTTTTAAAAAAATAAATACGATTTCTGTACTTTTTAATAACACATGTTTAAAAGAAGTAATGCAGCCTTAATTCTCAGTATATACATGAACTAATTGGAATGAGACAATGAAGCGTAGAATATATGGTGACGGTAATAGAAAAAAGGAGTGATTATCATCAGTTAGATTTACAGGTTGGGTAATGTATGATGGAATGGTGGCAGTAATAGAAAAAATGAGAGGAACTATTGACTGAAAAATTTACAAGTTAAGTAGTAGCGATTGGAAAGATCCCAGTAATAGTAAAAGGAAGAGGAATCATTTAGAGTAAGAATTACAAGTTGGGTAATAAATAGTGAAATGGTGGCAGACGTAGAAAAAAAAGAGGAATTTCCGGGGTTAAGAATTAGGTTTCCATAGAAATCAAATTTAGTGGAAGTGATAGCAATCGTTTCGGGTATTTTAAGGGTTGTTTTGGTCAAGAGGCTGGGTATTCTTGAGAATCAGCTGTCATAGTTACTAAGAATTTTTTCGATAGAATTATTCAGTTCTGTTGCTTCAGTGCTTCTTTTGTTGAAGTCAGTGGCTTAAGATATGTCTTTTTTTCCATGAAATTCTTTGTTTTTTCGGTGAGTTTGCTGCTGGTGGTTTGTTTGCTCTTTGGTTCAACCATATCAAAGACTTTAATTAGAGAGGTTGTAATGTTGTTCAGCCTGTTTATATTCTCTTCTGTTTCGATGAGAAGTTCATATCTGTTTTTTCAGTCCGAGCTTATTGTATACTAAGTGATTGCAGTTTGGTACGGAACATTTTCCTGCGTTCTTTCTTCGTCTTAATTTGCATTTTACATCCTTGCATTCAGTGGTCGCTGCCTACATTGACTTGATGTAAGACTTGAATATATTTGACGGCGACACTTTTGTCTGCCAGGATGTAGTCGATTTTATTCCAGGTTTCGTGATTGGGGCTCTTCAAAGTACTTTTTGTTTCTTTTCGAAGAAAGTGTTCATGATTTTGAAACCGTTACCCAGTATGGCCGATTGTTTTCTTGATGATGCCATTGGTGTTCAGTTTGGGTAGTTGCCCTTTGAAAGCATCACCCCAACCAAAGTAAGAGATGCAAAAGGGCCTTTTGAATCTATTGAATCAACATAAACAGCCGATATATATTCATAATCGAGAGTATTAGGCCATGCCCTACCACGTTGGCCCATAACGTTTAGGGAGTAGTCTGGTGGATCTGTTATAACTGATGTCAATTTTTTTCAACTGCTCATTCCTAACCTTCTTTGGTTCTATTTACGTTGTGTAGGCCAAATGACACATTGTGTAATAATAGGAGGTCATTTCAAAAATAGTCCCAAAATTATAATGCATCCATAATTTTTCAGTCAGAGTATATATCCATCCCTAAAAATATAATTATCTACGTTGAGAAACGACTATGCAGACAAGAACAGTGAATAAACCAAAATGAGAACATTGGGATGAAGCAGTCTGCCTGTCCGATGGTCTTTTAAGCTCAATGGCAAGAGCAACACCACGTCAAAACGGCTATCTAATTTTGTCATAGGTTCATCGAGAATGGGGTATTTTCTTTAATCGTTATTTCTATTTACGCTGAAATGGCTAAGGGACACATTCTCCGTATAATAACTTGAGGTCATTTCAAATTAAGTTTCAAATTATACAATGCATTCATTAATATGTCAGATTACATATCCATTTCTTGATATATATATATATATATATATATATATATATATATATATATATATATTAGAATGGGAATTCGTCTCAAATCAAATATCGTATAGCAAGCAGAAATATCAACCCAAGAGAAAACCCTAGAAATGAAATATTTTATTAGAATATAGAAAACACCCTTTAAACTTGGATTAGCTAATCAAGTGCTATCTTTTACTAATGAAAAATATAAAAATAGTACTTCATTATCTACGTATTACTATGTAAAATGTAGACATATCCATATATACCAAAATATTGAAACTCCATGTCACCAATGCCTGAATGAGAAATTTGAAATGCTTAATTTTGTCCCACAAAAACAAAAAAAAACAACAAAAAACAGATTAATCAAACAGAAAAGAAGAAATAGCGTTAAAATACCGGCGCCGCTCAAAATTTTATTTAACATATATAACTTAATAACCCACACATAGATACACCAACGATAACTAACATCGATATTTTATCCACAAAGCCATCTAAAAGGACCACCTTATCAACAATATTACCTTAAATAAGAGGAAGTAAACAAAAATAACCACATAACCCATTATGTCCATAAGGAGCCCTAAAATGGGAAAATAAATTTAAGATATCTCGGTAAAAATAGAATATTCCCATAAAGAGCAAGTATAACTAGCAACCACTTACTGATAGTTCCAACACTCCATACCCCCGGCATGTCATTCATGACCATGAGCAAAAACACACAAACTACAAATCAAACAAATAAAAAACAAAAGAGAAAACTCAACCCACCTAGTAACAAACACAAAAAATTCTCAAACTATCCAAAACAGGAATTTAAAATATACCAAATTATTCGCCAAAAGAAGCACAGGTAAGACAGAAACGTAAACGTGTTATCTTCAGTCGACTGGAATAAGCTGAATCAGGAAAGTATTATGACTTGGTGACGAGTGCTTTGCCAAAACCTTTCTTCTTCTATCAGTAGATGTGGCACAAATTTTACAGTAACACGACGCATAATCAGTTTTTTTTTTTCAAATCATGTGACATGGACTTTTACAGATTCTTACTTATTCGGGTACTTCGCAAAAAGTCAAAAGAACGCATTCTTTGATGTGATCATCGTGAAAGTTTGTCCAGATTTGGCGTCCTCTTCGTTGGCTGTTCTTCCCAATTTGAAATGCTTGTACCATTTGTTAATACAAAACTTGGCATGAACAATCATTCTGATAGGCCTGTTGCAACATTAGAAGTGTCTCCGAAAATAGTCTCCTTCATTTGAAGCAAAATTCAACACAAACACTTTGACATTCAACATTTATATATATATATATATATATATATATATATATATATATATATATATATATATTTGTGTGTGTGTGTGTGTATGTTTTCTCATGCATATCAACATATGTATATTTATCAAAGATGAATAATGCAAATTTTATTACTGTAGTCGTTATCTTGTGTCTCTTCTTTAAGTGTTTTCCTATTTTTTGAAAATAAATCTTTTATATTTTCACATCAATATCTTGGCGAAGCTGTTCTTTGTTTGTTTTTTTTTTCATTTAGGTTCTTTTAATGACAGAAAACCTAAGAACCTTATCTGACAATCTTCTCAAACAAAAAAGGATGCTCTATCAATTCTTCCAAGTTCGTATAATAATCTGGCAAAAAAGCAACGAACCTTCCTCCAAACAACATTCCAAAATTCTTCTTCATTATTTTGAAAGTGTTTGTACTTCTATTTTCCATGTGTCCATGTTTACGTTCTTTTCTCGAGTCCCTCTCTCCGACTGCTTACCTTGTAAATAAATATTTGTTTAACAAATAAAACCTTGTTCTCACTTGCATTGTAAAGTTTATTCGTGACCGTGAAATGCCTTTCCTCCAATCGATATTATCTTCATGTCACTCATGTTGCTTTTTTGTATTTTCACTCATTTGAATGAAAGAGCAAATAATTCTTTTGGTTTTCCACTAGGATTGAAGAATACGTATCATTTGTCTTTTTACTAGAACAAATTCTTAAAAAAGCTGCTTAGTGGAGAAACTGATCAGAAGGAGGCCCTTGTTTTTATTGTTACGGCTGACATTTAACGGTGAATACATTTCTTTTTCTTGTTCTTGCTCATAATGCGATTTAAAATATTTATTTGTATGTTGAAGTTACTAACTTGACATGATTCATAGAAGTAAATACATCAGATATCCGGACTTTTCATGAATTGATCAAATCATTTTGTTTCCTGAGGCTTTTGCAGAATTCCAGTGAAGATTCTGTTATCAAAATGCAGTTACAATTGATATATATATATATATATATATATATATATATATATATATATATATATATGTTTATCTTTTACATCCCTGGGTTAGTAACAATTTATTTAAAAGTGCATCTATTATTATCATATCTATGGGAGAAAGAAAAACACAGAAAATATTCATGATTCTCTAGGTTCATGTATAATTTTCTTGAGCAAATAGATACACGCATGCACTTGGAAGAAGTAATACCCAAAAGAATTCGACAATTTTTAGATTTACTCACCTTAACATTCAATTTCTACGATATCCTTCGAAATGGTAAGTATGAAAAACAGCAGTCGCTTACATGCAAACTGTATTTTGGGAAACATATTTTAAATTTTTGAAACATTATTCCTGAAACTAGAAATACCCATTTAGTTTGCAGCATTCTTGTGGAAACTTGCTCCACACACTCTCAAGTCTTCAAGGTTTCTACGATTCCTCTGATGAATAAATTCCTCCGAAATTTGCCATACATTTCTGATCGGGTTCAAATAAGAAAACTGGTAAGAGTACTATTTTTCTTTTCAACACATTTCTGACTAGACTTTGCTATGTGCTTTGATCACTTTTGATCACCCTTTCTCTGTAAGTGATGTGCCAAAGAGAATTGTGAATCCTTTTATATACTTTGATATTTTGGTCCATTCATGATTCAGCGAGTAACGTGGAGTGTTTCGATTTTGACCCTCAGAAGTGGAAAAAATTTACTCTCCGTTCTGACCTTTGAAAGGGGAAAAAAGACCCCCTTTCGATTCTGAATCTATGAATGGAAAAAAGAATTCCCCACTATTGAAAGAATGTTCCGTCTCAATTTTGATTCGAAAAATGGAAAAATATCCCTTTCAATTTTAACCGATGAATGAAAAAAATAATCCACTTTGTGAAAAAAAAACATTGACTTTTGATTTTGATCCATAAGTGGAAAAAGAGTCCTCCCTTGATACTGACCAGCTAAAATTGGGAAAAGTATACCGTTTCGATTTTGATCCCCAAAACTAGTAACAGTGATTTCTTTTCAATTCTGACTCCTGATAATAACAAAATAGTTCCCTTTGATTCTGACAACAAATAGAACATATCAATTCCCTCACGATTTTGACCACTGAAAATAGTAAAAAAAATTCTCTCTCGTATTTTGCTGTTAAAAGTGATTAAAAACGATTCCCCTTGAACTTTACCCCGGATAGTAAAAAAAAGTTCATTCAACTTTGTTCCTCAAGAGTGAACGAAAGTATTTTCCTTCTATGTTCTGAACCCCCAAAATATTTAAAAAGATAGGTTCCTTTCATATCTGACCTCTGAAAATGGACAAAAAAAGCCTCCAAGATTCAGATCCTTGAATCTCCTATTGATTTTAACACCTAATAGTAATTAAAAGAGTCGTTTATTTTTTTACTATAAAAAGTGAAAAAATCGGATTCCACTTGATTCTTTCTCCTAAAAGTACACTAAAGAATTCCTACCCAATTTTGGTCCCTGATGATGGAAAAAAAAGAATTCCCCTTGATTTGACCCCTAAAATTGGAAAGATAATTTCTTCTCAATTCTAGCCCCTGAAAGTTGATAAGAAGTCCCCTTTCGATTCTGACCCCTGAAAGATGAAAAAATAGATTCTCATCCCTGAAAGAGAAAAAAATGAGTCCCCAATCGATTTTGACACCTAATAATATAAAGAGAATCCCCTCTCGATTTTGATCTGTAAAGTCACAAAATAAATACCCTCTCGTATTGGACCCCAAAAAGTAGAAAAAATAATCACATTCAATTTTTATCTCTAATATTGGAAAATAATTCCCACGTGATCTAGCTCCTGAAAGTGGAAAAAAATAATCTACTAATCCAATCCCCAAATTTTGTGTTTTGGAAAAATGATTCATCATTAGTATCTTTATATCGTAAATAGAAAAAAACTACTTCCCTATCAATATATGTCCAGAAAGAATGATAAGGTCGTACAAAAATACAATAGTGTCGTAAGAAGATGAATTCTTGTAAAAAAATCTTTAACAAAATGTGGTCAAAATGAAAAAATGATTTTTGACATCATGGTGTTCTCCACTGGAAACACAAACTGAGGGTTCAGTCCAGCATTATAGTCATATGGTAAATATATCTCTACTGCAAATGTTCTGATACGTTAAAAGTTGTTACTGATTGTTTTGCATACTGCAGGGGTACATTGAATCAATGTTTGGGTAGAGAGGATGAACATAGTCACAAGTTTTCACAGATATAACTGTAATATAGTTATAGAAGAAAATGCTCCGTTTAATTCATAACGTTGACGTTGACGTTTCCAAGATGAAAAGGACCTACCTGCCTCAAAAATTAACATTCCGTATCCTGGTGGTTTACCTGGTTTTGAGCATAAACTACTTAGAAATATGTAAGTTAGTTTTTTTTATGGGCTTGATTATACGATAGACGCAAATCAAAATCTATTTCGAGAGTTTTAATCGAATTTTCATTTTGTCTGCCACTATCTCTGAAAAAATTTGAACCAATGTTTTTATTTTTATTTTTGGCTTTGATAATCATGGTATTCTCCATGTATCTGGCGCACTGTATGACAAAATCTGCTATGTAATAATAAAGAATCGATAATGGCACAAATATGGAATCTGCATTTGATGTTAGCGACCTGAAACAATTCTGGCGACTCACCAGAAAGTGATCTGTGCAGTGGTATCTAATGTTTCCTTCGTTTTCTATTTATTTTTTGTTTTTCCTATCTAAGTTTTGATTAGCAACAATCTCTAAATTTTTGTCCCTTTTGTTAATTACTTCATAGGCTCCGTTTGCGAAACGATTAATAACTGGACATTGGGAGTCTCATTGATTCTGATAACAATTGCCGTGGCAGAGGATATCTTATAGCAGCTAATGAAGTAATTGTATCAAAGAAATATTAATTTCCAGTAGTTTTCACTCATTTGAAAGAAAACATTAAAATTGAATCATCCCACAGTCATTTATATGAAAAAAGCTCCAAAATTAAAAAAAAAAAAACAGACTTCACAGAAAAATTTCAAATCTTCTTCTCTTCCTATAGACTTTGCCTTTTTCTTTTTCTTGCATCTGCAACATAATCAGACAGCAGTTGTAACCTACACTGCACATTTTGCCAACTCTAGTTTCTCATGTTTTTCCACTTATTTACATTATTTTCCACACCGATCCTCTGGCATGCTCGATGTGTTTAACGTATCAATTTCATATACGCCATTTTCGCATATTTTGATGGTATTTACCATGCAAATCTCCAGTGTGTTGAAAAAAACTAAAGTACTCATGTGGCAGCAAGTTGAAGTCAGTACAATATAAAGATCTAAATGAAATAGCGAAACCTGAGTTGGCAGATTTTCCAAACACATGCCGCCTGACAAACACAGTTCTGTTCTTCAAAAATACTCAGAAAAAAATCATCCTCATCTAATCCCTTAAATACTATCATCCTTATGCTCTTATTGTATTTTATAGCTACAAATAATTTTCAATTTTTGTAATTGCTTCATTTATGAATGACTCGACAAAAACAAATCTTAAATAACCATATCGCCAACTGTAAGCTTGAAGTTATCTCCGGTTGCTGACGACATTGTTCTTTTGGAAAAAAAACTTCACGATCTCCATCTCGACAAACTGAATGAAATGAGCAAGAATGTTGGATTACACAAACTTTAGTTTAAAAAATATCATGTACTACAAATATGTTTCGGACGAAGGTACAAAAATCCAATTCGAAAACGCAGACCTGGAAAAATGTAGACCACTGAATCTACGTAGGACAACAAATCACTGTGAAACCCTCAAAAGAAGAAATCAAGCAAATAATTACTCTAGGATATCAAGCTTTCGGTAGAGCAACTTTGAGAACAAGGAAAGACCATAATTCAAAGAAAACAAGGGTGTACAACTGATATATCCTCCTGAAACGTGGAACCAAACCAAAAATTGACACTCTAACTGAGAACCACGCAACTTGCATGTGAGATGATCACAGGAATCCGAGATATGATAAAATCCATTAGAAAACTCAAATTGCAATGGGTTTGGTCATGTGTTAAGAACGTCAGACTACCGGTTGACATCAAGTGTCACAATGTGGATCCCCAGAGATCATATACGAAAATGTTCCGGCAAAATATAAGATGGCGTGTCGAAATAGACTAGTTCAGAAAGTATTGGATCCGCGATGCTCAAGATAAAGAGGTCTGGTGAATCCTGGGGAAGGCTTATGTCCAACAACGGACGCTACAAGGATACTGTTGGTGATGATGATGATTTCCGGAAGAGTTAACCTTTGAACCTTTCAGTGATATTCATTATTCAACTATTATTAATTTTTGATCGGTATTTCTTTCAACTTGTCATCTATGCTGGATGATTGCTCCATAAATTCAAGATGATTTCTGATTCCTTCGACCAAAATTTTAGTTTTGAAATTTGATCACATATGATGTTGATTCGTTAATTCTAGGTATGTTGGACGATAGTGGAGGGGGGAACATTTCGACCATGTAGGATAATGGCGTTTTTGATTTCAATGTTCTGTATTTCTTTGCATGGATGCACACTGCACCTGCTCGAACAGATTCATGTCGGGATTCAAAATCAAAGCCACACTTCGGCTGATTGAAAATACGTTGATAGTCTCCGTTTGAAGACTAAAAAAATACCCTTCTATCCTCCTTTTTTTTCTATTCTTCTTCTGATGACCAAACTTTGATCCTTTTTTTTCTTTTTTTGATTTAGTATCAATTTATACCCTCTTTTTATACTTTATACCGGAACTAAATGATCATCTACCCCTTTTTCTTCTATTTCCCCCTGCTTCTTTTTTTTTCTCACGCCACTAAACTTTCTGTCTATCTCCCTTACTTCAACTGTTAAAATCCTTACACACTGTTCCTTCATTTCATCGAGCCCTTTTCATTTTCTTTCTCTTGATGTCTTTCAAGTGGCTGTGACTGGCTATTTATCTGCAGGGGTACCAGGCGATAACTCGTTATGTATCTTATCCAATCTGTTATCTATTTAAGATGTTTCTATCGCACTTTTGGCACCAAAAAAGTATTACTCTGTAACGTATCTTATCTTTGACCAAGTATATAAGTATAGTCCACACATACCCACGAAAAAAAGTATCTTTTCGAAAAGTGCCATCTGAAAATAAAATAAGATATTCAACAACAAAAATGAAATATTCAATTAAATCAGCCTGCATATTTTAATAGAGAGATGGAATCACAGCATATAGGGATTCATTATTTATCGTATAAGTTCGGAAGTGATTAGCAGGTTAGATAGTGCGAATGCTTCTTATAAATTCAACACAAAATGTATGTTCTTCCTGAAATCTTCTGTTATTAATACCATTTCATTTATTCATTATTTAACTACCATCTGTCATCACAAATTTTCTGTTTTGCGTAATCAGTCTGTGGTATCCCCCGAGGAGATATCTGTTATGTTTTCAAAGGAATCATACAACTTTGAGGAGAAAACAACTACTTTCGTTCTTGATACATAGAACAAAATGAGTTTATGAAATAATCCATTTTTTATGCTCAAAAGATCACGTGAGGTCGTTAAATAACTTTATTTAATTGTATTTTGCATTCACTTCCACATTAATTGACTTTACTTTGTATTCCTTTAAGTACTTTCAGATTTTACTTTACACACATTCCAGTAAGCTTTCACCGTCATAAACAACATTAAAACATACAAGAGCACATATAAAGGCATCTAACGAAACTGTTTTCCTTGTTTGTTGCAAAATAAATAATCATTTCCTTGAAGTCGCGTTCAATCTTCATTACAATTGTACGCAAATATACTCTTCACCAAACATCCAGTCTATCACATGGTCAACTCTTTTAACAAAATAAAGTACGTTTCGTCTTGGGCTGCAAGGTGAGAGTGTAAAATACTGGGTTTTTTTTTTTTAGTTATTTATATATTTCAAATAAACGCATTATTAACATTAACTTCCGTAAAGATCTCGAATCAAATAGCAAAGAAATGAAAAGGAAACTCATTGTTTATATCATAGATTAAATAATATTGGGCAGATAATGCGAGGTTTGAGTATTCAGCTTGGATAATGAAGAGTAGCATAATTGATGCTAGTGGTTGATCAATATAAAATTTATTCCTTTAAAAATTGCTGTTGAGTTTTTTCAACTACTTTTTTCTATTCGTTCTCCACTATTTCCTTTAAAAAAATTTGAAAATTTCATGCAACTTTTTTCATTTATATTTCCTTTTTATATCTTGGTCATCTTCCTTCCTTACTTTCTTATATTTGTTCATCTGTTCCTCACCATTTTTTTCAATATTTTTTTCATTTCACTTTTTCTTTCATTGTCCTATTCTCCCGTCTTTCTTGTTTTATTTTTTTCTATTTCTTAGTTTCTTTCTTTCTTTCTATCTTTCTTTCATTCTTTATTTTTTTTATTCATTTATTTCTTCCTTTCTTTCCTTCTTTCTTACTCTGATTCTTTCTTTCGTAATTGCAATACCATTTGTTGAACAGATTATCAAATCTAGGATACAAACATATTATTACTCCCTAGTCTAACAAGAAATACTAGAACTGCCAATCTATCCCCCTCTTTCCCCGTATAAAAGAGAAATAGATAAAAATATAGTTACGTCACATGATACATACGGTTGGGTGATTACCTTCTTCCTATTTCTTGAGCGCCTCTCTTCGAGGATTTTTTTTCAATAAAAGCGGAGTAGTTCGAAAAATTTTGATTTTTCTTCGATTTATTAACAATACATCTTTTCTTTTTTCATCTTCTCAAAGACACATTTTCTGATGTGATGAATATTTTACAGATTCAGAAAAAACTGCATTTTTTAGATTTCTTGGATTCAGAAGTTTTGTACTCAAAGCATTGTGTTAAAGGAACTCTCAACCCATTGTAGTCATGGACAAGTGATAAAAGACATATTCTGTGTTTTAAAATGGCTGAGGCTCGGTTTGATCTATTAGGATATGGTCCATGGTTCGGACTAGATATCGTGGTGGCAAAACTTCAATGGTGCTTTCTTATTTGTTACAACATAACTAAATACATGATAGCTTTTCCAAATGAGCAGGTTTTCCTCTTTTTCAGGAAACTTGTTTTTATACCAGTGTCATTTTCCATAATAGCAGAACTTTGCTGATGTGTCCTAGTCAGAATCTCTTCCATAGCGTTGGAAAGGAAATGTTATGGAGAATAAAGTTTGCAAAAGAACCATGTACCTTCTCTATATCATACTTATCAGTCCACAGGTGTTTCATTTTAAAACAAGGATTTGAAATTAGGATGTAAATGACTTGTTCTGGCGCATATAACACTCGTAAAATTTACTTCATTCAAATTACATGTAAATTCAATAAGAACTTTGGGAAATATTGTTGGAGACCTTGGTCATAGGCATAAAAATTATGGTATCTACCGCTAAGTTTACACTCAACAACTTCTATCAAAACAGAATACCTCCCTCCACAGGAAATATTATAAAAATCATTATTAGAAGCACGGTGGTACCAATAAGTAATATTTTTACCTTGATCCTTGGAGTAGCAGATGAATTAAATCTGCACTAACGATACTTACTGCGAGAATCAGGAATTCTTTGAATGTTTAGAAAAAATTGTTTGAGTTTAGAAAAATAGAAATATTTTATTCTATTCTCCACGATAAACGTTGTGAATAAGGATAAATAGTTTTGGATTTAATGTAACATAAATTTTTATTTTTTACCTGAAGTAACACTTTACATGTCTCCATTCATTTCCTATATGTAACATCTCACATTTATTTTCAATAAAGATAGTAACTTGGGTAAGTTTTTACCTTTTATTAAACGAATGACTTATAAATGAATCGGACGGCTGCATGGCTTGGTAGTACCTATAGGGAATTCATATTCGATCGAACAGATTTCATTTCCATTAAGATACATCCAAGACAAGCAAAGTTGTAGTTTTTGTAATATTTACTATCATTTTTAAGAAAAAGAATTGTGAAATGACAGACATTTTCTCTCGCATTCAACTTAATACGTTACTTCATACGCCAAATTTCTCATATCTAAAAAAGGAAAACCATTCACATCCAAGACTTCTGGGAAAGATTCAGAAAACATATTGTCAATGCTCAAAATTAAAAAAAAAGGGATTTTCTAATATTTGATTATTATGATGTGTAAATGGACATGACACACCCATACTGTTTGATAGCCGTCGTATTTCGTGCAGGTACTAGTCAATATTGGTGCCCCTGAAAATTCATGAAAATGTGCGCGCAAACAGATACAAAAAACACTTATACATATCGAAAATAAACATGTATATGCCCGATGTCACAAATTTAGAACAAAATTGGAAAGAAATGGTTACTATACTGGCTACTATATGCTAGTGCTTTGTACGGCATACAGCTCGTGCTTCTTTCAGCGTGACTGCCTCTTTGATTCTTTTATTGGGCAAGACTGACACATAACATGAAGCAGTTATACGTTATTTGAGTGGACTGTTGTGTGAACAAGTTTCCATCTCCTTCACAAAGCAGGATTCGAAGAAATCACAAAGGCTGATACAGTGAAGCGACGCGGGTATTTGAGCACTTACAAAATATTCGTTTAACATACTTCGCTGCTCACATTAATTTCAAATTTACACAGGTGTGTATTCTGATATAGAATTAGCGATTACTAAGAAAAAACTCCAAACATACAATGCAGAATAAAATATAAACAAAATTAACAGTGCAAAAATTATTTGGACGTATTATTTTAATATTTTAAAAATATTTGGATGTATTAGTTTCATAATTTAATATCTAATTGCATAGTCCTGGCTTGCAATCACTGCTGGGACGTTTTTCACAACCCTTCAGAAGCCCTCAGCAACATTCTTTTGAAATCTTGGCCCATTCTTCCTTGCGAAAGATCTTCAAATCATAAATGTTTTTTGTGGTCTTTCTTATCAACTCGATCTTTCATCATTGCCATAAACTTGCAGTTGAATTCAAATCATAGAATTGACTAAGCCACTGGAATACCTCCGCTTTGCTCTCAACAAACAATTAACAAGTTTTTTTTTTTTTTTGCAGTACACTATGAGCCTCCATCTTGTTGGAAGATCAAACCTTCCTCTAGCTGTTGAATCAAAAATAACACAGTGCTTTGCTGTGGGGAAGGTGTTTTTTTTTTCTATCATGGGCACATCCATCTTTTCTCCTTGTATGACAAACTGTACTTTAGCCACTTTAAAATAATCGATCCAATGGTATTGGGAGAGATATTTGATATCTTGCCAATGACCCTATATCTCGAAACTTTATCATGTTACTTAATTGCGATATTTTCATTCGGCTGAGAGCTCCTTACCTTTAACCATGACTGCCTGTTTCAAGAAGGTACAAGTATTGAATGACTACTGTGTTGAAATAATCTCATGTACGAATATCCTTCTCTAACGTTATTTCAAAAAATATTTTCTTCTGCACTGCATGTTTCAAAGTGCGTATTTTCTCTTAGTCATAGTTAAATTTTATATCAAAATACATCACCTTTGAAAAAGTTTAAAGTAGATGCGAACATCGGAAATATATAAAGTGAATATATTATAAGTATCCCAAAACTTGTTTCTTGTATCAACGAATTGCTAGCAACTCACCAACAAAAGTAACCAATTAAGAACCCACCAATTGAATACGATACCACCGATCAGTATCTTTCTCCAAGTTATGAAGATTCAATTAAAGAAAGGAAAATTAGAAAAGATTTTCAAAGCAGCAGAATGCCTTAATACCATTGCTTCTATGGTAAGAGAGAGAGAGAATAACGAAGCGAAACATTGACGGCGTGATGAGTATCTACATGACAAATAATAAAGCTTATATTCTACCAATATATATATTTTTCTGGAATTCTTGTAGAGTTTTCCCCCACGGTTCCGGTTTCTGTGTATAGACATTTTTTCAGGAGCCAAAATAGGGTTCGAGCAGATAATGGTTTAATTTTAAGCAAAGGGGGTCATTTTATAGATGGATATATCCTCAGATGTACCTCATGCTGATTGTAAAACAGATTTTTAAGGCATGAAGGAGAGATACGCCCAAAAGGAGTTGGTTTCAGGTTTGGGAAATCCGGAAATTTCTTTGGACAGTAATCTTGATCAAAGCTGTCGAGTATAAGTAGTTGATGGGTTGCGCTCTGGGGTTGGGAATTTGTGATTTCATAAATGGCAGATAGGTTAGCTGGATTCTGTGAGAGCAATGTATCAGTTATTTGGTAATAGACACCGTGTTGATATTGACGTAAACAGTTAATGATACCTGATTACCTTGTCAAGATAGTACCACAACCGACCATTTAAGCGTCCATACTTGTCCCTTGCCTCTTCTTCTATTCATCAGTCTGCCGTCAGACGCGTAGAAAAATCAATCGTGCATAACGTGAAGTGAGAGAGAAATAGTAAAACCTCATTAGAGTCTTTCTTTCTCTGTCTGTCTCTCTTTGACCGACTGTAATGAGGTTGTTAAAATGCAGCATTCATGTACATACTTTTTGTTAACAGGTCGACGCCCATAACATTACCGGCCAATAACGATTGCCACGCCCAAACGCAACTGAAAACGAAAAAAAAAAGACACTCTGACTAAGAACAGTGGACACAGAAATGTAACATCACGGAGTTATTTGCAACAGAAATAGAAATATCGATCAAATCACAAAACAAGGACCTCACGGCCAAACCGAACAAAAAATTTGAAGAAAATAATGAACCAACATCACAACCTAATGTTAACTGTACCAAAGTGAAAAGATTGTAATCCTCATCTATGGCAATACAACAAAAAACAAAAATAGAATTATTAAACAGAAAAATGAAGTAGCGTTAAAGTGAAAACAAGGCTGAAAAATTCTATCAAAAACATAATTTAACACCCCATATATAGGTATGCCAAAAATTAACCGACATAGCTATCTTTCTCCCTTTGTCATCATTAACAGTAGTAGTAGTTGTAGCAGTATTACTATTAACATTATTATCATCTTATACCCCCAGCCAATTTGGAACAATCCAATCACCTTTTCATAATTATCTTAGATATGTAGAAACAGAACAAACCTAGAATAATTAATTAACAACTCAGATTATGTAAAAGTGAACCCTAACACTGGAAAACAGATTTCAGTAAGAATAAAGTACTCCTCAGAGGAAACATACATCTAAAAAATCTAATGAAATTACAAATTAGCAAAAGACATTTCAGAAATTCTCCTAAGGTATCTCTTGCTGATTTATAATCTATATCGACCAACAAGAAAAGTATCTACACTAAGTAAAACAAAGGATATATAGCGCAATGACCAACCATAAGACAAAGAAAAGAGGAAAGATATATGAATAGAATGAGAGGAAAGACACCACCCGAAACAATCCTAAATAGGGATCTAAAATAAATCGAATCATTGGTCTGAATAAACCCTAATAGGATAGAAACATAAACGTGTTGGTGTAGCAAATCATTTACTTCACCATATTTTAAGCTGTACTTGATGTTTGATGTTTAATTTATCAGGCACTTTATGAAATAAGCCTGTGACACATCGGATATTGTATTATATTACATTGTATTCCTCATTTGTATTTTATATATATATATATATATATATATATATATATATATATATATATATATATATATATATATATATATATATATATATCAAAAGGACTGTAGGGTGATATAAAAACAATTAGATTTTATTGATGAAATAATGGAAAAGAATGTAAATGAACCACGAGAAAAAAATTGATGGAAAAAAGGGCATTGTTTGGAAAGAAATTGTGAAATAACCCTAGAAAAGAAAATTTGATGAAAAAAGGAGAAACTTTTGTTTTATGTAGCATGTACTTTTCATTTTGTTTCGATCCAATGAAGAGAGCAGGAATGTTTTGTTTTTTGTTGGTTTTTTTTTTTTGCATTTTATGTATGATTTCTATTTGCTACCGTGTTTTTCAGATGTATTTTCAAGATCTTTTGAGTACTTTGGTGCGCAGTCCATTTTTTTGGTTTGTGTTGCGTTATAGAATGTTGCAAGAATGAAAGACAACCGATGGACATCACGTCTCACAACATGGATCCCCAGAGATCACATAAGAAACTGAGGCCGACAGAACATAAAATGGAGAGATGAACTTGACAGATCCAGAAAATACTGATTCCGCGATCCCCATGATAGGGAATTGTGGCGAATCCTGGAGAAGGTCTATGTCCAACGACGGACGTTAAAAGACTAATGATGATGATGATGATGATGATAGAAATGCAATATAACTTTGAAGTAAGTAGACCAGTCGGTTCATTGGCAATGATTTCGTCCGAACAGAAGCAACAGTTTTACTTCGGTGATATCTCCGATAAGACTCTATTCATAATCACATCACACTCACATGCCCCAAGAAAGTGTTTAGTCGTTACAAAAATAAGTGCTGTCCGTCAACATCAATTAGAAGCTATATATATCAGTTATTAATCGGATTAAAAAAATTGAAAAAAGAATTCCAGACTCTGCACACTCTTTCCAATTAGGAACAAGTCTATATATTCTAGAAGTATGGGGTTCTAAGGCCTGGGAACCAATGGATTTTGAAGACATTTTGAGACACTCTCTTCCCTTCGAGGGAGTGGTCAAAATGCTTGAAAAAATGGCAGTCGGTCGGAGAGAGGTTTGGTGAGTATACTTGGTGAGGCAGAGTTTCGTAGCGTTGTTCGTTTAATTTCTAGTGGGTCTATAACGCGAGCTGCTATCTTTTTTTGCTTTTCCAATTTAGCGCAAATCTCATTATAGAATTAATCTTTTTGTTTCATCATTTTGACAACCTGTTCCGTTTGCCAATGCAAACCCAACGGCATTGCGTAGCAGCTATAGAGCTGGTCAGGATTCGAATGGAGCCAAATCGAGAATTGAAATATAACTGAAATAGCATTTCAAATGACAAACGGAAGAGTTTACCGATAAGACGACATAGATATGGATGTGGAGACAACACTTGACGAAAGAAACTCAGTACTTATTGTTGACGACCCAAAACATTCTATAAGTTTATCATTAGTATGCATTTAATAATCATATTAGGGTCAAATTAGATATTACAAAATAGTAAATGCAGATAATGATAGGTATAATAATGGATCATGCAGGCTAAGAAAATAGATAAATAATCACAACTGGGTGGGGAGGTTGTTCCATTGGAACTGTGCAAACGACAGGAATTTGACAATATACATCAGTGGTATATACACAAACTAAATTCTAAAAATAATGATGTCCTTAGAAATAAACGGAATGAAAAGACACCAGAAGTATTTTTGAGAATTCTGAATTACGAATCTGGTTTGAAACATTAACCTTTTATTTACAAGACTTGAAAAAATATTTCAAACATATTCACGACTATTATTAACATCACGGTGTCTTATTGTTGTTTTATCACAACCCATAAAAAGGATAAATTCCAATGCAAACAGCGCGAAATAGGAAATAAAGGAATCGCCCATAAAACCTGAACTAGCATCTCGCACTCTGGAAGCACAATTTTCGATGAATTTACCCAAACTGCCTCGACCATGGATTGTTAGGGATTTAGCAGAATAGAAATCTGCTATCGTTCTACCCGACCAAAAAATCCAAATTTCTACACCATCTTTGTTTAATTACTATGTAATAATTTAGTTAATTAAGTCTTATGTTCTTGCGACGCCCTGGTTGTGTAAAAAAAAATTTTATAATAAATTTTGAATCTAGACTAAAAGAAGAGCCACTATCGATTGGGTAACATCATCGGTGAGCATTCCAACTTCGGGCAATTTTATAGTTATAGCTATAGGTTATGAATACAACAGGCGGTTTAAAAAGAAAATGTTTGAGGAATATATTGATCATTTTAGATGCAAGTGATCATGAAGAAATAAAAAGAGCAAACATGCGAGCTTAAATAGTATTGTGTGGTCAAAGTATCGTCAAGTTTGTGTGATTAGAAGACATTAGCAGTGTTGACTTCTAAATAACATCATTCAAGAATATCGCTTTTCCTTGTCTATCCACGAGTTCTAGTGAAAATGTTGTCAAAGTTGGCGTGTTTCAGTTTGACAATTCTAACATTGACTCTCATCGGATGAAATTTCTACATTCTATTATTAAGTTGCAAATACATATCATGTACTTATCATGGCTGTTATAGTTAGAACCTTTCAACTCAATCAGAAAGTCTGTTTTCTCTTGAAATCGCCATAGACTGATTTTTAAAAAACTTTTTTGGCTCGATATTTGATTCCCTTTCTGAATGTATTGTTTCTACTGAGAATTTTTTTTCTTAAAAAAGTATGTTTCAAAATCTTTGAGGTAAAAAACAAACGTGACGATGAAATAATCTTTGGGGATTAACTGTAGAAGTACACAAAAGCGTCACTATTATGAAAGTGTGGAAATTGGTTGTTTTCAAGAGACTGTACATACTACCTCAACGGTAGCATACTATGTATATATGTATATAAACAATAAAAATGCATATATCACTTTAATGGTGTCATAGATCTGCTTATATTTACCTAAAAATACGTTTGGCTCGAAGAAAAACAAGATGGTAAAGAATAAAAGCTTCTTTAACCTACCCGAGGACAGAAACATTGCCTATTATATATTATTAGCAAGAATGTAGATTCCTTTTACTTGACATCACAACGAAGATAACATCAACATAACCGAAAGGGAGAAAATTAAATCTCTATCTATAGATAACTCAATCATCATTAAAGAAGGAGATGAAGAAGGTGCAATCAGCATAAGGGACAAAACTAACGACAGATGCCGAAAAACATTCTATTAGATACAAATTACTACCTACGATTAGAAAACCGCTAAAGGAATCAGATTATTTATAATTGACGCGCAGAAGAACACGAGAATTGCCTAAGAGACAAGTAACATAATGCCTAAAAGGATTAAGGTAAAATAAAGGCAATTTTACAGCTTTCCAAAGGTACATAAAACAAATCAATTACAAAATCCTGCAAATAATCATTGGCACCGAATGTTGGTATACCAGAGTCAAGGATTTTAAATTACGACTGCTAATAGCAGATTCATCATATATAATAAGCAGACTCAGAAATCTCTTAGAACCTTTACATAAAACCCTTACGAAACACGTCACTAGCTTCCTAGATGACACAACAGCATCTTCTGATCTTTACACTCATGTATCAGCCACGATCTAGGACCATTCGAATTCTAGCTTAATAAATACTTGAACAAAATCTCAGATAAGGATTTTATACTGAAATCTATAAAATTTATTGTAGAGAATAATACTTTTTAATTCATCAGCAACTTTTAAAAACAAATTAGAGAAACAAAAACTAGAACCAAAGTCATACTTATATTCGCAACACATATGGAATCGAATTCTCAGAAGTTCTCAAAAAAGAAAAAGCAAAGGCTTACTCCAATTTCAACCCCTTAAATAATTATATATAAACATATAAAATAAGAAGATACGTATAACAAACTGAAATTAAGTGTCTAGTTGAGCTTTATAGTTAAATTGTCACTAAAACTCCTCAATCAAATCCTTAAATCATTTTTCAGAACTTCTAAATTTAAAACCTTGCCCCAGGTCCTCCGAATATGTATGTCAAATTTAGTTGGATTAGGTCTATTGAGTATACATGCTGACTTTGGTTTATTCGGGTGGTTTCAAAAGCAAGACTGACAGAAAGACCGTGTGACACCTCCAACCTACATGTATAGATATATTTTCTTTAATTTTTGATGCAATGGTTACTAATACTTTCTTGAAGTTTTAACGGAGATTAACTCGAAAAATCAATTCCAGAAAAACATTCTTTTATCATTATCAATAAATCAAATTACAGAAACAAATGTTCATAAATGTTGCCGAATGTTGTATATACAACGTCATGGGTTTTGATCTGGGTCTGTTCTTTTTATTGTAATTATTAACTCATTATATGGTTCTCCGTTGTCTTTTGACTTTAATCTACATTTTAGCTTTTTTCCTTATTTTCATGTTTCCTTCTTCGATCATCTGCTTTTTTCCTTATTCTATATCCTATTTCACTACCTTATTTTCTGTTATTGATATGCAGTGATTTACTCCTGAAGTACTTATCATGGCTGCTATAGTTAGAACCTTTCGACTCAGTCATTTTTCAGGTGACTCTCGTAGATAATTACTGAAACTTTCGAGCTATGTCCTGTTTATAGGACTTTTTGCACTCGCCATAATGGGAAAAGAGGGGGGATTTTAGAGTTTTGTGTTTTAGGTCTCTTCTTTATGAATTAAAGGTCCCATCTGATGTTCATTTCTATGCTAGGTCCACCGAGGTAATTAGAAGCTAGTATTCTTTCAATCGACTTTTTTATGAGTGTTGTTCCCCATGGAGGTTGATGACCTCTCATGGAAGGTATTGTGACCGAAACGTTGTAAATATGATGACCAATATGGGGACGTAGTCTGAGTAAATTAGCATGTAAAAATGATAATTCCTCATCTCAGACGTTCAGATGTTCCTAATTTTTACATTCAATTCATTTTCCTGTTTTTTTATTTTCAATTCTTCCTCACAATCTTTTTGTTTGATCATCTTTCGTTTTTTCTTTTGTTCTATTTCCCTCCCCTATAAAACATTCCCGAAAACCTCCTATTTGAAAAAAAACATTTCCTACTTTTCCCTGTTATTTTTTCTTTTGAGTTCTTTTCTCCACTTCTCTTTGTTTCCTTTTTCATTATCGTTTTTTATTTCTTTCATTATTTTATCTCAACTCAATACCTAATTTATTTATCAATTTCATGCAATCAATTTTTTATTTTTTTTATATTTCTTTTGGGTCCCTTTCATTTTTTCATTTTTTTTCTTTATCTCTCTTGCTTAATCGGAAAAATAATTCATTACCGTTTGCCAAGGCTATTGGTCTCATCATATGTATTCTATGGCACTAAGACAAAGATTCTTACCTCGACTCTTGTATTTTCTCTCTGAAACAGTTCAATCTTGATCAGTTTGTTTTCCCTAGATGAATGTACTCAGTTGGATCATTGACAGTAGTTGCACTACTCAACAGGCCTTCATTGCCACTCACAAAAACTTGAGAATTTTTTTTCATAATTATGATTTATGTACTCATTTCTGACGTCATAAGTAAACTATTAGGTTTTAATTGTATTCATGTTTTATTTTTGCGTTTGTATTGGAATTATAACCATAAGTAGTGTTAGCGTTTTTATTCCTAGAAAAACATGTTTTACTGTCAGGTTACGACTAGAAAAGCCGCTAAACTGGCATATGCATCGAGAAAAGGATAAATCTACATCTGAACTTAAAAATGACGAATGGAAAGTAAAGATGGAATTTAAAGATTATAAATGTATTGTAAATAGTACTTCCTTCAAATCCCTCACAAATATCCAGAAGTGTCGGAGGTCTAATAGTAAATGAAATTGCCATAAGAAATTCAAATGAAAATACTTAAGATTATCCCTTTCTGGTTTTTAACCTGGCCCGTCAATTAAATTTAACTCGTTTTAAACACTTGTGTACTGTTGCCATCTCATCAAGAAAATTCACAACTCCTTGACATGCAGATGCGTTGAAGCAGCTCTTATATCCCAATGTAATTCTGTAACTCAGAGGTTTGGTCACTTTCAGATTATAACCCCCTGAATACTTTGATTTTGAAAATGAACCATATAAATACAATAATATTCATCACCAATATACAAGAAACTGACTATCAATTCGGAAAATGAGACGAGTACACATACATCACCCCTTTCAGAAAAGTTAAAGAAGTTTTACCTACCATCAACCAAAAAGTTTATATAAAACCAACTCATCTATTCCCACCCTGCCCCACTGATACCAATATCTATCCAGCAAATGTTAGACACCACATCTCCATCCTATAGAAATAACAAAATCTGCCTTCCCCTGCCTTTCTTATCTAAGACCAGTCAAACACCCACAGAGACAGGAAACATACATCTTGTAAACGTACACTACGCTATATCAACTGCATAATACAGCATGGACTAAGTACTCATTTGTTGAAGTGAAGCGTTACTTATATAGAATGTCTTCTTTGGTTGATAAACGAAGAGCGTAAAGACATTTTGAGAGACGAGGAGATTTGGTCTCCTCGTGGTTTGGTGTGTATCGCACCTGCCCTGTTCTTGTGGAGGGAGAGAAGTGGATGGAATGTATGCCAAGTATGGAGTTGGACGTGCATTAAAATGAAGCGAAAAGAACACATACAAATATTATGGCCAGGGAGAAGACGTGCATTTAATTGGAGAATGCAGATGAAGTACATGTAAGAATATCATAAATACAATCGATCGTGATGTTAGGAGAGGAGGAGAAAAAGTGATGGCAAAAGTTGGGAGCTTTCTTGTCTTGATAGAACTGGCGTCGGAGTTGGGGCGGAGTTTGTTTGAACTGCTTGGATTCTGTATGGGTTGGATCGCTCAAGTGTAATACGTGGAAACTGGGTTCAGTGTGCAAGCTTTACTGCCAAGTAAGTGAGTTAACTTGGGGACTATTCTTTGACGCTGATAGACTCTCGACGAACAGACCATGAAAGACAGAGAACATGGAGTTTTATCCATGAATATACGTGAGGATTGATATCAGTGGAGTGAATCGGGCAAAGTTTGTACAGAGATAGGTCACGAAGGAAGAATGATTAAGATCAGATCGGCCTGTGGGTCTGCAAAATGATAACGATCTTAGGGAGAAGGAAAGAGAATGAGAGAAACAGTTTCCGGCTGCAAAAGCCGGGGCCACAGGTATGACCAGCGAGGGGTCCTGGCACCAATGAGCCTTTGACCATGTGCGTCCAGGGGTTTCATAAAGGTCGTTGTTGGAAATTACGTTTTTGATATCTAGCTAAAAGAAGAATTTCGTATTTAATCCCTAAGTACATTGTTTTGTGATATTCTCCAATGCCTGCCTATTCATCCAACCCTGTATTACCTGATTGTAATGTCCTTTGCCTCGAACCGTTGGTCAAAATAGCTAAAAAATCTCTGAATGTGCACCAATTTCGTATATTCCAATGAACCCCTAAATACCCCCCCCCCCGAAATTAACCATAAAAAAACAAAAAAAAAGCCGAAAACTAAAACTCTAAAAACAAACAACCCCATACCCACCCCACTACTTCGACCTAACTTTGACTTGCCATAAAAAAAACAAACGAATCTAGTGTTGAATGGGTTGGTGCTCTGTCTAATCTAAGTAGTAAATTCTTGCTGGGAGACAGGCATGAAATATTTAGCAACGAACGATGAAAAATTCAAACTTTTTCAACTGCTAAAATGAAGTCCCCAGACTAACTATGCTGTTGCAATTGTGTTTTTAAACTTAAACCTCTGTGGACTTTATTAAGTTAAAAACTTTATATATAAGGGAGAGGTATTCTCCAAGGCTGCTTCACCGACCCTAACAGGTTCGAGATAGAAAAAAAGAGATACTTACTCATGGAATTTGCATCCAACTTATTTGGAAAATTGATCGAATTGTGTAAAAAAAAATGAAAAAAAATTTTTTTATTTTTTTATTTTATTTTTTTAATTTTTTATTTTCCCGGTGCTCCGAACATCCATTCTCGTTTCACAAGAACAGTTTGGATGTGTATCAAGAGTCGTTGGAGCTCTTTAGCCACTGACCCGCAGTGGACAATCTACCAGATCCCCCTGTCAACACGTCCTGGGCCAGCATGGCAGGGCATGGCCCATCACTCCCCATGATTTGCACACCAAATATTATATCGGCCGTTCCTGCTGGGACCTCAGTACCAAAAGGCCCAGCCACATCACTTGCTTTGGATGGGGGTGATGTGCTCCAAGGGCGACTACCCAAACACTACACCAAGAGCGTGTCAGTTCCCGCTGGGTCATCGGCCCCAAAAGACCCAGCCACATCACTTACTTTGGGTAGGGGTGATGTGCTCCGAAAGCGACTACCCAAATCCTTCACCAAGGGAACACCTGTTCCTACTGTGTCACCGTTCCAACAGCGACCATTTAAACAGAACTCTAAGACTGTCAACAAGAGGACAAATTTATACATAGGCACATACAACGTCAGAACACTGTCAACTGACATGCACCTAACTGATCTAGAAAGTGAAATCAGAAATGTCAAATGGGACATCATAGGCATTAGTGAGGTAAGAAGACCTGGAGAAGAACTAATCGAACTGAGAAGCAGACATCTTCTTTACAGCTACGGTAAAGAGAAAGTAAAACAAAGTGGAGTTGGCTTTTTCATCAATAAGGACCTGAAAGACAATGTAACTGGCTTCAAAGCCATCTCTGACCGAGTAGCTAGCGTCACAATACAACTTTCAAAACGATACAAACTCAATATAATCCAAGTCTACGCTCCCACTTCGCAATCAACCCAACAGGAAATAGACAACTTCTATGATGACTTGAACTCCCTACTCCAAGACACCAGAAAACACTTCAATGTTATCATGGGAGACTTCAATGCACAGGTAGGACAAGGAAATGAAAATTGCGTCGGCAAATTTGGATACAAAATACGCAACGAGAGAGGAGAAGATCTTGTAAACTTTGCAACGGCTAATGGATTCAAGATCATGAACACCTTCTTCAAGAAGGAACCCAATAGGAAATGGACTTGAAAGAGCCCCAATCACGAAACAAAGAACGAAATAGACTACATCCTAACGGACAAAAACGATATCGTCAAGGACATCCAAGACCTAAATCAAGTCAATGTAGGCAGCGACCACAGAATGGTACGATGTAAAGTACAAATAAACACCAATAAAGAACGCAGGAAAATGTTCCATACAAAACCGCAGCCTCTAAACATACCAAAAGAGCACGTTTAATCTTTCAAGCTCGAATTGAAAAACAGATTCAGAATTCTTACTGAACTAGACAACACCAACATCAACGAAATAAGCAACAAAATGATAGCGTAAATAATTGAAGTAGCCTCTACATTCAAGCCAATGACCAAACAACCCATTAGCAACACCTCGGATGAAACTAAAAATCTCATGGAAAAACGCAGAAACCTCAAGCCACCGACAACAACGAGAGAGAAAATTGAAGAGGCTGAACTAAACGAATCTCCATGAGACCCTTAAAAGAAGAAGAAATCAAGCGAAGAATCACACTAGGATGGCAAGCCTTTGGCAGAGCTAGCTCAACCTTCAAAAATAATAAGATCCCATTAATCCTAAAGAGAAGGGTGTATAACCAATGCATCCTCCCAATCGTCGCTTATGGAGCTGAAACATGGAACTTAACCAAGAGACAGACCCGTAAGCTGAGAACCATGCAACGTGCACATGAAAGAATAATGCTGGGCCTCACATGGAGAGACCACAAAACAGCACAGTACATCCGGGAAAAGACAGGAGTTAGAAACATCATAGAACCCATTAAAAATCTCAAATGGCGGTTGGCTGGCCATGTTGCAAGAATCGCAGACAATCGATGGACATCACGACTCACAACATGGATTCCCGAGACCACATGCGCAACCGAGGCCGGCAAAATGTTAGATGGAGAGACGAGCTAGACAAGTTCAGGAAGTACTGGCTCCGTGACGTCCATGATAGAGAAGTGTGGCAAATCCTGGGGAAGGTCTATGTCCAACGACGGACGCTAAAAGACTGATGATGATGATGAAAAGAATACGATGCGCTACACTTACAAGGCTGAAAAAAAGGTTTTCATTCCAAACTTTTCATGCTAATTACATGAGTAGAAAAATGGGCATTTTTTTTCTGCTCAAAATGAGACTAGCGGTGCCATCAAGTGGTAGAAAAAAATTAAAGCAAGTGATTCAAACGGCTCAGTATTTGAAAGCCCGTGTCTTAAGTTCTCTGACGGAAATTTTATCGTCAATTTTAATTTACTGTTTCAAAACAGGTGAAACCTTTCATTCGTTCAATATTCCACATTATTATTACTTCTCATTATTATACAAAATATTTGTAGAGATCTACCGGGATAAGGATGATGAGAAAGGAAGAATGAAGCGAAAGGAATGTCACTAACTAAATGCAAGATGGAGTTTTTAGAATTTCCGTTTTGGTTTTGGTCATCTAAATTGTAGCAACTAAAATATAATCATTAGCGGTCTGACCTAACTACGGTGAGAGTTCTGAACTTAGATAGGATTTGTTCTTTGAGATGAAAGAAGAATGGATTACTTTTTATATGTGATGATGTGTGTGTAAAGAGTAAGTGTGTTTAAAAACTATATAAGCTATCCCAACTGAAGAGACAGAGAGAAAAATGAACGAGCTTAACTCGAGACCGTCAGAACACAAAGAGAGAGATAGTTTTACCGCCATAGTTTAAATACTGTAAAGAGAACGATCAGTTATCTTATCGGTAGTTCTGTATGACGTCAAGGAGGAAGCGAGAAAGGATTCATCATTTCTACAGAGATTTATAACTATGTGAGGAATATCACGTACATCCTTGCCAAGGGCAGATAACACCAATGCTGGTAATATTTGCAGAGCGTTTTTTTTTTATTAATCTTTCGCCGACAAAGAAACTTACCTGCCACAGGCCAATGTTGGTATTCAAGAAAATAATTTTCTGCACAAGTTGAGAGAGTTCGAAAAAAAAAGAAAAGAGAAAGTAATCGTTTGTTCTTTCCTTTCCTTCTAACTACAAAGAGCCTGTCCAACGCGAATATACAAATGCGAAACATGACACAAGTAACAGAATACATATAACACAAGACAAACATGAATATGAACATCGAGGGTAATATAGTAGTCGCTTCAGCAGAAAACACCAACATAGCCTATAGACTAGGAATGACCAGTTACATAGAAACAGAATGCTTTCACCATATTAGTCGACAGGATTATAAGAACCATGCTCCAACTTCACAGAAAACTTACGATTCCATTGGTAAATCCAATTGATATACCCATTGGAGCAGGTTGTCAGTCCGTTCTTTGACTTCACGAAATACCTCAACAAGTTTCACCAGGAAAGCTGATTGTGCATGCCATGCATGTTCATCTTAGTCAAAACATCTATGTCTATACATCTGTTTTTACAACACGTCGTTGTATCAGCTCACTCTAGCAACGTACAAAATAATATGCTCAAAAATCGTATTTATATAACATACAGTTGAGGCCAAATCGATGCCTCACAGTACAGAATCTGTCCACGGATAAAAAAATCACTCAAGTTAACAGAGATGCAAATTATGAACCGCCATTCGCAGTCTTGGCACTTTTAGCTATAATTTCAAGCCAAAATCATGGGTAGCATACGAAAAAAATTTCAATGACCATATATAACAGAGATAAAAATGCAGGTATAATGCTACCAAGAAACCAAAGAATGGGGGCATTTTGACCATCTACCATTCTGGCAGCTGCAGCAAGGGAAAGATGGAAAGATGCAACACTCATGTCGGACTTTTTTTCTTTACTTTGACCGACCAAAAACACATCGATAGTATTTGCATGGAGACCAAACTAAATCCTCACTCAGAGAGAGAGAGAAAGAGAGAAATTAATCCGTCCCTCTACTGCCAGGGAACAAGGGTCGGCGTCCTCTAGACCGTTCATAGGCATCTGATCACTATACTCTTCTGCTCTTCAGCTTTTCTGTACTGGTCTACTGTCGTCTGGGAATTTTCTCTACGTCGTTATCCTTTTTACTAAATCAACTTTTACCTGAAACTCGAATGATCGTCTACCATCTTCTCTTCTATTTCCTCCTACTTTCTTTCGTTTCTCATGCCATTAAACTAAGTGTCTATTTTTTTTTTTCTTACCTCCACTGTCTCTTTCCACATTTTCTTCAGGATGTCTTTTTAATAGAGTGGCTGTGACTGGATATCTATCTGCGGGGGCTCCGTACAACAACACTTCATCTTGTCAATAAATCAACTTACATTCCTTTTCTTTCCAGTCATTTTTGGAGAAGTGATTTCAGGATTTGCTGTAAATATGAGGCAAAATTGTATCCTGTTGTCTAATCCATTTTCCAATCCATATGTTATTTGAAGTCTTTATGACAGCCAGCATAAATATGGTTAATATGAGCACCTGATATGTTTCAGATATACAAATGAATAAATACCGCAAACACTCTGTGTGTGCGTGTGCGTGTGTGTATATATACATACATATCAAAAAAGTGTTCTAAACCTCTGTACTTAATCAATATTTGCTTTTACAGATTCATATGCATGGATCACAACAACAAAAAAACTGTATGGATATGCGGAAGCAAGCAATGAGAATAATGAATGGAGACAAATTAAAACAAATGCTGATTATCAAGATGAGTGCAAATGTATGCTCACGAGAATCAATACCAACTTTCTGTACAAAGAGAAATCAGTTGGCACATCTCAGCAAATCCATCGACCTATGCCTTGACGTTAATTTCTCTGCGACTAATAACTGCATTGTCGCACATTTAACAACGGCTTGTAGTTCCCAAATCAAAGTCGACTTGAGCTGTCCTTTAGAAATGAGAAATGAATTCGTCATCATTTTTAGCATACATTGCTATGTCACTGTTACGAAATACGAAAATGAAGTCAAAACTCGATAGAAGGAGTTTGACAGAAGAAATAGATTAAACGTTCATTCATCTTAATTGATAATCTGCCTTTAGCCTCAAAATGTAGGAAGAGGGATAGACAGAAAAGGCGTACTCAGCTTAATGGTTAGTCCATCAATGTCTTCGAGATCAAGGGGAAAAAAGAAAATATTTATAAAATCCATTAGCATTAATTTTTGCTACTATTTACCTTCATTTTAATCATTTCGTTTTTTTTATTTCAATAAAACAACTAAAATGAAGGTGAAAAATTAAGGCTTTTTCTTTGAGAAATGTTTTTCTTAATATTTTTTGGAAACTAATTTATCCGTAAACGAATCCTGTATTAAATAGGTAAAACCAAAAGAAATATAAATGAAATACAGAACTCTTCAAAAATCATTTAAAATCAAACAAAAGAAAAATAGAGGTATTCGAACAATATCTTAACAAAGCTTATCTATTGTATGAGCAACAATCACAGCGTCTGTTCTTGACCAATGACGATAGATTCCGAAATTACATCATCCACCTTTCTCATTTGAAATCTCAGAAATTAAATTTCAGTAAACCAGTTCAATATCTACTGTTTGATGTTCATTATGGGATAGCATTGATTTGCTAACCATGTCGTTGGACTTCACCGGTTGAGAATGAATATTTTCTCAGGTACCTGCAAAAAGCTAAGCCAAAATATTATGACTATCTGCCAAATAAGTTGTTGGTCTTTTTGTGCCGAAAATAGACCTTACCTGCTAGGATATACGTTGGTTTTACACATTCCAAAAGTGCTCAATGGGATCTTGGAACTTAATGGTCTTTTTTATGTATCTAGAACCATTCCTGTACAATTTGTACAGTGTGCCGAGGTGCAATGTCCTGCTATCGTTGACTGTGTTTACATGGTCTTAATCATGTTGAGGCAGGTTTTATTCGACGAATTGCATTCTGCATCAATGATACGACCAGTTTTTTTCAGTATGTTGCCCAAAATGTTGCCCACAGTTTTTTTGTTGTTGCTGTTGTTTTTTTCTCTTTTGGTTTTCTAACCGTGTACCCTGGTTCCATAGCATTTCCAGAGCAACAACGCATGCGTACTTAGTCCTCCATCTAATTCAGAACAAGCAAGACTCGTTGAGCCACCAACCTTTTCCATTGATACGATGCCCAGTTTGCGTATCTTGAAGACATTTTCAGCTGAATATTCTTTAGAAGGATTGGCTTGCAGCTAAAGAGCTCCATCTGTAACCAGAGTAGATTCACTGTGTGTAGTGACATATTCTCTCTTTCGCCATGATTAAAGCTATTAGCAATTTGTGTAAATTAGTAATTCTGTTAATTCGAACTTAGTGGGGGAGCCATTAAATGATTGATTTTTTAATTTTGACTGACTGGGTGATTTTGCTGAATGTAAATATTGCTCCATTACTCAGACAAGCTCCAAAACCTGGCCACTTTCTGTAGTTCTTAATCCACCTTTTTTTTCTTTCTTTTTTTTTTTTGTTGATGTATGCTTGGATATTAGAATTTGTCTAGGTAACTGAATCTTAACTATTTAAGAGCAATCAAAAATTGGAAGAAAATGACTTGAAAATTGTCAGGTTATTACACAATTATTTCAGGCTAAGGTGTGTAAGTTAATAATTTTAGCGCTATTTTTGCCGAGGAATTACAATATATATATATATGACGTTGAGTTCATCGTGTGAAATAATTACAACATTCTACTAACCCACCAATATATATATTTGTATATCACCATCATCAGTTTTTTCATAGTCTGTCATTGGACATACACCTTCCCAAAGATTCGGCCCATCTCTCTATCATGGGTGTTGCAGAGCCAGTACTTTCTGAATTTGTCTAGTTCGTCTCTCCATCTTGTATTCTGCTCGCCTCGGTGATCTCTAGGGATCCACGTTGTGAGTCCTGATTACCATCACTTATCTGCTATTCTTGGAACATGACCAGCCCATTGCCATTTGAGTTTTCTAGTGGATTCTATGACTGTATTCTACTTGATATATTCTGCTGTCTTATGATCTCTCCAGTGAGGTCAACCATGATCCACTCATGTGCACGTTGCATACTTCTCAGTCTGCGAGTCTGTTTCTTGGTTAGATTTCATATTTCAGCTCCGTAAGTGACTATGAAGAGGATGCATTGCTTGTATACTTTTCTTTTCAGGATTAATGGGATTATTAAATTTTTTGAAGGTTGAGCTTTTCCTGCCAAAGGCTTGCCATCCTCAAATGATTCTTTGTTTTTGTGGGTTCCATAGAGACCCATTGTCTGTGGTAGGTGTAGTGGTCTACTTCCTCCAGTTTTGCGTTTTCGATTTTTATAGTTGTATATTCATTTCCCACTTGGCTGTTTCTCAATACGTTTGTTTTGCTGAATTTCATGCGTTGGCAGACTTTCTTGCTTTCTTCGTATAGTTCATGTAGCATTAGTTGGAGATCATGAAGGTTCTCTGCGAAAAAACACGATGTTGTCTGCAAATCGGAGTCTTTATGCAACCTGATAGAGAAGTTGCTGTGATTGTATGTATGTTGCAGTACTCTGACGTATACAGGGTCTACATCTTGTAGAATGATGGCCTTCACGACCATTGGAAATTTCCTGAGTCGAAAGCTTCTTGGAGTCTATAAATGTTACAGCAAGTGGCATTTTATATCCTACTGCTTTTTCCTTCAGCTGATTTATTGAATGGAGATGGTCCATGGTGATGTAGTTTCTTCTAAATCCAGCTTTTTCCTTTGGATGGTTTTCATCTCGTGTTTTAATGAGCCGGTTGGTGATGATTTTTTTGAAAAGTTCGTAGATGCAGTTGAGTAGATTAATAGCTCTGTAGTTTGGGTTTCTTTCTTTATGTAAAAGCTTTATTGCTGTGTCCCAGTCTTTCAGGACTAGTTTGTTTGTTTTTTATTGACGATCTTACCAGGTATTTGAGTAGATCGATGGTGATATCGTTTGGTCCAGGGCGTTTTTCTTTTTTGTTTGTTTGGTGGATTTTTTTTTACCTCCAATGGTGTAATTTCTAGGAAGTCCTCGAAGGGATTGCCTGCGTCTCGCGTATCCTGTTCGTTGTTTTGTTGTTCAAGTCCTGAAGAGTAGAGTTCTTGGTAGAATTTTCGGGTGTGTTCGACTATTCTGTCTCTATCTATTATTATGTCTCTGTTTTCTTCGAATATGCAAGTTATTTGTTTCTGTCCAATGTTCATAATTTTAAATCCCTGACGTTTTTCGACAGTTCTTCCAATGATCGCTGTCGTGTGCCTTCTTCAGTTTTCTCTAAGTTTCTATATTTCCTTTCTTGTTAGCAAAATCTCAGACGAAATCAGAAAACTAATGTGATTTGAGGTTTCTGCGATCTTTAATGAGTTTCCTGTTTTCGACTGCGATTTTGCTAATGGTTTGTGCTCCTTGGTTTAAAACATGGTGGTAGCTTCTATCAATGAAGTTATTATTTTGCTGTGGATTCGTTTATTTTGGTATCATGGTCTTCGTAAGGATTTTTATATCTGTTTTTCAATTCCAACTTTGAAGAGTTTATTTGGTACGTGTAGCAATTGCAGTTTGGCGTTGAAGATTGTTCTGTGTTCTTTATTGGTGTTTATTCGTCTTACTATTCTGTGGTGGCTTCCTATGTTTACTTGGCTTAAAACCAGAATGTCCTTGATGGTGTCGCTTCTGTCCGCTAGGATTTAGTCCATCCGTTTTGTTCTTGGTATTGTGGTATATAATTTTTGAATTGCATTATATTATATATAAATTTTTTTTAAATGACCTCCCATTATAACAAAGTGTATCATCATTTGGCCTAGACAAGGTAGATAGAATAAACAATTGAAGAAAATGAGGCTGTTGTAGGAATTGAACCTGCAGCTGACAGGGTAGTCACTTCAACGTTGCTTTTCTCTTACCATTGAACTGAATATCATCATCATCGGTCTTTTAGCGCTTATCATTGGACCTACACCTGGATTCGCCACAATTCCCTATCATGGGTGTCGTGGAGCCAGTATTTTCCAAATTTGTCTACTTTGTCTCTCTATCTTGTATTCTGTTGGCCTCGGTTTCGCATGTGATCTCTGGGGATCTATATTGTGAGTCGTGATGTCCATTGGCTGTCTGTCATTCTTGCAATATGGCCTGCCCATTGCCATTTATGTTCTCTAATAGATTCTATGATGTCTCTGACTCCTGGTTACTTTCTTATATACTGTGCTGTGTCTCTGTGTGAGGTTCAGCATATTTCTCTCATGTGCACATTGCATGCTTCTCAGGTTGCGAGTCTGGTTAGGTTCCATGTTTCAGCTCCATTAGTGATTATTAGGAGGATGCATTAATTGTATACTCTTTTTCGGGACTATTTTGATTGACTCATTTTTGAAGGTTGAGCTTGCCATCCTAGGGTGATTTACAGAACATTAATTTTCGAAATGCTGCTTTTTTTTGTATTCCATGAACCTCTGTCCGTCCTCAAAGCGGGGAAACCGTTTCCGTCAAGTTCATAGATTAGCTGCCTGCTGTTTGTTGGATCTCGACGTTTCATGGAGTGGGGCAATTTACGTTATGCACATGCACTGGATATCAAAAAGTACAATATTGCCATTTCCCACGTGCTTGCTCTTACTTGCACCTGCACGATGACTGAGAAAATGCCCAAGCCACACGAAGCTGCTTCCTCTTCTGGTGACAATGTACGTTACAGGTACAGCATCCATTTTCACTGCAAAACTCTTGATGTGGAATTGCAAACTAAAAGAGCATTGATAAAAAGTATTTTTATGATGAACAATTCTCAAGGCTTTCATTGTACTCGTGATTCCCCAAACCTTCCTCTTTTCGTGATTTGCCTTTGGTTCTGGACAACTGTTCAACCAGCTGCTTCCAAAGACTTTCAAAGCAAGTTAATGAACATCTGTTTGCTCTCTTTCATGCAAGAAATTATTTGTTTTCATTTTATAACCATTATAAGGGTTAACATGACATTGACACAAACAACACACCCTGCTCATCTGTGGTGAGTAATTTCTCAAATGGAAGCACCATTTTCAATGCATGCTTGCTTATATTTGGTTAACACATATTTGCAATAGTGAAGACGTATCCATTCAGATGTGTTCCTCTTTGCGAGGTTATCGGTTGTAATAGTACTTCACTATCAAAAATATACTGTACAATTGTAAATTGTGGACATGATGGCTAAACACGTTAAGTCAGTTCCCACAATGCATCGGCTAATGCCTGTTTGTTTGCCTCTTGTGGTGGACTTGGATGATCAAAAATTGCTGATGAATGACACAAACGACACAAAGTCTTTGGAACAACATTCGTGGGTCAGTCTTGGTAATTTAATTTTTGATTCAAGTGTATCAGCTTCGTTTTTCCTTTGAAATTTGGACATTTTGATCGACCACTGAAGAATGTTGGTCTGTTCTATTTTTTTACCTTATCAACATTTACCGTTTTTTCGCCAGTTATTCAATTTAAAAAGCTATGAAGTGATAGAACTTAGATGAAACGATCATGTTCGGAGAAATTTTCAAAATGTTCTTCGAATAATGCTGAGGACGCCTCCCGCTGCTTGCCATTTGTGTTGTATCGAATGCCTGTGAGTTCTTGCATTGAAAACTCAATCTCTTCACGCGTTGGTATTGATGAAATCCATACCAACTGCTAAATATTTTCTACCCACTTCTTGCATGTTACCCACCAGATGGCTTGATACTTCGGATGTGTACCTGCTATTACCTATTCTGTTGATAAACAAGTCCATTAGCATGTGTGGATACACTTACTGATTTCAGTCTGCGTACAACTATACGTTCATGCAACTAACACAACCGACAACATTTTGTACTTTAGCAAGACGTAAACTAAAAACTTTATTTTAGCGGATAAAAAAAGTTTCGAAACCAACATCAGTATTTCATGAAAAAGATTGTTCCATATTGTAATTAAGTTTATTAACAGGACAGTTTTATTGCAGTTCTAGAGATAAAAATGTGCCAACATTAGCATCACTCCACTCATTAGTTTTAGCAATAATCAGCTGTGGGGTCGATTGGTCAATCGCAGCCTCCTTGATGAAGAGTTTGACTCGCATAGCCAACCAGCAAACAACTTGAAAGTAGCTCTCATTGGTTGACTCTTCAGACAAAGACAGCAAGTTGATAGCGGGAATTTGAATAGTAGTAGGGCAGTTTGAGGAAAACACCGGATGCAAACACATTTCACCTCTCCAGCACCCGGATAGGGAGGGGTCGATGGAGTAGCTAGCAGGTTACTAGCACAACTATGTATACGCAAGAGTTTTGTTGTATGAAAAAGTTCAACATTTTTCTTCTTTTGTCCGATTTTAATTTATTTTTGCCCAATTTTGTAAAATAACCCATCTTTTAAATATTAATCCTTTCTTTCTTACCTTTCATACCCTGCCTTTTTCAAAGTACCTCTTCTTTTAAACCTTTTACCATTTTTCTTTCAACAGTGGGCCTCTTTTATTAACATTAAACCCCTTGTTTTTAGAGATCTCCTCTACTTCTTGAACATTAACACTTCCTATCATAACTTTAACCTCGGTATTTTTCAATATCAACCCCTTTTCAACATCAGTCCCTATTTTTACATTAACCCAGCCCCATATTACATAATTACCTCTTTTAAGGAGGGTATACAGTCTAGTAAAGGACATGAATAAGCTTAGAAGATTGGAGAAATTTTGTACACTGGTCTGCAAAGAAAAAATCAAAATGTGTTGAAACTGTTTATTACTATTTGACACTGCATGGAGGTATCTACTGGATGCTAATGTAGTATAGAGGGCTCTACCCAGACTCTTCCAAAACCAACAGAATATAAAACAAATTGATTTCTTCCCAAGATAGATTTTTAAAAAAACAAACGCCACAACTTCATTGAGAATAACCCTATATTAGTTATAGAGCCTAGCGTACTACAATAGTTCAAGCTTTTAAGTATATATTTTACCTACCAGATGCTGTATAAGTGAGATAGCCTAAAATGAATCTAAAATTATGAAAGTTTGTACATCGTTTTAAGAACACTATACTAATATTTTGAGATTTTATCATAATTTCATAAATCTAAGTGCTACAAATGAATTGATGGAAGAGACAAAAATAAATGTCTCTTTCATATTTTTTTTTTGTTTTCGTATTTCTATTTGTATGATAACCCCGTGTTCGAATGAGCAAAATCGGGATAACTCATACATTTGTAAAACCAAGAAATAACTCTCTCACAACTAGATGCATTCCACTCAATCATCGACATTTCCTCGACCAAAATGGTCAAGGTGATTCCAATAAAACGGCTAACGAAGTTTGGGGTGCCGATTCTGATCCCAGTGTGAGCTTCTTTTTTTAAATTTTTAATTTCACACGATTTGTTCTATTAGATGATAAGTCCATGGTCCTAGCGTGTCGAGATAAAAGCGAAATCAATAAGTTGTTAAGCAAACCTAAAGCTCAAAAGAGATAAGCAGGAATTTATTTTTCCACGGATTCATCATTGTCTGAAGAAGCGTGGGATTGAGTAGAAAATGAAAAAAAACAAGACCTCTGCCAATTACTGCTGATTAAACGTTCAGACTAACTCCTCCTGATGCTTTCAACTTTGTCTCAGGTCTTCTGAATGGCTAGAATAGGGAAAATGATTTTCCAGATTCTGGTCTGCATCAAAACTTGGAGAGGGAAACAAATAAGTTATTCAATGGACCTGGATTTTAAAAGTGTTTGCAAGTCTTCTGTATCTCTGGAAAGAAGACGAAATGAAATGAGTGAATTTGACACCTAATACAAAAAAAAATATAATCCATGAACCGGAGAAATTTCACCACCGAGTTCAACATGCGGGCGAGACAATTGACGCTTCTGTCAGTGGGTTACACTACTTTTGAGGATTCAAAAATATTATTATTGGAATTCTTAATAAATTGTCAGAGAGATTTTGGCTAATTTTCGGCCTGAACCTTGACAGAGCAGTGGGAAATGTGAGGAAATTCAAACAAAGTATAACATAGAGGCAGCTGAGATATGGAGCTAGTAGACAATCAAATCTGGGCAGCCAACGGACTGAAGCTTTATCACGAGCGAGAGCTGTAACCAACAACACGATTATGATCAATCTGAAGGTACGAATGGCAGGAAATGCAACAGCCCAAACAATTTCGCTGCGTGTTGCAGAACAAAGGGTAATACACAATGGGTACGGGTTTATGTATATTTCCTCAGATGAGGTAAAATGGTCAAGGAGGGGAAAATGAATGGTTCTTGCCATGTATGTGTCTCATTTTTATAATGCTGGACACAAGACACAACACATCATCATATGAGAATGATGCCATTCATTGTTGGACACTATTTGTTGTGAAATTGGAAGTGAAAGAAGATTTTCATCTGATCCATGAGTAAAAATCATGAGAAATTATGATTCAGAGAAAAAACTCAAAGAAGTTTTAATAGAATTAGAAACATTATAAAATAAAGTAAAAACCGTTCACAAACTTGGATATTGTAGCTAAAAATGCTATATTCAAAGGGTAAGAACCTGTACATGCGAGTGGTGGCATTTATTTCATTGCACTATATCTGATTGCTCACAGGACAAATGTATTTAGACATTTTTAAAAGATATTTAATCATTTTTTTCCTAAAATAGGAACAGTAAAAGTAGTGATTAAAATAATTTGAATCAGTAATTTGATCCCAGAATGACCAGAAGAGAATACTGAGCGATGAAACCCGAGGGGGGAATATATCGGGTCAGGGACCACTCCCAGCTAGTCTAACCAAATGTCTCAGTATAACCTGTCGCATGCTAAGTGATGTGGTGATAGGTACTGTCAAATAACATTTACTTCCAAGACACCCTACCAAGATTTCATGGGCAAGCAGATTTATTGTTGACTGAAAAACATTCATTTGATGATCTCCAGAAACCAAGGAAAGGCATTTAGATCATGGTCAAAGTTAGGGGAAAAAACGTTAAAAAGCCATTTTTTGCTAAAACGTTCATTTCAGCTTGAACACTTGGTTCGATCGATCTAATAAAGTGATATAATATATGATATAACTCATTTTCACACTATTAGGATAATACAAAAATGAACAGAATAGACCCAATTTGCTTGTTTATTTTAATACCATATACTGTAGTATGTCGATTTCTTCGGAGATTGATTTCTTGGTTATTCCGTCCTACTTGGGTTTAGATACAGTCGCAAAGAAAGGGTTGTATCGTAGGCCTTATATTCTTGTATTATTCATGGTAAATTTTTTTAAAGATCAGTGCCAACGCGCAAAAGCTGCTGCTCAAATATGATTTTCTTACAGGGAATTATATGAAATCCAAGTTTTATTAGATCCAATCTGAGTACAAACGTTTAAATGAAGTCAAATGTAACCACCTAATAGAAGTTGCTACAATGTTCAAACCAATGAGCACACAACCCATTACTAAAATCTCAGACCAAACTAGTTATCTTATGGAAAAGCGCAGAAACCTCAAGCCACTGACATTCAAAGCTATAAACAAAGCCAAATAACCAGCATACTTGAGGAAAATGGAAACCTAACAATAGACAGAGACATGATTGTCGAACGTGCCAAAGAATTTTACCAAAAACTCAATTCATCCAGACAAGGACTACAAAACAATGAAGAGGATACGAAAGACATGAGCAATCAACTCGAGGACTTCCAACAAGTAACCCTGTGGTAGGTGAAACAAAGTATTAAACAGACAAAGAAAGAAAGCACTCCTGGACCTGACAACATTACCATCGACTTACTCCGAAAAAGCAGGTAAAACCATCACTAGGAAACTGGCCGTCCTTTTCAACTCGTGTCTAAAACACAGAAAAGTCCCAGTTTGGAACACTGCTATCATATTGCTTTTATATGAAAAAGGAAACCCGAAAGACCTCAACAACTACTGGCCTATAAAACTACTCAACTGCGTATACAAACTTTTCACAAAAATTATCACGTACCGAATCACAAAAAAAATCGATGAAAACCATCCACAAGAGCAAGCTGGCTTTAGAAGAAACTACTCGACCATGGACCACCTGCATTTGTTAAATCAACTACCACTCACCGTAGCATTTATCAACTTCAAAAATGAGTTCGACTCAGTAGAAATCCCTAAGATCATGGAGGCCATCATTTGACAAGGTGTAGATCCAGTATATGTCGAAGTGCTGAAACATATTTACAATCACAGCAGGTCCTTTATCAGGCTACATAAAGACTCAGACCCCTTTCAGCTCCAGAAAGGAGTAAGACAAGGTGAAACCAGCTCAACCAAATTCTTCACAGCTTGCCACGAGATGATCTTCAGAAGACTAAAGAATAAAGGAATTGAAATAGACGGAAAGTATCTGAGCAACCTCAGATTTGCAGATGACATTGCCCTTTTCGCAGAGAACCTACACGACCTCCAACTAATGATAGATGAACTAAACGAAGAGAGCAAGGAAGTCGGCCTACACATGAACTTCAACAAGACAAAGATCATGTGCAATAACAACATTGAAGACAAAAACACTTAGATCAAAATCGAGGACACAGAACTGGAGGAAGTAGATCACATCTACCTAGAACAACGAATCTCCATGAGACCCACAAAAGAAGAAGAAATCAAGTGAAGAATCACACTAGGATGGTAAGCCTTTGGCAGAGCAAGCTCAACCTTCAAAAATAAGAAGATCCCATTAATCCTAAAAAGAAGGGTGAATAACCAATGCATCCTCCCAATAGTCACTTATGGTCACTGAAACATGGAACCTAACCAAGAGATAGATCCACAAATTGAGAACCATGCAACGTGCATATGAAATAGTTAGGCTGGGCCTCACATGGAGAGACCACAAGACAGCACAGTACATTCGAAAAAAGACAAGGACATCATAGAATCCATTAAAAATCTCAAATGGCGGTGGGCTGGCCATGTTGCAAGAATGGTGGACAACCGATGGACATCACGACTCTCGATACAGATCCCCCGAGATCATATGCACAACTGAGGCTGGCAGAATATTTGATGGAGAGACGAGCTAGACAATTTCAGAAAGTACTGGCTCTGCGACGCCCATGATAGAGAAGTGCGGTGAATCCTGGGGAAGGTCCATGTCCAACGACGGACGTTAAAAGACTGATGCTAAGTCGAGAGTCTATCACCGTCTGAGAATATCTCCCAAGTTAACTCACTTACTTGGCAGTAAGGCTGACACACTGATCCTGGTTTCCACGTATCTGGGAGCTATCCAACCATACGGAATCCACGCGTTCAGACAACTCTGCTACAACTCCGACGCTAGCACTATCAAGACAAGAAAGCTCCCACCTTTTGCCATCTCTTCTTCTACCTCTTTTCCTAACATTACTTCTCACGACCGATCGTATTAATGTTATCTTAAATGTACCCCATGTTTATTCTTGTATTAAACGTAAGTCTTTTCCCAGGCCAAAAATATGTGTATATCTTCATTCCTCTTTATTTCAATGCGCGTCAATTCAAGACTAAGCTTGCAATTATCAAAGAATAGTTATAATTTCACTTAAATATTTATGTTGTATAATAGCAAGCTTCGCTCGATCTTTCCTAAAGGGATCGACCATCATGTTACATGTCAGCTAGGCTATTTTTCGATATTTGTGCATTTTTCTTGTGTCACATTGACTATGCATACGCGCGTCGATGCGATACTCCAATGCAGAGGGACCATAGTATTTAAAATAGTCGCTGTATCTGTGAAGAGAAACACTTCATCCGTGGAGACACACAACTTCCTTCATATTTATGGAGCGTGAGATGCACTTTACACGGCATACGACTTTTAGAGTCGAGACTCCCACCTGGACAATGCAGGCCATGAACTGCTCCTTATTACAATTTTATCTCTCACTGGCCAAACTATTTCTTCGTCTTAATTCTCTGTCCCTCTCATTTTCTAAATGTGTGTATTAAAATACACACACGCTCATCCATATATCTATATGTGCGTCACTTGTAGCACACACACACAAATGCCCATACCTAAATTCGTGCATGGTATAAGAATAAAGTTGGGCTCACACCTACTAAAACACTTCTAAGTAAGTGAGTTCATTCGCTTGGCCTAATATCGTTACCAATTGAAATATCCTAGCTTGATCCTTTCTGGATCTTTGTACTAATCTTTTAATTGTCTTTTCTTTGGTTAGCTATCCCCAGGGAGGAGATCAGCCTACCTGACCTGTCCTTTCTCTTTTTTTCTTTTTAAATGAGGGAATTTGATTGCATAAGATCACTTCATAAATTCCAGCTTCAGCGGAATAAAACGAGAACCTCCACAACCCATATAATTTTATATTCAATTCTAGAAGAAGGGTGCAAACATTCAGAAAATTCAAAATATAACACAAAAATCAATGATACCAACGATAATAAGCACATAATACGACAAACAAACTCTTTAGATTTAGCATTTGTGACTACAACTTCCAAATTGATTAAGACATAATCAAGTGGCCATTCATGGGATATACCTCCGAAGCTGGAATTTGTGAAGTGCCTAATAAGGACTGCCACACAAAATACTTTGGCGAGACTCCCAGATCTCTGAAAGACTGGATCTACGAACATTGGAGGGCATTGAGGTTTGCTGAAAGCCTCACTACACTCGTTAATCACCAAAACAAAATGGGCCATGATTTCAATCTAAGAAGGACACAATTAATAAAGAGAGAACCGGAGAGATCAAAAAGACGTTTAGATTCTGCATTAATCTTAGAATGTAGAACAATTTAACAAAAACCAGGATTTCACAACATATCTCCTCGCCTTTCTAAATAAAAACTGGAACAACATGAAATACCTGTCAGCAAACATGATCATAACCAATTTGAAACATGCTAAGCACCTCATTCTCTCAAAGATAACCATGCACACATGATCATTATCTATCAGAGAAACATATCCCCAAGCATTCTCTTTAATTTATTTCTCATGCCCACACCTATTTTCAAATAAATGAATACATTTATCGCTTTGTGTTTTCTTTCAAATCTCAAATACTTTTGCACCTACGCATTATAATATCACTAGACGTTTTTACATGGAATAAACAGACATTTCCGTATCGATGCATATAAAATTGCTACTTTTACGAAACCATAGGAACAAAGTACAACGTTTGAACTTAGAAAAGCTATGATAGAAAGCTTCAGAACTGAAATTTAATCATTGCTCTTCATGGTTTCTCTTTCATTTGATCCACTGTTAATTTATCTGCACACAATACTTTTTTCATTCACCCATTTCTTTCTTCTTTTCTTTCTTTTTATCTTTTACTTGTTCGTTGTTTCAGTTTATATTTCCCTTTTATTCGTTTTCAAATTTTAGAAGAAGCTACTTTACCATGGACCACCTCCATTCGATAAATCAACTAGAGATAGCAGTAGTATATGAAACTTTGATTGAACTTTAATATATTCTATACAACACCAATTACGGTAAAGATAACACCAGGTGACAAGGTCATATAAACAAAGTAGGAAAATGGACGCAGCGTAGATTTTAACGGAAAAATAATTCAATTTTCTGTGTGTGACCTAAGAACTAGCAGAATTGAGCGTGTAGGACTAGTATGATATTCACTGACATGTAGGAGAGAAAGATCTACATTGATAAGAAATTAATTAAGTTTGTGTTAACCTTAGCCAGCTTATCTCTTGTGTATACTTCAATACATACGAGTTGACAGGACCTGGAATCATTGCTATTATACCATTAGACGGAAGGAGTAAAAAAAAAATGGCGTACTCCATGTCTGATTTTACCCCCTACAGCGCCGCAAACACCCATATCTACCAAGATGGAATAGGTGCCAAGAGCTGGTGGAACTCTCAGGCTATTCTGATTGATATCAGTGACCAGTCTACTACACACGTCATGGGCCAGCGTGTCAGAGCATGGCTCAACGCACCCTATGGTTTGCACAATCAAAATAACATCAGCCGTTTATGCTTGGACCTTGGTCTTAAAAGGCCCAGCTACATCACTTGCCTTGGGGGCGATATGCTCCGACAGCAACTACCCAAACCCAAACACAACACCAAAACCATCACCAAGGAAACAACACTATGCATTGACATCTTTATAGTCAGAACACTCTCAACAGACATCCACTTAACTGATCGTGAAAATAAAATCAAGAACATCAAATGGGACAATCGGTATTAGCCAAGTTAGAAGACTCAGAGAAGAGCTAATTGAACTAAGGGGCAAACGTATTCTTTACAACGACGGAAAAAAAGAAAAGAAAACAACGTGACCTAGGTTTTCTCATCAATAAGGAACTCAAACATAACGTTGTTGGCTTCAAAGCTGTCTCGTAGCCAGTGTCACTGTATAACTCTCAGATGTACAAACTGAACATCATCAAAGTCTACGCTTCCACTTTGCCAACCAGAGAGAAAATGAGCAATTCCTACGATGACTTGAACTCCCTACTCCGAGATACCAAATGTCATTGTGGGAGACTTTATTATATGGGAAATGAACATTGCATCGGCAAGTTTGGATATAATGTATGGAACGAGAGATGTGAAATTCTTGTGAACTAGCAGCTGTAAACAGGCTTCATATCATGAATACCTTCTAATAAGGAAAAAAAGAAAAAACTAAATAGACTACATCCAAGCAGACACCAAGCAACACCGTCTGTACTAGTTAGGATCTTCTGAGTTTGCTTTTTTATGCAACAGCATTATGATTGCAGTATTCTAATGGACTTTACTAGCCTTGGACTTTACTAGCCTTGAATCAAGTCAACGTAGGAAGCAACCACAGATTGGTAAGATGTAAAATTAAAATTAAAACCAACAAAAAACGCAGGAAAATGTTCCACGCCAAACTACAACCACGAAGAGAAATCCTTCAAGCTTGAACTGAAAAACATATGTGAACCCCACACCGAACCAAAAGAAAACGACACCAGCATCAACGAATTCAACAACAAAATAGCGGCCCTCTAATCGAAGTCACCACTATGTTTAAACCAAAGAACACACAAAGTGTCAGTAGAATCTCAGATGAAATTAAGTACCCCATAAAAAAAACGCAGAAAATCTCAAGCCACTGCCGACAAGAAGAGAGAAAATTGAAGCAACTGAACATGTTAAAACCATCCAAGAGAAAAGACAGCATTCTCAGAAAAGTCGGGAATTCAAAGTTATTAACAAAACAGGACGGAAAAAATGGTGACCTAAAAACAGACAGAGACCAGATCATTGAACATACCCAAGGATTCTATCATGAACTCTACCCCACTCCAAAGAAGGAATACAGAACAACAAACAGGATGTGCAAGACATGAGCAATCAGTTCGAGGACATCCCTAAAGTCACGCGATAAAATGTGACACAAGCCATCAAACAAAAAAAGAGGAGGCCCTGGATCAAATGACATCACTATTGACCTACTAAAAGAAGCTGGAATCTATGAAACAAGCTATTTTATTCAATTAAAACAAAATGAAGTCTACAAGATGTAAACCCTGTATAACGTCAGAGTATTTTAACATATATACAATTACAGCAGAGCTTTTATTAGGTTACCTAAAGACTCAGTGTTCTTTCAGCTCCAAAAAGGGGTAAGACAAGATGATAACATGAAGAATAATAAATGATTAACAAATGCAAATAAATGACAATTTTGAAATCAAACATGGAAAGTACTAAACCAGTATTGAGGAGATCGGAGAGTTAAAAAAAAAGGGTGCTGGAACCTCCATGTCAGATATTATGATGTCACATCCCACTATGACATCCTTTGAGGATGATGTCAGAAAGAATGAAATATGTAAATTGAATGAGTTAGAATAGTTTTCTCTTCAATGGAATGAAATGACAAAACTTTGTCTATCACTGAGTCTGCAAAGTTTTAAAAAATGACGTGCATTAAAAAATTATCGTAAAAAATCTCTCTCGGTTATTTTTCAAATACTTTGTGCTATATTACTGATAATCTTTGCTAGAATTCTGTCATTAATATATATTCATTTTTTTTTTGCCTTACTATTTTTATTCCATTGTATAACCATCGACTTTGGGTTCTTTTGGGCGGGACGTTTGCCAGCTTGAGGTTTGGACGAATGATTTGCCTGGGAGAATGGATCCATATCGAAAGAAAATATGGATTCATTACACTACATTTTTTCCTTATCGAGTTAGGCAAAAGGGAACAACACCGGTACAGATCAGGAGAAGAGGGGGAGCAGGTAAATAGGGGCTGGTACAATGAAAGCGGAACAATTCGTTACATTTTGGGAAAAAAAGAACAAAACAAACACACAAACGAGAAAATCTACGTCACTTGTGAAGTCCAAGGGAATACAGCAGAAAATGTGCTTCCAATCAAAATGTTGATTATTGAGAGTGTTGGGATGCCAACCGTCATGGAGAATGTAGCTGCACTATGAGAGATGATAATCAAAAATGTTATACTCCAATATTAACAATTAACATAATAACAACCTCATTATACAATTGCTGTAGATTGCAACCAAGATCTAAGAGTGAAGGAGTAATTTTGTCGTGTGACGCCCTGTTAACGTCTAAATCTTTAAAAGAAATAATTCTAATATTTTAGTATTCATTCATTTACTAACGTATCATATATATTCTTATTCAGTTATGTATTTTTTCAATAATATATTATACATACATTTATAAATAAATAGATAGAGATATGAATATTATATATGCATATATATTTGAGATATGTAACCATTTAAATGTATTGTGATTATATGTAATATATATATATATATATATATATATATATATATATATATATATATATATATATATACACATTGCCATGGCTAGTTGTATTTTTTGTCCTATTACATACTCTTTTAGATGATTTGCCGAATGTGGATGGTGCATGTTCGGGTAGCTTCTTTTGAAGCCAGCGTGTTCCCGTGCTTGAGTTTCATCTAGCGTTTTAGAGATTCGGTTGATGTTCACTTTGATTTAAAGTTTGTAGATACTGCTGAGAATACTTTTTGTTGTTTCAGGTTCCCCTTCTGATATAGTAGCATTATGATTGCAGCGTTCTTTTTTTTCTGTTTTAGGCGCAAGTGGAATGAAATGGCAAGCTTCCTCGTAATGACTTTATAGGCTTTTTGTGTTGGTTGATAGTGATGTTATCTGGTCTCAGGACCCTTCATATTTTTGTTTGTTTAATGGTTTGCTCCACTTCCAAGCAACTTACTTCTGGGAAATCTCCGAAGTGATTACTAATAAATTGTATATCCTGTTGGTTATTTTGTGCCCCTCGTCTGGAGGACTGAAAGTTTTTGTTGAATTCTTGGGTGTATTCGGCAGTTTGGTTCTGTTGTTAGGTCTTCATTTTCTCCAAACACACTTGCGTTCTCCCTTAATAGCTTCGAAAGCTTTATCATTCTCGAAAATGCTTTTGAAGACTGCTGTTATGTATATTCTTTTATCTTTTGTTTGTTCCATTTTAATGGTTTTGTTCAATTCGGTTGACTCAGTATTTTCTTTCGTTGTTATCGTTGGTTTAAGATTAATGTGTTTTCTGATGAGATTTTTTTGACTGTTTCGTTTGTTTTGAGCTTGAACATATTGAATTCTATTAGAATGATTGTTATTTTGTGGTTGAGCTTGTTTGTATCCTCTTTTGGTTCGGCGAGGTGTTCATATCTGTTTCTCAGTTCAAGCTTGAAGGATCGTGTGAGCTCTTTTTGTACGCCAAGTGGTTACAATGTGGTGTTGAACATTTTCCTACGATCTGTTATCTATTAGAATTTCATATCTGTTCATTCTGCGGTCGCTTCCAAGGACTTGATTTAGGACATGGATATCTTTGACAGTGCCGCTTCTGTCTGCCACGATGAAATTGATGCCGTTCAATTTTCTATTTGATTTTTATTTTGAATCCATTCGATGTTGCAAAATTAGAATAATCAACCCCACCCCATTTCGTTCCGTAGTTTGTATCTGAACTTTCAGTTACTTGTTCTATCTGAGTGTTGAAGTGTCCCATAATGATGTTGACGTACTTTTGTGAATCATGGGGTGCGAGTCGGTTGACTGCGAAGTGATAGCATAGACTCGAATGATGTTCAGTTTGTACCATTGACAGCTGTACGGTTACACAGGTTACGTGATATGAGATAGCTTTAAATCTTATGACATTGTCGTTGAGTTTTGAGTCAATGAAGAAGCCAACTCCGCTTCTTCTTCTTTTTTCTCTGTTGCTGTATAGAAGATTTTTGCTTTTTAGTTGATTTAGTTCTTCTCCAGGTCTTTTCATTTCGCTAATACCCGTACTGATCCGACAGATGTATTTAATCTCATTTTCAAGGACAGTTGAGTGCAAGTCTTGAGATTTTTAGGAAGCCGCCCTTAGAACATATTACCCCACCCAAAACAAGTGATGTGGCTGGGCTTTTTTAAACCGTTGAACTAGCAGGGACAGCCAGTAAGTTTATGGTCGAGCAAACCATGTTCAGTGCTGAGCCATGCCCTACTGCGCTGGCCCATGACGTGTTGAGGTAGTTGGGTTACGACTAATTTCAATTAGAATAATCCTAGAGCACCACTAGCCTTAAGAAACTGATGTAGCGCTTTTGAGGGAAACAAGGATGTGCTCAGCGTTCTGAAAGATGATTGTCGATTCAACATTATACTTGCAATGGTATTGGCTTTAGTGTGTATTCATTTCCTCTCTTCCTGCAAACGTACTGAAACAATGCGTGAACAATAATTTTGTATTTCTTGAATTCTAATGACACAAGTGGATTTGAGTTATTACCATGACGATTCATCTCCCAAATGGTTGTCATGCTGAGAATGCTTTTTGTCCCACTTCTAACATTATGTGTCAAGTTAATGGTGGTCCCTTTTCCTCTCCTCGGCTGAACTTGATCCACCAGTAGTTAGGAGAATGGTCCGACTACACTTCTCCCATTAATATGAATTAATGAATTAGTGGAAGCCATTTTGGTTTACAGATATGCACATAACTTGATGAGTTTTTTTCATACATAAATAGATACACACATTTTCCATTTTAACATATCAGTACATGTGAGGGTAGCTACGAGAGACTACTGAAATGTGCTGACACCCTCCCATATATTTCACGACGGTCGTAAGAGAGCAGTGTGACAGTCTTTGATTTCAGGCCATGTAAAAATCAATCTCGTGTAATATGCCAAGGAAAAGCAGTTCTTCAATTGAAAGATGGTTGCAAATGCACTTGAGAACCGCATCCTCAACAATAGAGACACTGGCAAATGTTTTGGTAGCTTAGTTAGAGAATTAAGATAAATGAAAACCAAAAGAAAAGAGAGATACTGAAACCATTAAGCTTGATTATTTCAAGAATGTAATTCCTAAGAGACTTCTCTTATTTGATTTTCAGAAGTGACTTCCAGTGAAATCTGAAATTAAAAAATATCATCATCAGTAATAGCATTCATAGCAATATTTTGTCACTTTACGCCAATATCATCTACGAGTACTCTAGAAAGTGACGCGTAGTTTTCTTTGATCACGCAACACATAAATTCTATCCTTGATATCTACAGTATTTTTCTAAAGTGGATTTTTATACAAGCTTTCGATTACATAAGAGGAATGAATATCATATTCACAGCTTTTGATTTCTAAAAATACCTTGCAAATATCAGTAATTTTCTACGTTCTTGATCTATATCTGGTTTGTTGACATTTTTCATCAAGAGCTACACAACTATACAGCATCTTTCTTGCAATAACTACTTGAGGTTCTTCAAAGTGGATTTGATCTTTTTACTATCCAGTTTTCATTCATTTTCCTAATTACTAGAGCAGCTTATGTTTATATTCTTTCAGTGTGGTTATATCTTATTCGATTGCACATCAGATTGTCTCTTGCTCAAACTCACTGTACTAACCAGAGACAATTTATGTTGGCTTTCATTCAGATAACATCCGAGTAGCATCTTGGTTTAATACCATTATCTATACTTCTTGCTGATCAGCTTATCATCAGTACAATCAATTTATTAAATTCACTTACCGGCTTGCAGCCTATTTTGCAATATCCCTGTTACTCTCTCAAATCTTTTGTTTTAATCCTTTGTCTATCTAATGTAGTGATATCCATCAATGATAAAGGCACAGGTACGAATTCCATTTAGTTTCCCTATTAATCATTCACATATTATACGTTTCTTATCACACACACTAAAACACACAACCATGTGTGTATGTATGTATATATGTTCATTTTTTCATTAGTACTTGAGATTAATCAGAATTCAATAGACATGGATATCTAATATAGGAGAATATATACACAAAAGATTTGGGAAATAATGAAAAAAGAATCGGAATGATAAAGGTTGATGAGATACCTTCTGTAATTTCGAGCATATATATATATATATATATATATATATATATATATATATATATATATATATATATATATATATATATATAAGTTGAACAAGGGTTATAACAGGCTAAGGTGAAGTTTTTCCTATGGGTCTAGGTGACTTTGAAGCTTCCATTATTGAATGTTTCTAAGATGTGGGTGTGAGGATATTAATGGTAGGGGTTGTGTGTATTAGTGTTCTGTGTGGTGAGGGTTGTTCAGTTTAGTATTTTGATGGTGTGTAGTAGTGTTTTAGTAAGTTTTCTAAACTGCTTACTAGTGTTGGAATCAGGTTTTCTAACTCCCCTTCCATATTTAGTGGTAGGGGGCTTTCCTCATTTTTTGGTAGAGTGTGTGTGTGAGTTGATGTAGGGGTTACCTGCTGGTCAGGGTGTTTGCTTGGGTCTTCAGGATGCTTTCCAGGGGTCAAGATATCAGCGAATTGGAACAAAAATTACAGCAACACACATACACAGATGAATATAATGAAATACAGGAAGCGATCAACATCAACATAGGAGGAAGAAAAAAACAACTTAACCTCACCAAAACTAAAAAATACAACAAACTTAGACACAATATCACACACAGATCTGCGATTCCACAGAATATGAGAGAAATTAAGATACAACCCACCAAAAGAGCCACCAGGCCTCTGTTACCTACCCCCAACCTACCACGTACATACCCAAAAAAAACCAATTCCCCCACCAAACACAGATTTAACACTAGACACACAGACACAGGCTACCCAACAAGAATCACCAATACTGACAAAAACATCATCCATACCCACACGAACAATGATAGAAATAGACACACGCATACGAACAAACAAAACAAAAACACCTACACTGGCACTAACAATACTAACGCCTATAACAGACACACACATATGAACAAACATAACAGAAACACCTACACAAATACTAATATTACTGACACCAATATTGTGAACAGACACAGCTATATGAACAAACACAACTACAAAAACCAGCATACAGATAATAGAAACAAGAACACCAGACTCCATAAGGGCCTCAGACCTACTACCCCTCATACCCTGCAAAAGGAAAGCCCTAAGAGTAGCATCCTCCCTCAACCCATCACATTGACCCCTGGAAAGCATCCTGAAGACCCAAGCAAACACCCTGACCAGCAGGTAACCCCTACATCAACTCACACACACACTCTACCAAAAAATGAGGAAAGCCCCCTACCACTAAATATTGAAGGGGAGTTAGAAAACCTGATTCCAACACTAGTAAGCAGTTTAGAAAACTTACTAAAACACTACTACACACCATCAAAATACTAAACTGAACAACCCTCACCACACAGAACACTAATACACACAACTCCTACCATTAATATCCTCACACCCACATCTTAGAAACATTCAATAATGGAAGCTTCAAAGTCACCTAGACCCATAGGAAAAACTTCACCTTAGCCTGTTATAACCCTTGTTCAACTCATACCCAAAACATTTTCAGTAACTTTTAAGGTTGATACCTATGTAGCTCCACAACCCCACCACCCCTCCTACACTACCCCAAACATACCAGAAAATCCACCTCTACAACACTACCCCCTACCTTGACACACTCTGCCCTCCCCAAGGCAAACTGCTGCTGCTTTACCAAAATCCCAATACCTGCTGGTCATTCTTACATTCAGCAGGAGGCATCTAGTAGCCCTGACAACAAAACTTACCCACAATGCATAGTCCCTGGCAGTGGACTCTGGTTCCACATGGTACATTTTAATCCACACTCACACAACATGCACCACTGATGATGGGAGAAATCCCGAAACATGTATGGACTATTCACATATAAGGATTAATAAACCTTACCACCAAAAACTTCACTCCCGAGTCTGTCTCACTCTCTAAAGTACACATTATATATATATATATATATATATATATATATATATATATATATATATAAAAATCACTAAAAGACTATCAAAAAATAATCTAAATAGACGCTAGTATCCAAAGTGTGAGTATTTTAGAGATTTTCCCCTTGTGTGGCAAATTAGTTTCTTTTGATTGGTATTTCTAAGCATGTTGATAGAGTTGAATAGTTCACAGTTTCATTTGAAAAGGAATTCTAGAATGTAAGGGACTTTGATGTTATAAATCTATCTCTAATATCAGGATGGTGTTGTATTCAGCCTTAATGAATGTATCTTCTTTTTATCGTTCTTCCAGCATGTTTGCATATCGCTCAGTAAGTATGTATCTCTATCTTTACCAGGTTTTATATTATCCTCTACTATCCCTGGTAAAGAGTATAGAATCAGTTCACTTGGAGGATGTTTATCCAGCTTTTTTACTCTGCAACTAAAAAACAAATAACGGATATGACGCATAAACAGTTTTGTTTAACAGTTTAATTAAACTTTTTGCTTCATGAAATATACCTGTAGAAAATTGGATTAAAATATTCAAATTATTGACATGTTACTCTAGATCAAGTAGAGGGAAAAATAAGGATATCGAGAAAAATATAGAATCGCCTTGTAATTTGCATTTCTAAAACAAACATCAGCATAAGTGTAAATGTGCAAATTAGTCAAAAGAGTACTTGCTAATCTTAATGAGCTGTTGAACTTTTCGCTTAACTTGGTTAATTGAAAGGCAACATGACTCGAACATGAGAGCTTTCAACTGGAATTATGAAAAGGATAATAAAACTCCTACAAAACTCCAACATTGAGTGTGGCAAAAGATGTTGGTTGCCCCCAGTCAGCTGTGTCTAGATTTTGGTGCAAGTATAAACAAAAGCCTGACGAGGGGCAAATAACTACTTTGTGTAATTCCATAATTTATCCTACTTGATCTACTTAATCAAATTTGTTTGAGTTATATTTCCTGAGGCCAGACAATCAAGCTATGGAACAAAATCGTTTTGAGTTATATCTGCGATTTGTTCATTTGCTGTGAAGTAAAAGAACTGGGTGAACATCCTGTAAGTGTGCTGGTTCCATAGTGTTTTTAGGGGTAGTAAACATGTATCGGGTCACTTCTAAAGCTTCAGTATTGTAGAGTGGGTGACTGTAGTATTCTCAGTATTCTCTTCATATGGTAGATCGTTAGCAGTAGCACAGTTTTGGTACCTGGTATTTCTTAGCCTGAACACCAAATAATGCCTGCTCATTTTACAAGTTACCTGACCAGGGTCTTAAATATAGCGATGTCCATATATTTGAACGTGTCATAGATTATGTCAAGCGTCTAGTTTGTTTTATTGTTCTGTTCTTCTGTGAGCTTATTGAGTTTTAGCAGCTCATCGACTATCACCCCTGGGTCCTTATCTTCAGACAGTTGTGTTAGATTGTGGAATATACAGTTGTATGATATGATTTTGTTTCTGGATATTGTATTATTTTGTTTAGATGTGGAATAATGATGCTTTCTGTTGTTTGACCCCAAACATCAGTATGTATTCTTCTTGACTATTGTGCAACTATTTTAATTTGATTCTTGTTCTGTGCTGTGTAGGTAGTTGAATGCTTCATCAATTTCCAGGAGGTAAGTGAACTACTGCAGTATCTTCAGCAAACAGAGATATAAAGTTCTGTAATTTTTCTTCATAAAAATGCACTCGACTATGTGATGAATATAAGAAATACTACAAACGATGACGTTATAAATTCTGGTACGTAAATTATCCATCACATTGTTGAAAAAATTGAAAACATGTTTTGTCATATCTTCTCTAGACATATTCTGATATTTCGGTGAGATATTGTTTTTAATATGATCGACATGATTCATAGCGCTGAATTTTCAACCAAAATAATATCTTTTTTAAAGTTAATTTTACATTAATCTTAGTCTTAATGCCACCCTTTAGTTCTTGTGATCTCAAAGGTGTCACCAAATGAATAGGCATTCCAGTTTTAGTTGGAAATGTCATCTTTGATATTCATCTACACTATCTTCAAAAGTTTGTTTTATTTGAGAGCGTATTTTCTGTACTTTGAAAGATTCTATCAAAGATGTTTGATGAATCTATCAGGATGTATGGGTATATATTATCTGGAACTACTGTTTTGTTAATCTCATTTTCTCAAGGTATTTGGAAGCTGTTTTTCATTGACAGTTATGATACCCAACGCTGTATTTGTTTTTAAGATTGACAAACTTCGATGTTTATATTCATAGCCATAAACAATAATTATACTATAATTTTTGTTAGGATGTCTTGTTTTTAGATATCTCTTCCAGTCTTGATATTTCTTCCTTATGAATGATACTGTTTGCTGTTTCATCGCAATTGGTTTGTAGTGCCCGACTTTTCCAGCTGAAGAAAATCATACGTATACGGAGTCATCTGCCCTTTGGCTAAGATCTACTTCTAACCCCTACATCTCTGTAGAAATGGTAAATTCTATGTCACTTCCTCTTTGACGTCATACAGAGCCGCCCAATAAGATAACTGATTGTTATCTTTACAATATTTAAACTGTAAATCTCTCTCCCTCTTTCTGTGTTCCGACGGCCTCGAGTTAAGCTCGTCTGTTCTCTCTCTCTCTCTCTCTCTTTAGTTAGGATAGTTAGTATAGTTTTTATACACACTTTCTTTCTACATATGCATCATTACATCTTCATCTCAAGAACACATCCTATCTAAGTTAAGCACTCTCATCGTAGTTAGGTCGGATTTTCTAACATAACTTCATAGTAGCTACAACTAGGATGACCAATCTGACGGACATTCTATAGACTCTATCTCAAATTTACTCAGTGACATGCCTTTCCCTCTATTCTTCTTATCTCTACATCCTATACTGGTAGATTCCTCCATATATTCGTGTAGACAGAAACTCAGTTCCTCATTTATTTTAATTCACTCATGAATTAAACCTGGCATTGTTGTTTACTTCTTTGTTTGTTCTTATTTCCTCGCTTTCTTACTAACCTTGTTTTTGTGCTTAAGCAGTGAACACGCTACTTACCAGGATTTATCTCCTTAGATCGATTTTAATCATTCATATTTTAGGGGGCTAATATATCTAGCAGCCTTAAAGGTTTAAGATCCTTTCATTTATTGTGTTTTCTTGTGTTGGTGCACACCGTATTTGCTTTTTCATATTTTCCTAGGAATGTTTGAGATGTATCGTCGATATTTTTTGCGTGAAAGCAAAGTTACCAATTCTATACTTAGCATCTCACTCATCTTCCTTAGATCTGTTTTTCATACTTGTAGATTTTATCCTTGATGTTTGAAGTATATTCCTTGGGGCAGGAGTCTATATTGTGATTCAGGGCGATGTGGTCGGAGAGCTTTGGATCGCTGTTGTAATTTATGTTTTGAATTGAAAACTCATTAGTAGTTTTAGTAGAGTCAAATCAAGTGTTTATGCATGTGTCAGTGTATGCTTGTGCTCATCTTCGTTGATATCATAATTTGTTGGTTTGAAGAACTATAAAGGTGCGTAAGCATTGAAAATAACTTAATCAAGAATGACATAACAGAATCTGGGGCACGAGCTTAGTAGATTGCAAAAAAACCTGCCCCCAAAAGTATAAAGAATTACTATCAAAAGCTCATACTATAATAATCCGTAAATTGCATTAAACAACAGACGAACAGAAGTGGAAACATCAATTTCAAACGAATGTCTTGCATCGCATCCTTGCCGTAAATGTCTTCATTGTCTTTCAGAATCTCTTTCATCGTTTGTATAAAAATCTATGTACCAATGCATTTTCATATTCTTAGATCTAGATAAACTGCAGCCGACCTATGCAATATGGGAGCACATTTCCTATCAAGCAATTGCCAGCCGTATCACAATGGAGAAGGTGCAGCAGCAGGCATATCAAAGTGAGGTTACACGGATGCTTAATACGCAACACGCAGACTTCTGGGGAAAACCGGATTCTCCCTCAGTTGCATTTCTCTTCAGGAATGTTCATCTACTCCGAATTATCAAATAATTTGGTGGCGTTTCCATGACTGATGTAAAACTTAAATCGGAATTTTTTGTTGGTCTGCGAGACTAAATAATAGATTATAACCGTTTCGTAGTTCATTAAGTGGAATTTTTTTTAGATTTAATTCCTGATATGCATATGGTCAGGTTTATTTATCGCTATTTTGGAGTGAAATTCATCTAATTTGTTCAATAATGAGTTCTTAGTATTTGTATATTGGATTTCTAATTAGCATTGATTTGGGGTGCTGACATTTTTACTGTTTAATCTCCAATATCCATGTACAAGTGTTGGAAAGCCCCTAGCTGTATTTAATGAGGTTGGTATTATATAGCTTCTAGAATAGGTGCCATTTTTGCCCACATCACGCGGGTGCACTGATCTTGTTAGTATTTCCATTTTTGTTATCTCAGATTAAGTAAAAATTACACATTGAAGGCACTCTTTGACTACGAACTTACTTCGAAAAGTTCAGACAAGGAGATTGAAGAGTTTTATGACGTATCAGTAAAATAATGACAATACTCATTGGAGATTTTAATCCTTACGAAGACAAAAGAAACGTAAGGGAATTTAGAGCCGGAGAATTCGGTACAGGTCACAGAAATGAATGAAGTGACAGATTAGTCAATTTCTCAGAGATACAGATTAAACCTGAATAATTTTTTCAAAGGCAAGAAGGTCAAGAGTAGACTTAGAAGGCCCGAATGGTATAAAAAAGATATTGACTTTATAACTGATGACAAGATCAATTACATTAATTACGTAATAAAAAAAGGTAGATATAGGAGGCGATCATAGAATGGTAGCATGCAGAAATAAGTTTCAAAACTCAAAGAAATAGTGATTCTCAAGAAGAAAATACAGATGGAGAACATTATCAATGTTCGAGTATCGATAGAGAACAGGCTTTATGCAATAGAGACAGTAACATGGACGAAAAGGGTAATAACTTGAAAAATATCATTAATTTGCAAACATAAATAATAACACGGGGAAATACTCTAATGCAACATTAAAACTAATCAAAAAAAGGAGAATTATCAAGATAAAACTAGAGAATACGTAACTCAACAAAATAATAAAAAAAACGAGAGAAAAAAATATGAGAAGGATAGTAGAGGCTATCTGAGAAGTTTAAAACACGCCCTAGTAGCAGATCATACAGGCAGGCAACAGATGCTCGCACTAAAACACAGAAATAGCAAAATTATCAAATGTAGAGACAAGAAGTCAAGAATATCTGAAGAATACTGTGATAACTTCGAAACTAAGATTACAACAAATTGGTAAGCCGATAACATTGAGGTGATATCTTAGACATAAGAAAAGACGGTTCAGTGTTTGCACTACAAAATAAGGAACTCAGAAAAGTTCTAGGCGAGGATGGAATAACGACAGTCCTTCTGAAAGATTCTGAAGACATCTTTCACAACGGACTAGCACAGCTATTCACACAGTGCACACGAGAAAAAAAGTGAATAACAAAATTCCAAGAAGAGCAATTCTAATTCTAAAGATAGGGAGATAGGGAATAAATCAAGACTTCCGAAACTACCATCCAATTACACTGTTTGATCATAAAGTATTCCTAAAATTACCGACAAACAGGATAACAGGCACTCTAGATCAAAGTCAATCATGTGAAAAAACATGATTCAGGAGTGTATAATCAACAATGAACCACCTACGCACAATAATTCAACAATTCGAAAAGTCATTACAACATACAAAATCACTTTGCTTAGTTTTTGTAGATTATGAGAAAGCATTTGACTCGGCAGAACATACAGTTGTTTTCATTTCTATGCGAGGGAACAAGGTGTTACCTAATTATGCACAAGTCATTCAGAACATATACGAAAATGGCAGTGCAGTAATTAGACTACATAAAGATAGAAGTATGATAAATATAAGTAAAAAAACAGGGGATACAGTATCACCTAAACTATTTACAGCGAGCCTTAGAAGCATTTTTGGAATACAGAAAGAATATCTAAACCACTTGATAACTCTCCCAAGACGCCAGAAGTGTCGGAAGACTTAATTATGTTGACTGATTCAAATTCAGGTGAAAAAATAGGCCTAAAGATGAAGAGAACAAAGACAAAATTAAGATTCAACGAAAAAGTCCCCAAAAGGGCCATAAATATAGATCCAGGAAGCAAAATAAAATGACCCATATCATCGGCTGGAAATCATATGGTATGAATAGAGATGGATAAGAAAACACGTTGTCAATATGCTTAGAGCATGTTATTAGCTATGACTTACGGGCACGGACTATGTAAATCAACAAAACAAAATTAAAATTGTACAGAAAGTCAATGAAATAGCATTGCTAGGGATATCTTTGGTATAGAAAAAATGATCAGAGAGGACAAGAGAAAAGGATATTAAGCAAATGATTAAGCAAACAAAATAAAAATGGGCTGGATACGTCCGAGGACGAGATGACATCAGTTGGAGTAGAAGACTAACTGATAGATGCCCAACGGACTGTGAATACAGAAGGAAAAATGGGAACTAGATGGAGGAATGAGGTTGCACTTGATTTACAGTTACTGCTGCTGCTAATATATGGTAAACTGATGGGTGAAATTCCCTAATTCTACAAAATATACGTATATGCGTAGTTTTGATTTGACTGAAAATGATTTATTCGGAACGAGGATATAAAATAACTATTATCTTTACAAACGAAAGTTTAAGAAACCAAATTCTTTGCAAATATAAATAAAGATTTTTCCCAAAACATTACGTTGTTTTGATTTGATCAAAAGCTTATTTAATCAAAACAATTCTAAAGTATAAAACAACTATTTAATATAATCAAATGTTTATGCAATCAAAATAAAATGAGACTCTTTTGCAAGAGAAATGAGTAATTTTCGCCAATTGTGCAATTCCACCTATTGGCAACACACACACACACACATACACATATACACACACACACATATGAGAGCGAGAGAGAGAACTTAAAAAAGCTAGAGGAATTTTTTCATCTTACCAATCCAAAGTGAAGAAGAATCTTTCATTTCTTTATAGGTCAAAAGTGAAAGTAAACTAGGGAAAAGGGTTTTCCCCTTCAAGGGGTCAAAAATAAGCGAGAGAGTTCCTCTCCGAACGAATGACCACCACAGATATGAATTGAGCAAATAATCTTTGAAATTGCTTTTGGCGATTGGTACGATTCACAATCCAAGTATAAGGCTGTTACTTTGTGTCTGTCAGTGAATTTCCATTACAGTGTTTGCATTTAATGATCTTACTTCTTTCTATCCGTCCATCTACTCGATTTCGACCTCTTATCTGGCATGAACTAGTACTTGATCTGTTCCAGTTGATTTTTATCAATTCATTTCCCCTCAGTTGCTTTTCATCAAAACTTTTAGAACGTCAGTTTACGGTACGGTTGTTAGTAGGCAATACAGATTGAAAATAAAGAATCTTTGCTGGCCATTAAGTCATTTTCTTTGCATCATCATCGTCATCCTTTTTAGCTTCTGTCGTTGGACATAGATCTTCCCCGAGATACGCCAGACCTCTCTGTCGTTATTGTGATGGAGCAAGTAATTTCTGTCTAGTCCGTCATGTTATCTCATTTTCTGCCGTCCATTGTTTTGCATATGATCTCTCATGACATACGTTGCTTATGGATTCTATGATATCTCAAACTCCCGTGATATCTTAGATCTGCATTTTCGATACTAATTGTTCGATCATTGTCCCCAATATGTTTGTTTTACATTATATTTGTTTTACTGAAGTTTATTTGAAGACCAACTTTCTTGCTTTCTTCAATCAGTTAGTCTAGCATTACTCAGTGATCAAGAAGGTTTTTTGCAAAAAGAATAATGTTGTCAACAGAGTACTCAAGTGTCTGTCCTCTATTTTGATTCTTCAATTTTCCGATCCAAAAGATCATCTCGAGGCCAGCTGTAAATAGATTTGGGTGACTTTCTGTCACCTTATCTTACCCTTTTTTCTAACTGAGTGCTTTATGTAGCCTGTTGAAGGAGTGCTTCTATATGTTGTATTAGTAGATGTGTTGTTGTACAATTGCATAATGCTCTTGAGGATTTTCATCGTCAACAAATGCTCCAGCGAATGGCCTATGGTCGAGCAGCTTCTCCTGAAGCCAGCTTGTTCTTGTGATTGCTTTTCATCTATTGTTTTGGAAATTCTGTTGGCGATCATTTTTGTAAAAAGATGCAGTTGATCAGGCTCATTGGTCTATAGCTGTTTATATTTTTCGTTTTTTTTTTGTATATATAACATCATTATTATTATTATTATTATTATTATTATTATTATTATTATTATTATTATTATTATTATTATTAATATTTGGAATCTCACACCAGTTGCCTGGTGGTAACCGCTGGAGTTTGAGTGACAACAAGTCTCCTCAAGTCTCCAGCCCTCCTCCCCCAGTACTCATAGGTCGCAGTAATTCTACGATTTACAGTTTCACACCGGTTGCCCAGTGGTTATCGCTGAAGGTTGAGTGACAATAAGTCTCCTCAGGTCTTCAGCTAACGTCTCCTCTCTCTTTCGCATATCATGACAGAGCTACAATTCGTTGCAGTACTTATATCTCTAGCACCTTCCTCAGTATCCGTGCAGTTCCCAGTAGTGCTGTGGTCTGTACGGTCTCTATCCTTCCCCCTAATCCCGATCTCCTCCAGTCTCTCCCTCAGCGTTTTGGGGACAGTTCCTAGTGCGCCCACTATAACCGGTACTACCCTGGTTTTCATGTTCCACATTTTCCTTAACTCCTTTGCTAGGTCCTGGTATTTTTCCCTTTTTTCACCCTCCTTCTTTTTTACTTTATGGTCTGCAGGTACAGCAACGTCTACTATTTGGCAGGCCTTCCCTTTTTTGTCTACTATTACTAAGTCCGGTCTTCTTGCCTGGATGAGGTGGTCAGTTTGGATGTCAAAGTCCCAGAGTAGTTTGTGGTTGTCATTCTCCAAGACTGCCTCTGGCTTGTGCTGATACCACTTTTCCACATGGTTGAATCCCATTTGTTTGCTTAGTTCCCAGTGTATCATCGTTGCTATTCTATCGTGTCTATGCTTATACTCCTTCTGGGCGAGTTGACTACATTCACTAGTTATGTGGTTTACTGTCTCATCTCTTTCACCGCACATGCAGCATTTGCTGTTTGTCTGTGTTCTGTCGATTTTTGCTTTTATGTAGTTTGTCCTTATGCTTTTGTTTTGGGCTGCCATGATGAGCGATTCTGTTTCTCTCTTAAGGTTCCCCTTTCGTAACCACGTCCATGATTTCTCGTCTGCTATATCTTGTATCTGTCTTTTAAACTCGCCGTACAATTTTTTCCCTTCCCATCTTTCCTTTCTTGCTTGCTGTACTGTTCTATTGTTTCCTACTTTATTGTTTGTTGCACTATCTCTCGCGCTCTTTATGATTTCTTCACTATTTGTTTGCACATACCTTTCTAGGACTGTTTTAGCTCTCTGGACACAGCATTCTATGCTGATGAGCCCCCTACCACCTTCTCTTCTCTTAACGTATAGTCTATCTGTATCATCCCTAGGGTGTAATGCTTTATGCATCGTCATAAGTTTCCTTGTTAGCCTATCCATTGATTGGAGCTCTTCCTTTGTCCATCCTAGGAATGGTCCTGTATACCTAACTACTGATACAGCCCAGGTGTTCATTCCTTTTATTAGATTTCTGCTGTTTAATTTGGTTTCTAATATTTTCTTTACCCTTCTAAGGTATTCCCTCTTTATTTTCTCCTTCATTTCTTCCCGTTTTATCGTGTCACATTCAAGGACACCTAGGTACTTGTATCGGTCTTGTGCGGTCAGTGCCCGAATCTTGCTGTTGTCCAGGAGTTCAATTCCCTCAGTCATTGTAAGCCTTCCTTTGTGCATTACCATGATTGCACATTTTTCTATTCCAAACTCCATTCCTATGTCCTCACTATATTCCCTTACTTCGTTGAACAGAGTCTCAAGCTCTCCCCTGTTTTTTGCGAACAATTTTATATCGTCCATGTACATTAAGTGGTTGACCTTTCCTTTTGTTTTAGAGAAGTGGTATCCTTTGCTGTTTTTCAGGATTCTGTTAAGCGGTATCATTGTTAGAACAAATAATAGTGGGGACAACGAGTCTCCGTGGAAGATTCCCCTTTTTATCCCTACCTCTGCTAGTTTGTCCCCTGCGGCTGTCAAATCTACTTTCCAGTCTTCCATCGAATTACCAATGAATTTAACCACCGGTTCGCTAATTTTGAACATTCTAATGCATTCGAGTATCCAGCTATGTGGAATCATATCGTATGCCTTTTTGTAATCAATCCATCCCATTGCAATATTCTTTCTCCTTTTCCTCACCTATCCTACACCCTTTCTGTTCTTCTGGTAGTAGTCCCCTTCTATCCATTGACATGTATATTCTCTCTGCTATTTGCCCGGTCAGGATTTTCCACATAAGTGGTTAGCACGTGATTGGTCTATAGTTGCTTGCTATGTTCCCCTTTTTGGGTCTTTTTGGATGAGGATGGATCTGCCTTTAGTCATCCATTCTGGTGCTTTGCCTTCGTTTAGACAATTTTGGAGTAGGTGAGTGAGTCTGCCGTGTAACGTGGTGAATATTTTGAACCAATACCCATGGATCCCGTCGGGACCCGGTGCTTTCCAGTTGGCTATTTTCCTAAGAGTATGTTTCAATGTGGTTTCATTCAGTACTATTGGTTCTCCCCTGTCTATATCTTCTAGTTCTTTTCTCATGTCTCCCAACCATTGCAGTGTTACGTTATGTCTTTTGGGGTGCCCCCATATGCAATTCCAATATTTCTTGGCCCCTGTGGCATCTGGTTTCATGTCCTGCCTTCTTTCCCCATTTAAATCTTGGTAAAACTTTTTCTCATTGTTTTGGAATGTGCAGTTTTGTGTGTATTGGGCCGTTCTTAGTCTGTATCTTTTCAGTCTTGCCTCTTTGGCTAACCTCTTCTGGTGTAACTCTTCGACTACAGTTGCGATGCCTTTTTGCGTTACCTTGTATTTGTTCCAAAGTCTTACTCGTGGTCTGTCCGTGTGTTGTGTATTTCTAAGCAGTACTTCATCTCTCTGTAGTTGGGAGATCTGCCTTTGTAATCTTTTTTCCCAGTTGGGTTTCTCTTCCCTATTATTGCTCGGGTTCCTATCTTGTGTTGTGAAGCTTTGTGCTACCATTTTCGCCCCTGCGTAAATTAGGTTGTTGAGTTCTAGGAGGGTGTTCGTTTCTATGTGCTGTAAGAGGCAGTTGACCTGTTCGGTCACTTCTCCGACTTTCTTTCTGTCTTTGTCTCTTAGGGAGGGGGGTGTTGTTTTCTCTTCTCGCATGATCTTTTTCAAAGCTTGTATTTTGGTTTTCTCTTCTTCCGTTGGTGCCTCGTCATCACCCTCTGGTGCATAGTTTATTGTGGGGGTCTCATGGGGAATTCTTCTAGTTTTGTTATTGGTACTAGTTGTGCTGGTGGGCATTCTTCAGATGTGTCACCTGAATCTCTCTCTACATTAATGCGAATCTCTTGTAGTTCAGTCTCAGACAGCCATTTCTTCTTTTGAATTTGCTTTACTTGGTCAGCAAGGCGTTGGTTCGATACTACTTAATTTTTCCCTCCATATTTGGAGCATATGCTCTCTATAAGATCGCACCGAAGGCTTGCTTTTAAAGTAACAATACATAACTAGTCTATTCTCTTCCCTTGCCCATCTCTTTCTCTTGTTCTTTATAGCAGTCACCCCGTGAGGACTGTGCTTTCCCTGGGTGTCATTAGTGGTATACGAGTTATTATTATTATTATTATTATTATTATTATTATTATTATTATTATTATTATTATTATTATTATTATTATTATTATTATTATTTGTGACTTTCCATCAAGGTATCTACTTTTCAAGCTTCTTAGGATAGGACTATGGTGATGTTATCAGGTCCAGGGGCCTTTCCTTTCTCTGATTGTTTGATGGCTAGTTTCAATACAGGGTTTTGCAAAATTTCAGGGCTCGTTTGAAAACTCACTGCCTATCCATTCTTAGGTCTTCATTTGCTTCGAACACACATTATTTTCTCTTTTCCGACACGGAAATTTTCCAATAGTTTTGAAACCCATACCTTTTTCGATGATGCTTTTGATGACCACTGTCATTCATCTTTTCTTTGTTCCTTTTTGGTGGTTTCTCTCACGTCGATCTTTTCTATTGTTATTCTTTATGTTTTTTTTTTGTTTCTTCTGAGAGTGCAGATCATTTTCCTGCCTTGTACATTAGTTTTGATTTGAATTTTGAATATAATCATTATATGGTTACTTCCTACATTGACTTAATTCACGACCTGTTAACGATTTTGCTGTTATCCACCTAAACATAATCAATTTCGTTCTTGGTTTCGTGATTGGGGCTCCTCTAAATCAACTTTTTATGGACTTTCTCCATGAAGGTGTTCATAATTTCACCCCTCTCGTTCGGTATTTTGTATTCGCACTTGCCAACACATCTTTTATTACCTTTTCATTTTTTTCATATCTACTTAGGCGTTGAAGTCTCCCACAATGGTGATGAAACATTATTTTTGTTTCATGTGGTGTAGAATTTAAGTTGTTGTCAATCTCCTCTTTGGTTGACTGTGAAGTAGAAATGTAACCTTGAATGATGTTCAATTCATACTTTTTGGTGAGCTGAACGGTAACACTGGCTTCACGATCTTTGAATCTTACAACATTGTGTTCGAGTTTTTCATGAATTAGAAAGTCAAATCTGCTTCGTTTCCTTTTTTTTATTTCTGTAGTTGCATAGAAACCTTGTTCGATTGTTTTTTTCTCTGGGTCTTATCATTCGACTTATTTCGAGAATGTCTTATTTGATGTTTTTGATTTTATTTTCCAGATTGGTCAGGAATATTTTTGTCGAGAGTGTTCTGACATTGAAGTGCCAATGTACAGTGTTATTTTCTTGGTGACAATGTAGTCATGTGTCAGGGTAGTCGCACTTGGGGCCCAACCCAAAAGTAAGTGATGTGGCTTGACTTTTAAGACAGCTGTCTCAGCAGGAACAGTTGTTTTCCTGGTGACGTTCTTGGTGTTGTGTTTGGGTTGTCTCTCTCGGAGCACATCGCTCACATCCGAAGCAAGTGATGTGATAGGCCTTTTGCAACTGATGACCAAGCAGAAATGGCCAGTAAACTTTAGACCTTGTGAATCATGGGGATGGGTGTTGGACCATACCTTTTCACGCTGGCCTATGACGTATGGTAGGGTATCCGGTCAGTCAGTACTATATAACGATGCCAATCACCATTCCAAGTATCATTTGGCAGATTGCACTGGGTCGCATGGTCCCAGTACCAGGGAGTGATCCCCGGCATAGCCGCCTTACGTCTGCCGGTGGTATTTGCAAAAGTCTTAATTGAAATCTTTGAATGTTTGAATAGATTGTATAGATTGGCATATTGAATATTTACGCTAATAAAATTTATTTTAGAAGATTTAGGCAATCTCAGAAGGGATCTGAGTGTGATTTAAAAATGATTTCAGCATAGGAAGCTATACACAGCCCTAGAAAAAGTTTCTTCTCTGAGTGCTGTGGCGGGTCAGAGCAGTAGCCTTTCACCATGGTTTGTTTTTTTTAAACTTCGACATCCATCCTTTCCATGTGTTTGCTCTGGTAATATTCCTTTATTTTGTTTGCATGACAATGGTTGGTTTAATGTTTGTAGCTACTCACAAAGGGAACGATATGAAGCCATTTATATCTTCATCTATGGGTAGTTAGGTGGGTGATATTGGATTACTCGTAGCTCTCCCTCATTTCCCCCAAGTTTTGACGTAGAAAGATTCATGGGATTTTAGTTAATAGAAAAGACTTGTATTTTTGTAACAGATAATTAAAAGGAAAGTAACTTAACAGAAATCTAACATCGGTAATGCACGGTGGTAAGGTGTATGTATTCAATTTAATAATCATCAATGCGCATGGGGTTTGTCAGCCAATAGATGATCGACACCTGTAGCATTTAGTGTCAAATTACAAGAGGTATCTTCAAATTTTAGTAAAGAAAGAAAAGCATCCGTGTAAATAAACATTTGCTACCTAACTATGGCATTAACCTGAAATAAATATTGCTTCAGTAACAATCGGTGTTTTGCAAAAAACAAACTTATTTTGTTGAATATCATCATCATCGGTCTTTAATTGTCCGTCGTTGGACATAAACCTTCCCCAGGATTTGTCAGACCTCTCTATCATGGGCGTCGTGGAGCCAATACTTTCCGAACTTTTCTTATTCGTTTCGCACTTTGATATTTTCCCACCTCGCTTTCGCATGAGATCTCTAGGAATCCATGTTGTGAGTTGTGATGTCCACTGGTTGTCCGCCATTCTTGCATTTGAGTTTTCTAATGTATTCTACGATGTCTCGCGCCTCTGTTCTTCCCTAATATATTGTGCTGACTTATGATTGCTCCATGTGATATTGAGCATGATCTCTCTTCTGCATGCTGCATGATTCTCAGTTTCTTGGTTAAGTTCCATTCCCCATCTCTATTTGTGACTATTGGGAGGATGCATTGGTTGTATAACCTTCTTTTTGTAACTAATGGGATTTTCTCTACCGAGGCTGGTTAAATCCGTCCAATTGCCAACTAAAATCTAGATATCCGTTTTTGTTTTTTTGTTTTTCTAAGGGGTCATGTATTTTTGCATGTTATTCCGCCCCTACATCGAGCTCGACCACTTTTTGACGGAGACAGGGGGTTCTACGAGCAGTCCTTTGGATTGAAAATTACATTTTTATTTAGTTTGATTCAATAAACACCGAAGAGCGTTGAGTTTGTCAGCCATCATATAAATGACGCCTGTAACTCAACTGTACTTACTACAAGACGTACCACCAAATAGGTTAGATGATGAAGACGCGTCCTTGAAAAAAATTCGTTTTTGTTGACTAACTAAATTCTTTGGACGAAACTATCGTCCTCAGGTTGTGATTGTCGCTGAAGGACAACATTTGTCTATTCTCACGGCTCAATTAAGACTGGGATCTTTCTTAGGCAAGCGATGCATCTTAATCTTAATCAAGTGTTTTTTTCCATGAAAAACTGTTCACTGTGATCAACAGAGTACGGCGAGGAGTGAGGCAGCAAATGTCAGAGGTAAAAGTATATCAACCACTTTTGCATCCCTAAAAATTCTCCGTCCTTTTTTTTTTTCTCCTCCCCTTAGATCTTGCATCAACTGTGTAACAATTTATGACAGTTTTCGTAACTCATGGAATCCTGATGTTTATAATTTAAAAAAGTAGAATTAAGCAAAGACGCTATATTGCTATATCTACGGCATTTTCTTGCCTTTACTGTATACCTATCATTTCCCCAAAGTAGCTCCTTATGCAACAGACATGTGAATTTGTGATCACGACCAGTTTGGGATCTTCAATCTATAAGCTGGAGCCTTGAATAAACACTGAGAAACACAGAAAGACTGCCCTACCAGGTCGATAACATTAGACTGGGAACCAGTGACGGCAGATCTCAACAGCAATTGAACGAGACTGAAGATCAACACAGATAGACGCATTTCATATTTTCGTTGGGTTTTTGCTTCTTTTCTGTAACCAGGGACCCTAAAGTAATGCATCTGCTAAGTTCACATTTAACAACAGTCTCACGCTCTTCGGGCGAAAGCAGTGTCATAAGTTAAAAGGGTTGAGAAACAGGTTGCATCAAGTAGGTTGGTCGAGTAGATAAGGGTGTCCCCTGATAAGGGAAAGCGTGTCGGTGGGAACGTGGAGGAAGGGGTTATCTAATTAAAGACTGCCACCATAGGAAAAAAAGAAAGCATGATTTGATAGGGTCCAGCCAACGCCTGGACTGTCGGAACGGCCATTTGCTTTATCCCCGCTCCGGGCCACCCGTCAAGCAATAGAAAATCCTTATATCCGTCGAGCTGTGGTAAACGTAGTCCATGGAATTTGCCAACGAGACACAGGGTGTTTAACTCTCCTGATGAGCAAGAATATTACATTAGAGGCCTGATGTTTACGGCAGAAGGGGTGAGATGCTCAGGCTGGAGGATGGGACCAAGCGAAAGTGATAAACTGTCCTTGTGAACAATATGATCTTATCGTGGCAAACATTGGACAGCTCAGGGACCGACCCAGGCCTGATTAGAGAGAATTCCAGTGCTCTAGGGTATGTACCGTGGAAACTCGGAGCAAACGCCGTGAAATCCATTGCCTAATATCCCGCTGGGTTATGTCGTCCCGAAAAAGATTAGGGCAACTCAATGAAGCAACCCCAGTAGACTAAAACGCAAGAAAAAATAAAGGGATAAACTGGAAGGGGAAAAGAGACATGGAGATAAGTTAGGAGACAAGAGAAATCAAAACGAGTGACTGAAAAAGTAAAAAGGGCTGAGAAAGGCGATTGAGAAGCGGAAAGAGACAAAAGAAAGGATTGAGTGATAGGGTCAAGATAGAAAAGGAGACTGGAAGAGAAAAGAAGAAAAGAACGACTTAAGATTAGCTAAGATAGAGGGTCAGGAAGTGCCTAAAATAAGAAAGAAAGGAAGAGAGTGGTCCGAAAGGTGACACTATTGGAATCTCCGTCCAAAATAACGCCTGATCCCAATTATTTTGATTCAAAATTGTTCCTGTGGAGTAGAAACTCTGATCCGGGTATGACCAGTGACTGGAAGTTTGAAGATGAAGTCCCATGCGCAAAGCTCAAACGGTGGTTAGGGACTATCTCTGCAATAACTGGAAGGAAAATGTCAGATAATTGTCATTAGCCAATGCGGATGGCTACTTTGGCTGCGACATGTAGTGATAGTGGTTCTGATAATAGATAATGATCCACTGCAACAAGCAACTGATCGGTGCAGGAAGCAATGAGAAAATGCTGATGAAGAGTGAATTGTACCGTTTTTAGAGAGTGGGATGACACAAATGATTCTCGAGCACAAAATTCTCACAATAATTTAATAAATAGAATTGATGCTATTGATAATGACGCACACAAGCATGTTTAGATAAAATCTCAGAGAATGAAAGAGAAAAAATTTAGTTTTGTAGATCTAATTTTCCCCTTTATTATCTATGCATTAGTTAATTTTTAAAAAAAAGATAATTATTTGAAATTGGCCTATATGATCTGAGTTTCTAGGCATCTCTCACTCGTACATACCAGATAGTGGAATGGTAAAGAGAGAATAGTGAAAGTCTGTTTGTGAGTTAGAACATTACTTAAAGTATTTGTGCTGACATTTTTGCAAGTGTGGCTGTCGAAAAAAAGTCTGTCCGACGGTTACTTCGATTTCCCAAAATATAGACCGGTCGGTATTGATCTTTAACTTGAGATTGGTGCGTGAAAAGGAGAGAGAATATTGATAAAGACGAATGTGCACCTGTGTTGTCGATTAAAGGTATTTAATGCTGTTTTCATTCCTTACTTTTAAGATGCTGTTCTTGTGATAATAACGATGTTGATTTCACAAAGGCAATTTCCTAGGATCTTTACGGACAACTAAAAAGTTTAGGTCATGGTTGGCGGTCCAAAGGGAAAATTAAAATTTTGCACCCGATAACTGTCGGAGGGGGGGTAGCTTCTGCTCTGGGAACAAGGCATACACGCTTCATGCTCTTTTCTATTTCTAATACACCTTTTGGAATTGTTCTTTCTTTTCACGAATAAACTATGAATCTATCCCCAAAGAGTTTTGTGTTTCATGCCTCTTGTACGATTGTTTACATGGACATACCTTTCAAAAGACTTCTGCCACTGCCTGAATTCTATTTCCTACGTTTCGGATTCAGTTTTTCTATTCTAGCAATTAACTTTCATATTAAAAAATACTTTTGGAACTGAAAGTCGGACTAATTTTGCTGTTAATCAGAAATCATTTTCAACAAAAAAGTTAGACTATTTCAACTCCTGATTCAACAGTTCCACGCGACCTTGAAAACAGGTCGCGTTGAACTGTTGAATCAGGAGTTGAAATAGTCTAACTTGTTGAAATAGTCTAACTTGTTTTTTTATTTACTACGTTTTTAACTATCTCTAAACTGTAAATTAAATTGGAGCTCTGTGTGAGGAGGGCAGGTTCATATATACAGGTTTATATATCACATAACGAATTGCCGTGGTAACCTCTACCACGGTAATTTGCTGTGTAAATATCAGATGCATCAAGGGTCTAAAACACTGAGATGCAGAAACAAAGCTGCGTAGACCCAGGCTAAATAATGAATAATAATGAGATATTTTTTTCATGCTTTTATTAAGACACCTTGCACCGGAGAGGGAAGGTCGTCCACCTCTCCCACATTCCAGTCAACTAGAAATCATCCGTCCGTTTTATCCTCGACCTGTACCTACTGTATTGCATTTTCTGAGTTTTGTAAGCCCCCAACATTGATGAAAATAAACAAAGAAACTAAATTTTTACAAATACGGTATTTTTTCTCCCTTTTTGTTCGCTTTTATTGCAGCAACGCAATCATGATTCCTACTTTTTTGTTGCTGCGTAATTACGGTTCCCATCACTATTGTCACTGGGGTCAAGAGAGGTTATTTCGGAGTGGGGTCAATGTGATATGGTTTTAGTGTTGTATAGCTACGTTGAACACGTATCTCTATCATGGCATACTAATTCGAGGAAAAGCCATTTGCATAGTGGCACCGTAAAGATCCTAGGAAATTGCCTTTGTGAAATCAACATCGTTATTATCACAAGAACAGCATCTTAAAAGTAAGGAATGAAAACAGCATGCCAAAATAAAAGCTGGACAAAGATGACGAGGGAAAATGAGGAATTGAAACTGGACAGAAGTAGAAAAACGTTGAAAGGAGGGTTTTTCTCCAACCAATTTCCTATGTATACATTGTTGGACCAGTAGTATAGAAACACTTCACAGGTAAATATTTTACTATTAGCCCACAGCCTCGGTCGCTTACTTGATATCTTGTCCATATTTAATCCCCGGCCCTTTAACAGCCGGAAGTTCAGTATCTCCTTGTCCCAACTGACTGCAACTGCTTTAGTTTCTGGCAAGGAAGAGATGTCTTCCTGATCCCTTACTCCCAACTGATTACTACAATTCTGCTGCTGTCGCTAGTTGTGCAAATTATTCTGTGTGAGGAATTAACCAATGAGTAGCTCCTAAGCTGTACTCTAATTGGCTAGGCTGATCAATACACACCGTAAAAGAGACTTTAACTGGCCAGTCGGCTTCAAAACTGATTCCCGCTAAAATTTATTGTTTGATGAACGAACATTCGATTTGCTACACACCTCATTGCAAATTTTTAAAAAATATGCAATATCTTTCTCGAAATAAAAATCAAACCAAAATCTCCCCAAAACTCGATATCTGAAAAAAAATGTGTCTGGATGTACATTTCATCAGTCTGATGTGACCGTGATTGCTATGAAAATTAAAGCGTCTTGTGGTGACGGTTTACTTATATCTGTATATGTTTTTGCATCTATTCCTACTGATACATGCTAAATACGTCTGCATATAGACGCTGGAATTTGCTTTAAAAACCATAGCATCTTGTGGTAACAGTTTCATTGTGTTTTTGCATTTATTTCTCTCCATTTGCTCATGATTGATTCTTGAGTCTTCGACGTTTCTCCCTCTATCTTATCTTATTTCATTTTCAATGAGAAAAATGTTCTCATACAAAATCAGCAGAAAAACACTCAACAATCACATACGCTACAATGTGCACAATCGTTACCCAGGGATCTTCGTGTTATTCAACTGAATTAAGTTTGCTGCACGTACCAACCTTTCGTTGGAATCTGCGTGATGCAAACTTTTTCAATCAAATCTAATTCTAACCTTCACCTGATGTACAAAGAAGTCAATCAGATTCTGATACGGAAAAGTTCTGTTCCCATAGATCTTCACGGCGGCGATTTGCTGTCGCACACGTACAAGACGTCTAATCTGATCTACACATAGGGGTCGAGGCATGCCATCACTTCATTGACGTAGCCCCAGAGCAGACGGACTTTGTCACATCAGAAGGCGTGCTAAATCGTTTTCTCCGTGCCGCTATTACAACGGGGCAATTGGCAGGTCTGCCCAGCCCACTCTGAAAGCCCAGTCAGTAAGAGGTAACGCATTGCAAACCAATCACAAATTGAGAGAGAAGGAATACAGAGTCTATCAAATGAACTGGTGTCAGTATGTACATTTACACTGACACAGCAGTTCATTTGATAGGCAAGACTCTGACATGCGTAGGGCCGACGCTTTTATTGTATGATAGCATCGATGACCTTGGGGATTTCGAAAGCCTTCTCAAAGTCGACAAATGCTATAGCAAGTGATATTTTATATTCTACTGCTTTCTCTGTTAGTTGAATTACTGAATAGAGATAGGTAATGATTGGGAAGCTTTTTCTGAATCCAGTCGGTGTACGTGGTTGGTTTTCATCCAGCGTTTTGGTGATTTGATTAATGATCACTTTGGTAAAAAAGGTTTTTAGATACTTGTTTAGATCTTTCAGATTCCTTTTCTTTTGCAAAAGCATTATGATTGCAGTGTTCCAATCTTCTGGAACTTCACTTTGTCTTAAATATTAGTTGAATACAATTGCTAAGTTCCTGATGACGACTTTACCATCTTTATGGGTCGGTCAATGGTGACGTCATCTAAATATGAAGTCAGATAAAATAATCTCCTAATGAATAAATGAGGACAGAATAAATATAAAATGACATCATAAAGTTTTTTTGCTAGAAACATAAACTGGTCGTCCAGCTCAGCACTATAGTGATGTCGTAAATTGACCCTTCCCCTCCAAATCTTTTAAAATGTTAAATGATTTTTGCAGGTAATTTGAAAGAAGTTTGAATATGTTTTTCACGATAATGTTTTTGTGTGTTAAAAAAACATCATTATGATGACCACTGCTCAGTTGAATCGGTGAATATTTTGCTTTATTACTATACTCAACTAGTTCAAACAAAACCATGCAAAAGTCCTGAGTCGTTGATGTAACTGGCGCTCCAACAGTAGCCGTATGCCAGCTTTATTGGTCATCTCCTTTCGAAAAATTGGACATCTCAGCAGCAGCAGTTTTTTATCGTCTTTGTTGAAACCCCAAGATTCGCCAGAACTCTTTATCGTAGGCATCGCTGAACCAATATTTTCAGAACCTGTCTAGATCGTCACGCTATCTTATATTCTGCCAGCCATATATGATTTATGGGGATCCATGTTATGAGTTGTGATGTACAGACATTTTTGCAATATGGACAACCATTTACCATTTGAGTCTTCAAATAGTTTCCATATCTCCAACTCCTGTTTTTTTCTCTAATGTACCGTACTATTTTGTGATCTCAACATGATTCTCTTGAATCAGTTGAGTATAATATAGTTTAGATTTTAGTGTTGAATCAGAGCAGCAAACAGTAAAATAAATAAATTTTTGTATGTTTTGTGCCTTTAAAATAGTTTCTTGTAACATGACAAACCTTCTGACATTTTGATTATCCAAGAACCAAAAGTACTTCTCAAGTGAGAAAATCAAAGTAACAGTTTTAGATGTGTGGACTTTTTAAAAGCTATCACATTACCTTTTTTTTGAACAAGTTTTACGATTTTTATATTTCCCTCTTCGAGAAGCAACTTACATTTCTCAAACAACTGATGCAAAAGATCCAATTTGTTCTTCGAAAATACCAATAGAATACCAGAAATTCTCTGTTTTCTATTTATGCATATGTGCATACTTGCGATTTGAATTATGATATACATTTGGGAAAAATAACTCATACAAAGTTTTGAGTGCAGTCTGTTTTATTTAAAACTATAGTTTTAAATTCTGATCATAATTTTGAAAATACAAAACGAAGGAAAATGTTATCACAGTAATGACCATTATCTTAGAGACGTTCTTTTTTCATTGGAACTTTTCCCCGAATTCAGACATATGAGCAGAAATAATGGATATTAATGTTTATCAATTAAAATTGTTGCGACAAATGCAATTTGAAAAGACGAAATTAGAGTTACAAAGTAATAATTTCTTGGACACGAAAAGGATATTACATATTTGTTAAACACATATTCAAAAGACAGTGCCATACACCACTGCTTATTATCAGTAAGGGATTACAATAACGCTTCTTCTCTATTAGAAGAAAAGAATTATAAAGAGGTTTCATTGAGAAAATTTTGTGTACATTTCGATTCCGGGAATAAAACGACCGTGGGATTTCTCATGTTATTTAGATCATGCAAAAAGAGGAAACATTCATGCTTGTTTAATCGAGTAATTATTCGTTCGATTTGTCTTCCCAGAAAGTTTCTAAAATGTTTATCTACGTTTATCAAAAATCTTTTTTATTATTTTTACAATCGGGAGGATATCTTGCAAATTCTGCTTTTTTATAAATGTCTGTACATTTCATCTTACACACACGTATACATGAACACACACACACACACACAAATATAGATATTTACATAATTATTGATACATATATATATATATGTGTGTGTGTGTGTGTGTGTGTGTGTGTGTGTGAATGCCCTTTGAAATGAAATAATTTTGTGTAAACGACTTTAGAACGAAATGAATGTTCAATTTTGTTGCCAGTTTAGAATCTTTTATACCACAGTGCAGTTTGAAAGTCACTGCTTATGAATGTGAAGTATCTTTTTTGTATAGTGCAAACATTTGAATATATATTTTTTATGAGTGACTGATATTCACAATTAGTCTCTAATTAGGGCTACAATTTGGGTCATTCAAGTTAAATAACTCTTTTGGTCGATATATGTTTCCGTTCTCACTTAAATAACAGTTTAATGGTCACTCTGGACTGTTGTCAAAGTGCTGGGCTCATTTTTCATGTGCAGTTAAACATTCTTTTCATGTCTCTTCTAAAGAATGGATTCATAAAAGCATAAATCGCAGGATTGGCTACATTGTACAGGAAGTACATGTAGAAAATAAGTCGGTTGGCTGGAAGGACCTGATGTGCAATCAGCCAGCCTGGCAAAAAAGCAATGACGAACACCAGCGTCACGACAAAAAGCATTCCAGCAATTTTTAGGTTCGATGACTGGTTCTTTTCTTTGGTTTTGTCATGTTTGCGCTGCGTCCGTTTAGATACACTTTCTTTGCCATTTTTTATTGTATCTTTCTTGCTTGTCTTGACAGCCACACTGGTGACTTTGTTGAGATGCACATCAATGACTGTATCTTGCGTAGTTACAGTCGAAGTCGGGTTGTTGTATTTAGCCTTCTGCCGCCAAGAGCGCTTCAGGACAACAAATCTCACAATGAGTGCATACAGTACAGCAATTATAATAAACGAAACGAGAAAAAGTAAGGAATAAAACTTCTGATAAGCCATTCTAATTGGTCTACCAATGATAATGACGTTTGCACTGCAGATTCCTGTATAAGTATACTCAGATTTTGCCTTTAATTGCAATGAGTATTCCATAGTTGAACTTTCGTTAAATCCATCTAGCGAGAAAACATCATCTGCTGTCTTGTTAAAGGCACTATTGAAATCATACATCCCATGCATGAGACTGGTAAAGAGACCAAGACTGGTTGCAAATAACCCAAGTACACATATGAGGATCTTGGCCCTTTTGACAGTCATTATTCCAAGAAAAGGATGACAAATGCAAAAGTACCGATCAAATGCAATAGCCACCATTATGAACATTGAAAATGGGACGTTAAATGTAATCAAAAAGAAGTAAATTTTGCAAAGACCGTCGTAAACAATCCTATAGTCGATGAACTCCATGACTATAGTAAACGGGATGATCACCATACATGTCAGCAGGTCCACAATAGCGAGGCTTATGATAAAGATATTAGATGTTGCTTTCTCTTTCTTATTAAAGTAGATGTAAACAACGATGGCGTTTCCCACACTGCCGACAATAGAAAAGGTCGATAGTTGGGTGAAGACAAGGTAGATGACCCATTCGTATTCACCAGACGGACTATTCGAGGTAGTCGTGTTAGATTTAGGCATCAGGCGTTCGCGTTCTGGGTCTCCAGCAACCACATTTTCCATTCTGAAAAGAATTGAAATAAGATATAAAGAAATAGAATAAGCACATTATAAGAAAAACTATCCAGACGCCGATTACGGCATACCAAAATACCAAATGATTTCATACTCTCTGAAAAAAAGATTTGGTACTGATCCCCCAAATCTTCAAGAGGCAGATTTTACGATTTCTCAAAACTTGACATTCTTTCTTGAATCGAAAAACAATTGCCTAGTGGCGGCTGATTCAAATTTTTATATTTTTAAATGGATATAGAGTAAATCTCTTCAGTTTCCCAGGTTATACGAAATCTGGTTTTGTTTCTAGATCTGTTGGGTTTAATGCTTCAGCTATCGTGGACAATATGCCAGAAACATAATTCACTATTTGAAGGTCGTTTTCGATTGACTACGAGAACAAATTAATTTTCTCTTACCATTTAAAATGAACAATCAATTAAGCAATCATAGAAAGATTAAATTTTAAGAAAAAAACGTAGTCTGAAAGCTTTTTTCAATACCTTAAGCAAAATAATTTATTATAAAATATTGACTTTAAAACATTTTCAGAGGAGATTTTCTTAAAATATTATTTGAAAATTTGTATTTGGATTTGAAATGTGACTTCCAATACCAAGAATAAATAGATATCCATTGTGGAGGAAACAAAATCTGATAATTTAAAAACACTCTTGGAGACGGTTACAAAATTGAAAAATATATTGGATGGTGGAGCTAAAAAAAAACTTGGGAAAATGCTGGAAAATGTTGTTAACATTATCAACTGTTTAATTTAGATTTAAAATGAATTGTTAAGTAGTTATTCTAAAAATGTGTCATACTGAATTTCCTTTTCCTTAACAAGACCAACCATAAGTTGGCATCTACTTTTAATCACTGCTATATAAATATCGTTTTGGATACATATGAACCTCTGAAAAGTGAAGAAAATTCAATTGTGCTCCTAGAATAGGCGTTACTGATACACATATATTATAATTCCAAATTTTCTTCAAATTGGTACGATGAAATGTCTAGAAAATGTAACAATTTTTTGCGTCTAAACAGAACAATTTGAAACTTTGTTTAAGCGAACCAAAAACGCAATAACTATTGTCAATTATTGTGAATGCAAACATTACATATATATATATATACACACACACACACACACATTATATATATATATATATATATATATATATATATATATATATATTGTGTGTGTATATATAAACTGTTGAATCAATACAGCAAACACAGTAAAATAAATAGTTTTTTGTATGTTTTGTGCTATTAAAATAATTTCTTGTAACATGACGAAGCTTCTGACACTTTCATCATCCAAATATCAAAAGTACTTCTCAAGTGAGAAAATCAAAGTAACAGTTTCAGATGTGTGAACTTCTTAAAAACAATCACATTACCTTTTTTTGAACAAGTTTTACGTCTTTTATAATCCTCTCTTCAAGAAGCAACTTACATTTCTCAAACGACTGATACAAAAGATTCAATTTGTTCTTTGAAAATACCAATAGAATACTAAAAATTATATATATATATATATATATATATATATATATATATATATATATATATATATCTTAATTTGGTACGAGGAATATCGGTGGTCGTGGAGAGAGACGGCTTTCATGTAAACTCCAGCAAAACAAAGGCTATGTGCAACGGTCACGTCGGAAAAAAAAAGATCAAAATTGAAAACGCAGACCACTATATCTATCTAGAACAACGAATCTCCATGAAAGAAGAAGTAATAAAGGAACAAGCCCAACCTCCAAGGAAATTCAGGTATTCCTAACTTTCAGTTTGCCGCTTATGAAGCTGGAACATGAAACATAACTAAGAGACTCACCCTCAAATTGAGAACTATGCAACAAAAAATGCTTGAAATCACCAAATATTGGCCGGCAGGCCCCATCAAAATTGTGCCTGATCGTATCTGAAGGGCATAAAACTCTAGTGTTAGTTTGCTGAACGGGCCAAAACGGTTGCTACACGCCTCTTCTGACTTGTTCGAGTGGGAAAATGAAGTTTATCCGCCTATATTTAACTCTTACCGTTAGATATCCATGTAAACAAATGATACCAGACTGTATTTGTTCAGGGTTAGCCTGACTGGCTAACACTGCCAACGCTTGGCAGGCCCCCCCAAACATTCTTCTACCTGACCACTTATCATTATCCTGACGGGCTATAAGAAATTGTTGCTCGCCTTTGCTGACACGCTCACATTGAGAAAAGGATTCTTTCTGTCAATATTTAACTGTAAGAAATGTAAATATATGTAAATAATCGATACCTGAACGGTCTTGTTACATTGACTGACGGGCTAATACCACCGAAACTTGGCTAGCCGACCAAAACATAATTATACCTGATCACTCCGTCGTTTTCCTGACGTGCTCGTTACATTGACCACTGACTGGTCAGCCAAAACATGTTTATGCCTGATCATGTCTGTTGTTTGCCTGATGGACAAAAACTGCCCTGCTAATTTGCACAACAGGCTAAAACGGTCGTTTCTCATCTCAGCTAATACTTTATCCGTCGATATTCGACTCAAACTGATAAATATCCATGTAAATAAACGATACCCGACAGTTTTCGTTACAATGCCTGATGGGCTAACACTACCAACGCTTGGCTAGCCGACCAAAACGTTCTCATACCTGACCAGGCCTGGCGTTTGCCTGATGGACAAAACTTCTGTGTTACTCCGCCTGACAGGAAAAACAGATGTTGCTCGCCTCTGCTGACATGCTAACATTGAGAAGTTGATCTTATCAGTCTACATTTGACTCTAACAAATAGGTAACCAAGTAAGCAAACGATATATGATCGTTTTTGTTAGATCACTTGACGGATTAACACAACTAACACTTGACAGGCCAGCCAAAACATTCTTATACCTGACCATGCCAGTTGTTTGCCTTATGGGCTAAAACTGTTGTGTTACTTTGCCTGACGGGCTGAAATCGTTGTTGCTCTCCTTAGCTGACATGCACCCGTCGAAAAATAAACCCTATCTATTCAGATTAGATATTATCAGATAGATATCTTTGTATATATACGATACAGCAACGTACTCGTTACATTGAATGGTGGGCTGACACTTGTCTTGGAGGTCAAAACATGTCTGTACCTGATCATTTTGGTCGTTTGCCCAACGAGCTAAAATTGTTGTGCTCATTTGCCTGATAGGCTAGAACAGCTGTTTCATGACCATTCCAGACCAGATGGAAGTTTATAATGTGCTTTGATCGATTGGAATTTTTCTTTATTAGACTTGATACTACTCTCTGAAATTCTAAGGGACCAAAAGACTGTCCTTCGTGTCTTTACAATGAGAGTTACAAAAACTAGGGAGGACTTTTCGGTTATGGCCGACTCACATGTTTGTGTGTGTGATATCCCCACATTCTGTTTCCGCACGGGATCGGACAGATAGGCTAACCAATAGAATTTCATTTGGAAAACGATTCGTACTTGTCCCATTGCCTGACTGGCTAACACGACTTATCTTCGGTCAGTCGACCAAATGATGTTCATACCTGGCCATGCCTGTCATTGTGCCTGATCGGTTGAAATGGCCTGTAGGGCTAAAATAGTTGTTGTTCTTTCTCTGTAACCAAAACATACCACTTGCACATGAGAGAATCGTATTCAACATCATATGTTGAACAACAACGGAGTATATTGGAGATATACAGAAATCAGTGATATCATGGAATCTATTTTAATCTCAAATGGCAATGAGCTAGTCATGTTGCAAGAATTGTAGACAACCAATGGGCATGACACACGTCGTGGATCCTCAGAGATCATCTACGAAACCGTAGTTGGTAAAATTTAAGACGGCATGATGAACTAGACAAATTCAGGAAGAATTGGCTCAGCGATTATCTTCGCCAACCAGCTGATACTAATACGGTTCCTGCCAGTTTAGCCTTGGAGATGGGAAGTTGGCTCCATCGGTAGCTACCCGCACCATGGCTGAGAATGAATCAAATGTGTCGCTGTCTAGCCCAGATTTAAGAGACCAGTGGAGGTCCCCCGGTCTCAGCCTCTCAGATTATATTGTATTTTATTCTCGACTGGGAATGTCGTTGGCGAGTGAGGATAAAAAAAACATCAAAAAATAAAAACAAAAAGGAAACAGAAGGTGGTCGAGATTCCTGATCGGCTGAAAACTCTTTCCAGTCAATCAAAGGCCCGGTCATCTTTCTGGAGGCTGTCTTGTCAACATGTATCGCCCGGGCCCGACGCGGGCACTTGCCACAGTTGGTAAACCGTCCGTCGATCGTGGTGGATAAGCGGTGGGAGTAATCATGAATGATCATTTTTGATAGTCAGTCGTCTGCGTGTCGAATTCTCTCGCACTTGTAAGAGAAACGTGTGTTAGAAAGACGCTTAGAGGAAGTAAAAAATGTTTCCGTAAGTGGGTATGTAAGAGGGATCATTACATTTTGTCATCGGTCGACATGAACCGAATGAGAGATTGATCGAGAGCGACACCACCGAATTAGGAGCATGGAAATGAAACCAAGATTTCCTTGGTAACAGCAATTGAATGCCAAAACCTATCGATACCACACAGGTTGAAGGCAGCCATTCGTTTCGTCATAGTTCAGAGCACCCTTTATCAGCGCCAAAAGTAACGTGACGGGAAGAATGAGCTCAACGTGAAACCGCACAAGATTAAATGGGTGAGACTGTTCACTGCAATCTCAGGGGGACTCAGTCCGATGCTGCACAAGCTGCACAAACTCAATTTCTGTGAAGCAGTTAGGGGTCTTCACTGTCGTTCTGAAGCCAGGTCGACGTTGATCCCTCCCTTTGCGCTCGTGTCGGACAGATCGACTACTTTGTTGTCGTCTCTTTTCGCTCGGCATCAATGTCACGGGCGTTTCGTTTGACTTATCTTTCACCCAGTCCGCTCCGGGCGCACTTCCCCTCTGGTCCATCGGAGATCGGCAACCCAGAAGTATAAACATCTTTTGGGCAGCTGGTTCTAGCTCAGTCATGTTATCCTGTCATGCAATGTTACAATAATAGCCAGTTATCATTTTCCGTAAAAACATCTGGCAAGCGTCAAGTATAGATAGATAGAGCTTATTCTATAACGTGCATCTGGTAACAGAGCAGAGCAAGTTTCTGCAAAAGTAACACAACCGTTCAAACCGGTCAGGCAAAGCGACAAGTACGGTCAGGTATTGTTTCCCATATGAACATCTTCTGGATAGCCTATCTGTCCAATCCCAAACGGGAACAGAATATGGGGATATCACACACACGGACACGAACACACACGAACATGCAAGTAGGCTATTATCAAATAATCCTTTTTTGTCCCCGTAAATATTGCTGCAAAAACATAAGAGCTTAAAATATAATAAATAAGGCAAATGACGGGCATAAATAGGAATGAACACGTTCAGGCCAACCGGCGAAGTTTTGGTGGTTTCAGACCGTCTGTCGGTATAATTTTATTTACATGGATATATAGTAGTTACAGTTGAATACAGATGGATGAAGTACATTTTACTTATTTGTTAGGACGTAGACGGGAACAGTCTGTTTCTCAATGTGAGCGTGTCGGCAAAGGCAAACAACAACCGTTCCAGTCTGCCAGGCAAATTAACACAGTTGTTTTTACTTGTCAGGCAAACGACATGCGTGATCAGGTATAAACATGTTTTTGCCGGCTGGTCAAGTGTCGGCAGTCATAGCCCGTCAGTCAAGGTAACAAGTTTATTCACATGGACATCTATCGGTTCAAGTTGAATTTCTTAATGTGAGCTTGTCAGTAGAATGTTTTGACTGACCGACCTAGTGTGTCCCTTTGAATTTCGTCAGGAAATCTAGCAAGTACGGTTAGGTATCGTTTATTTGCATGGATATCTATCCGTTAGAGTCGGATGTAGACGGGAAAAAATAATTTCTCGATGTGGGCGTGTGAGCAAAAGTGAGCAACATCTGTTCTAGCCCGTCAAAACAAGTAATACAGGAGGATTGGCCCATCGGGCAAACGGAAGGTTTGATAAGGTAAATGAATGTTTTGGCTGGACAGCCAAGTGTTGTCTGTCAGGCAATCTAGCAAGTACATTCAGGTATCGTTCATTTGCATGAATATCTATCTGTTGGAGTTGAATATATATGGAAAGAGTTCATTCCTCAACGTGAGCGTGTCAGCAGAGGTGAGCAACAGGCCTGTTAGCCTGTCAGGCATACGATTAGTATGATCAGGTATAAGAATATCTCAGCCGGTCATCTGTCGGCAGTGTAATCCTGTCATTCAATGTAACAAGAACGGTTGTGTATTGTTTATTCAAATTGATATTTATAGGTTGCTGTCGAAGATACACTGATAGAGTTTATTTTTCTACGCAACCGTGTCTGCTGAGGTAAGCAAACAACCGTTTCAGCCTGTCACGCATTTTAGCAAAGCAGTTTTAGCCCGTCAGGCGAAATAGCAATGCAGTTTTAGTCCGTCAGGCAAACAACAGGTATGATCAGGTATAAGAATGTTTTGGCTTGTCAGCCAAGTGTCCATCGCGTTAGTACGTTATTTGATGCAGCATCTATGGTCAGGTATCATTTATTTACATTGATGTCAATCGGTTACTCTCACGAATATAGACATTTATTTTTCAAAACAAGCATGTCAACAGTGGCTACTAGCAATCATTTTAGCCTGTCAGACAAAGTGACACAGGAGGATTAGCCTGTCAGACAAACTACAAACAAACTACAGGCATGTATATTTTGGCTGACCAGCCATGTTGGTCATGTAAGTCCGTTAGGTAATCTAACGAATACGGTCAGGTATCGTTTATTTATACGGATATATATCCGTTAAAGTCGAACATAGACGGAAGCAGTTGATTTCTCAATTTTAGCAGGCTAGTAGAGACGAGCAGCAACCGTTTTAGCCTGTCAGGTAAAGTAACACAAGGGTATTAATACGGTATGGTCGGGTATAAAGATGTTTTGGCCTACTGGCTGGGTGTCAGCAGTGTTAGCTCATCATTCAATGCAATAAGTACGGTCGAGTATCGTTTATTCACATGGATATTTAATGGTTAATATCAAATATAGACATATAAGGCGAGCAACAGCCGTTCTAGCCCGTCAGACAAATCAGCAGAGCAGTTTTTGCCCGTCAAGCAAATAAGCATAACATTTTTAGAGCGTCAAGCAAACGATAGGCATAATCAGGGATAGGAATGATTTGGTCGGCCGGCTTAGTGTCGGCAGTGATTCATTGCTTTATGTACGGCTAGGTATTGTTTATTTACACACACACACACACATATATATATATATATATATATCAGTCACTATTGGATATAGACAGATAAAGTTTATTTTTCAACGTGAACGTATAAGCAGAGGCAAGCAACACCCGATTAATACCGTAGGGCAGCAACACTTGATTAATACTGTAGGGCAAATTCGCAAAGCAGTTTAAGCCGGTCAGGCAAATGACAGGTACGGTCAGGTACAAGAATGTTTTGGTCGTCTGGCCTGGTATCGGCAGTATTAACCCGTCAGGTAATCTAACGAATACGATCAGGTATCGTTATTTTTTATTTGTTTGAGTCAAAAGTAGACGGACACAGTTCATTTCTCAGTTTGAGCATATCAGCAGCAGCGAGCAACAACTGTTTTAGCTGTCTAAGAACGGTGCAATTATCGTTCAAATAAATTTTGAGAGAATTTCCATCCGTAGAATCAGTATGTATTTTTCTGAATTGTAATTACACACATACGCGCGCACACAAATACACACATACACACACATACAGACGTGCGCACTCACACATCAGAAACTGAAGTTTCCCTCTAACGCCATAACTTAAAATCCGCCCTGTTTCGTAATCTGTAGGTGGGCGAAATGAAATTATTGGTTGAGTGGTTTTCAAAGTTAATATATGAGTGATGAATTTCTAATTTGATGCAATTTGACTCTGACTCATTCCAACTTTAGATTAAAAAACGATATGATTGATTTCAGAACTACACGATTCCCCTCCCTATGAAGCATTATATATTATGCATGTGTGACCATTTTTTCGTATGGTTTTAGTAATTGTCAAAAATATCTTTATCTAATTTGACTCTAGTTAGTTATTGTCAAAAATATCTTTGTTTAATTTGATTCATATATATCGTTCATAATATATTTTCAATTTGTAAGAATATAAGAGGAAAGAAATAGAAAACAGATTTTATCCATTGTTGATGATTAATCACAATAAATGGAGCTATCGTTATATATTTTTTTTTAATCATAAGGTTATATATGTATTGAATTTCAACATTTTGTGCCCAATGCACTCATTAGCAGCTGGCAATATATATTGTTCTTGTAATTATGAAACCAAAAGCCCATTTACAATTGAATGACGCATTTTCTGTTATCCAATCAGGTTTAATTGTTTGTTTATTCTTGCTTAACGATCCAAACCGATATTTACTACGTATATACAAGGGAAATCTTCAGACTTACTTTCCTTTCCCTAAAATACCAAAAAAATGTATGCAGCCACTTACCTTATTTAACTATCTTTTCTTTCACTTTATTTTTTCTCTAGTTTTTCTTCGTTTATTTTCATGCAATCAAATTTCACACCTTCTCTGAATAATTTGATAAAAGTTTTCTCAAAAAAGTAAATTTTAAAAAAATTAAAATCCAAACTTCGATAGTTATTTTTCATGTAGAGTTTTATTCAAACATGATCTTTAGACACGTGGTGACATTTAGTAAATAATTCATTCTCTGAATTAGGCAAAAATTAGATTATTCCTAAAGTTTATGATGCTAAATTTAAAGTAGACCTCACAAATACGTAAACGATTATGATAAGATAATAATACAGATGGTTTATCAGCTGATTTAATTCATTTTCCCTAATTTAGATTAGTATTATTCATAAGTCGTATTTTTTTCATTACTTTCCAATTTTATATCATGGTGGTTATTTGACAATGAATTCCGATTTCATTTCGAGTTGATTGCAATTAACAATATTACTGGTATTACTCCTGTTATGAATGAGTTTTTATTGAAAGTCTTGATTGGGGAAAAAGTTTTCATACTCGATAAATGTCAGACATGTTGATTATCTTAAGTTTAAAACCACTATATTCATACCTGCAGAAATTTATATTTGCTTAATGCTGTAAAAGTTCATATTCAGTAATGTTGTCGGATTTTGTTTTTTATCTCTTTCTTCAATATTGATTTACCTTATGAACTACATTGAAACATTTCCTCATGATAAAGTTAATATCTTAATTTCATGGATTTTATTGGAATTTATAATTTCATTGAAATTTATAATTTTGAATTTTTTTTGTGAATAAATTTGTAGATGATATAAAGTAATGAAAAGTAATGGGCGGGTTTGAAAGGGAAGAGTAGTGCATACTGTTATAATTTACCACAATCGTAACAGTTATAGATTTCTTTTAAATTAAAAAAAAAAGTGAAAGAAAAATATTTAGTTTAAAAGTCTGAAAAAAATTATAGCATTCGTTATGACCATACCTTTTCAGAGGGACACTGCAAAAATCTCCACCTGGTCATATGAGAGGATTTCCAAAATGCATACTGTAATGGATCGCTATTGGCTCTACGCTGATGTAGCTGATGTAGGAAACCTTCGTGAAAGCAACATAAACTGTGGAAATGCGTTTTTATTCTAAACGTTTCTCTATTCAATCACGTATAAAACTGCATAATATACTATGCCACTCGCAGAAGTATCTATAGACTTCAAGAGTATTTTTGACTCAGTAGAAATTCCCAAGCTCATTGATGCTATCAGCCTACAAAGTGAAGATGTCGCATATATCAGGTTATTGCAACGTATATACCGATACAGCAGATCTTTTATCGGGCTATATGGAGACTCAGAGCACTCGCAGCTCCAAAAAATGGGTAAGACAAGATGATATAAGTTCACCCAAACTCTTTCCAGCCTGCCTCAAGATGATTTTCAGAAGCCTCAACTGGGAAAATAATGGTATCAGGCCAGACGCCGAATACCTAATTAATCTCATATTTGCAGACAATACTGTCTTTTTCATAGATAACCTTCACAACTAATTCAAGATGAACTGAACAAAGAAAGCCAGAAAGTTGGCCTTCACACGAACTTCAACAAAATGAAGATTGTGTACAACAAAAATGTCGGAAATGAACACCCAACGATCAAAATCGTAAATGCAAAGCTGGCAAAGTAGACTACTACATTTGCTTTGGGCAAAGAGTCTCCGTGAAATCCTCAGAAGAAGAAGAAATCTAGTGAAGAATCACTGTAGTATGGTGAGCTTTCGATAGAGCAAGCTCAACCTTCGAGAACAAGAAAATCCCATTAGACCTAAAAGGAAGAGTATACAACCAATGCATCCCCCGAGAGAATGACCCACAAAATGAGAACCATGCAACGTGTACACGAGAAAACCATGCTCAGCGTCACATGGAGAGACTGAAAGACATATTAGGGGGAAAACAGGGGTTTGGGATATAGAAACTATTAGTAAACTCAAACGGCAATGGCAATGGGATGGCCAACCCATGGACATCACGATTCACAACATGGACCCTCAGAGATCAAATGCAGAACCGAGGCCAGCAGAATGTGAAATGGCAAGACGAATTCGACAAGTTCAGAAAATATTGGCCCCGTAACACCCACGATAGAGAGATGTGACGAATCTATGTCCAAAGACGGACGAAAAAAGACTGATGATGATAATGAAATTGGAAAAACTGATGGGCACATCTTTATAGCGCTTGCTGTTATCTGAATTTATGATATATTCAATGATCAAACATAGATTTGTTGGGTTTGATCAAAAGAGTAAGTTAAAAAGAACGTTTAGTTAATGAAAATGTTCACAGAGAGCTGGTATGATTGAGTTTCTTCAGGCAAAGTAGATAAATGACAGGATTATAAACAGTGATGTTTTTGTACGAAGAATTCTCCAACAAATAATACAATTCATAACTTTAATCTGTTTAGGGAAGTGTTTAGGGCATACCTTTATCAACACTCATGCATACACAAAAAAGACTCGATCAGGTGAAATTCTTTCAAAAGCCCTATTTCAATTTATGGTTTTGTTAGATCATACCATCAAAGACATAAATCGCTATATGGTATTTACGAAGAATATAGGAAAAATGTGTTCAATAATGGATATAGTGCCACATAGGACCATGAAGTATTCTGTAAATTCTGACTTCTGTTCCTGTTCTAAAAGACATATCAGTTTTTTTTAGACTAGATATTCAACCAACAGAAATTTGGACTTCCTAAGATTAAATCCAATAATTAGATAATTTCGTCAGCGTCTTTCTAAATATTATAGAATCAGGTATGTACTAGTATAAATCTGTATTTATCAATGGCTCCTAAGGAAATATTTAAAAAATGAATTCTCTTCTCCTTGAAGATTCAATTTCCGATACCAGCAATTGTAGTTTACTTCATTTTGGAAACTTCAATTGCTTTGAAAAATATATCATCTAGTTGGCAGTTCTCTCGATCGATACACGACAACCTTACGATATCATTCCCACAAAAATAATATGTTATGTTTTCCCACCTTAAATGACCGAGCAAGACAACAGTGTTTACCACGCTTTATCTGCATAATTCTACTTCTCTTCACTAGGGATGACTTCCAAGAGAAGAAAAGTATTGATGATTGTTTACTAAATGTAACTTCATCTCTTCCTTTTAAAAAATTGATATCTTGTTTAGAGATTGACGTAATACGAACCTCTTTCAATGTTCGATCCAATTATTGCTTCTCATCTGTTTTACCGATGCTTTCTCATCTAAATCAGTGGTTCTCAGCCTTTTTTCAACCAATCCAACCCTCGATCAAAGTTTTCAGTGTCAACCTCTCCATCAGCACCCAGGATTCAGACTAGCAACATAGTATAAGTAAAATTATCTAAAAATCCGTGAATTTAAGAATGCAATGAAATACTACTCATTTTTCACTTCGGTGTTTGCATCTCTAAAACAGCAAAGCGATGTAGGGAACGTATGAAGGAAAATACACGCTATAAAATAACATTTCACTAGCTTTAAAGTACGTTCACTCGCTTTGAAAAAATCTATCACCTCACACTATTGTTAAATCTTAGTGTGGTTTTTTGTTTGCACTACTTCGAGGAGTTTCCAAACTGGTATGGACAACATCTAGTATCATTTTTCGCATCTGTTTTATTCTATTTTTTGTTTTCATCTCATGCAGTGTAGAAAATCCAACATCGTATTGATATGTGCGGCTAAAAAGTAGCATAATTTTCGGCGAAGTTGTGAAACTGCTAGATATAATGCGTCCATCATTGGCAAAAACTTGTTGAAAGGCCAATACATTCTTTTTGCACTTTTCTTCTTGTCGGCGTTTGTTTATGATAGTGAAGTGGTCTCTCTGGCAGCAGGAATATCCTATTTTTCATTAACCCCCCTCCCCCTTATTTCCTGGTCTACGGTTATCAATATATTCTATTCAGTCTATTCCATTATGGAAAATAGGTCAGTCAAAGACCTGACAGTTTAAACGAAATCAATGTTCATTTACACACATTTTTAAACGTTAAAGTTGTCCCCTAGAATTTTGAAATCCTCCCAAGAAGGAATCTCTGCCCCAGTTGAGAATCACTGATCTGAATGGATATTAGGTTTCTTCCGAGTTGAAAAAATGACCAGTCGCAATTACAAATTGAATGATTCGTTTCCTAATTTACAATGAATTTCAGTATCTTTTACCGCCTAAAGCTACCCCCAAATATTGGAATATTTCAGGCAGTGTGTATAACTAATTTCTAATGTATTCCGTTATAGTCTGGAAACAAGTACTTAAATTTTGAACCTACTTCGCAAAATTAGCCAACTCTAATTCTGCAAATTCATTTTGATCTTTACATGTTAATTTAGTGAATTGACCTTGTTGCCACATTGATACTTTTTTCCAATACACCGAGGCACTAAATAGCACGTGGACTGTCAGAGAGCCCTCGAAGCTATTGTGAGGTATCGACAGATAGCTACAACGTAGAGGATGTTATTGTGCATGGATCCACTCAAAAATCCTGTACTTAAATTTCCTAATCTATTGCCCATCATTCTACAAAATTTCATTGAAATTGATTGAGAACTTTTGGAGATATTGTTTGAGCGTAGGGTGTGCATGGATCAACCACAGAATCTTCTCACCTACTGCCTACCCTTTCACAAAATTCCATTCAGAATTATCGAAGACATCGGGTGTACGGACAGGATCTTTTGGAGATATTTTGTGATGTGGACAGGTAAGCTTCAATGTAGGGGAGGGTTATTGTGCATAGTCTGCTCCCAAATTCGATTACTATTGCCCACCCATCCACAAATGCTAATTGGAATACATTGAAATGTTGGGGATATCGTGTGGAGATATTATTGGAGATATTTTGTGATGTGGACATTTAGCTAGATGATAGGGCAGATAATCTTGCCCCGAAATATCCTGCCTTTTTAAGTATTTATTGTCCCCATTCTCCATATTTCTTTGAAATTCCATGAGAACTTTTGTAGATATCGTGTGGACAGAGAAAGAGAGAGAGAGAGAGGAGCATAAAAAAATCAGATCAGTGCAATCTATTTAGTCTTTGTTCGAAAGAAATCTCAATTAAATTTGTGGAAAGATGGGCAATAAGCTACGTAGTTTTAATTTGGTAAATTAAGCATAATAACAAACTTGCTAAAAGATCTTCCGGGGTCATTTTGGTATGTACAGAATATTTTTTGTAGTTATACTGTATGGTTTCTGCAGTAAGCTGTAAATTACGGACAGACAAACATCTGATGAATCAGATTTATTTTCAAAAATGATTTGAATTTTTTAATTAATTTTAAATGTTTTTTCGAAATAATGTGAAAATCATACTATTTTCTTACAATTTTATTCAAGATTAAACCTTTAAAGTATATATTTGATAATTGAAATATGTCTTAAAAGAGCCTTCAAAAGTACGCTAATGTTCCTTTAACAGTTTTTTGTGTGCCGTTTATTTTAATTTATTTGCTATTTTAAATTAAAATTATGATCGTGTCTTTGGGAAAAGCAAGTGGTTTATTTTTGTATTGATTAAAAAGTAGATGATTTGATATTATTAAGAGAATAAAAAGCCTCTTGAAATACGGTCGTTTTCTTACGTCATCTCTTTTTTATTCTGAGATCTGATTTTCAAGAAAAATTTAATGATTTTTTATGCCCACAACGTAATTTCTCAAAATGCAGTAATAAAAGGTTTTCTTTAGCATGAATTTACATTATGAATAGTGAATTGTTAAATATTTACAAATGAAAAATACTTTTCTTTTGTCATATTTGGTCAGTTTGCTGGGATAGTGTAAAGGTAAATATGTCTGCCTAACACAAATAAGATCTGATTTCTGGTACGAGCAAAGAGTGTGGAAAACTCTTCATGGGGACAATTTTCCCTATGCACTCAGGAGCTAATTGAATACGCTTTCGATAAAGCTATCCCTCCGATGACTTGGATCCAGGCATCAAAAACTTTTGGGTACTTAGTCCCGATCTTGACCCGACTTGAGACTTGCAAAGATCACTAAGCTGACGCATGCGACAGAAAAAGGGACTTCATCACCGGCCTTCATACTAGAGGCGTAGCAGTTATGTCTCATTGATCCCAAAAGAAAATTTCATTGTATCAAGTTCTGTGGTTTCTGTTGTAGGATGTCATATACAGATAAAGAGACGGACACACTTATGGTCAATCACAAGATTTTTTTTCAGATTTAGGTTTTATTCTCAGTTGTCTTATATTTTCAAGTTGTCCCCATAGCATATCATTCTAATCATACTAGTATCAGGACTATGTTCCGTTCAGCACTATTACAGGATCGGTTCTTCTTTCTTTGCATTTTTTTTTAATGAGTTTATCAAAAGTTTATCTTTTGTTTCGCGGTATTGCTTTTTACACCAGTTTTGTTTGGTTGAAGAGAGCTGGGTTCTTTTCAACCGAACAAAATGAAAATAATGAAATTGAAAATGAATAAAAATGAAAACCGAACAAAATGAAAAAAAAATGTTGTCATACATTTTCTCAGAGAGTATGATAGTTAAAATCTTGTACTCTATTTGGAGGTATGATATTGGTCTAAAGTAATTGATAACATTCCTTTTCGTTGTATCTTTCACACCTCGATTGTTTTGTTTGTTTTGTTTTGTTTTTTTGTAAAAAGTCGTCCATTTTGGTTTAATGCCAGTTTCTATAATTTCCAGCAGTTTACTTGCAATTCTGCCGTAGAAGTTTGCTTAATGCAGTTTCCTTGGATTCCATCCATATCAAGGACCTTCCAGTAAGCTACCTTTTTTACTTAACGTTTCAGTTATTTGATGAAATTCTGTTCTCGGGCATGGGTATTATTTCCCATTCGTATTTTCACGTCACTAATCCACTCGACATTTCTGTTGTGTTTTAGGTCTTTTCCCCATATATTATCCCAGAATACTTTGGTATGCTCAGCATCAGGTACAATCTTTCCATTAATTCATCGTATTGTTTATTCTATAATAAAATTCCTTTGAGAGGTAAGATACACTTTTCTTCTTGCTTTTTTTGGTGTCTGTTTGTCCAGTCCAATGGGATACTTTGCATTATGCATACTTTGCATTATTTGGTGCTCATAATTATCACACAAGTTAATTAGTGGCTACACTCAATTTTCTCTTCTTCATTTTCTTGTATAATTGGGAGAAAAATCACAATAATATGTCTGTTTGTCTGTCTTTTTTTATGTCCTGTGTATGCTTGCATGTCTCTGTGAGATCGTTTATATATATATATATATATATATATATATATATATATATATATATATATATGTGTGTGTGTGTGTATGTGTGTGTATGTGTGTGTGTGTATGTGTGTGTGTGTGTGCGTGTGTGTGTGTGTGCGCGTGTGGTTTTGGTGTTTAGAGAAAGAGAGAGTGTACAGAGGAAAAGGGAAGGAATGGAAAGTTGGAGAGAAAAGACAATTGCGCGCATTGTTTATATTCAGCCGGAAATTTTAGAGAATTACTGAAAAGATTAATCGACCATTGATAACTCGTCATAGCAGAATGTTTCGTAATAACTTTCTTCTAGTTGTTAACAACATTCCTTGTACTTCTTGCTTGTGGCTGCATTGTGTTTCTATAAACTCGGTTCGGCATTTAAAAGTCTCTCTTCTGGATGGTTAATTAAATATCATCATGTAATCATATGCATTGAATAATAAAGTCGGTACAGTGTACTAAACTGATGACTGAATTCCTTAAAAATAAGTAAACCACTAATAAGAAACCACAATAAATGAATGCATACAATGGGAAAAAATGTTCAGAAAACAGAGAAAGTAAAATGAATAATAATAATAATAATAATAATAATAACAGGCCTCCCGGAGGGACACAGTCGTCACATAGCTACTGTTGGCCAAAACTAATATACTACTAATGACAACCAGGAAAGGCGCAGTGACTGCTATAAAGAACAAGAGAAAGAGATGGTCAAGGGAGGAGAATATACTAGTTATGTATTGTTACTTTAAAAGCAAAACTTCGGTGCGATCTTATAGAGAGCATATGCTCCAAATATGGAGGGAAAAATCTGCTGTGGAAGTATCGAGCCAACGCCTGGCTGACCAAGTAAAACGAATCCAAAAGAAGAAATAGCTGTCTGAGACTGAACTACTAGAGATCTGCAATAACGTAGTGAGAGATTCAGGTGACACACCTGATGAATACCCCCCCAGCACAACTGATACCAACGACAAAACTGGAAGAATTCCCCATGAGACCCCTGCAGTTAACCATGCACCAGAGGGTGACGACGAGGCACCAACGGAAGAAGAGAAAACCAAAATACAAGCTTTGAAAGAGATCATGCGAGGAGAGAAAAAAACACTCCCCTCCCTAAGAGACAAAGACAGAAAGAAAGTCGGAGAAGTGACCGAACAGGTCAACTGCCTCTTACAGCACATAGAAACGAACACCCTCCAAGAACTCAGCAACTTAATTCACGCTGGGGCGAAAATGGTAGCACAAAGCTTCACAACACAAGATAGGAACCCGAGCAATAATAGGGAAGAGAAACCCAACTGGGAAAGAAGATTACAAAAGCAGATCTCCCAACTACAGAGAGATGAAGTACTGCTTAGAAATACACCACACACGGACAGACCACGAGTAAGACTTTGGAACAAGTACAAGGTAACACAAAAAGGCATCGCAACTGTAGTCGAAGAGATACATCAGAAGACATTAGCCAAGGAGGCAAGACTGAAAAGATACAGACAAAGAACAGCCCAATACACACAAAACTGCACATTCAAAAACAACGAGAAAAAGTTTTACCAAGATTTAAACGGAGAAAGAAGGCAAAACATAAAACCAGATGCAACAGAGGCCAAGAACTATTGGAATAGCATATGGGGGCACCCAAAAAGACACAATGTAACACCGCAATGGTTAGGAATGACAAAAGAACTCGAAAATATAGACAATGGAGAACCAATATTATTGAATGAAACCACATTGAAACATGCTCTTAGGGAAGTAGCCAACTGGAAAGCACCGGGTCCCGACAGGATCCATGGATATTGGTTCAAGAAATTCACCACGTTACACAGCAGACTCACCCACCTACTCCAAAGTTGTCTAAACGAAGGCAAGGCACCAGAGTGGATGACCAAAGGCAGAACCACCCTCATCCAAAAAAGACCCAGAAAAGGGGAACATAGCAAGCAACTATAGACCAATCACGTGCCTACCACTTATGTGGAAAATCCTGACCGGGCAAATAGCAAAGAGAATATACATGTCAATGGAAAGAGGGAGGCTACTACCAGAAGAACAGAAAGGGTGTAGGATAGGAACCAAAGGGGCAAATGATTTACTTTACATAGACCAGATAATCTTAAGAAAAGTGAGGAAAAGGATAAAAAAATATCGCAATGGGATGGATAGATTACAAAAAAGCGTACGATATGACTCCACATAGCTGGATACTCGAATGCCTTAAATGTTCAAAATTAGCGAACCGGTGGTTAAATTCATTGGTAATTCAATGGAAGACTGGAAAGTAGATTTGACAGCCGCAGGGGACAAACTAGCAGAGGTAGGGATAAAAAGGGTAATCTTCCAAGGAGACTCATTGTCCCCACTATTATTTGTTCTAACAATGATACCGCTCAACAGAATCCTGAAGAACAGCAAAGGGTACCATTTCTCTAAAACAAAAAGAAAAATCAACCACCTAATGTACATGGACGATATAAAATTGTTCGCAAAAAACAGGACTCTGTTCAACGAAGTAAAGGAATATAGTGACAACATCGGAATGGAGTTTGAAATAGAAAAATGTGCAATCATGGTAATGCACAAAGGAAGGCTTACAATGACTGAAGAAATGGACACCCGGACAACAGCAAGATTAGGGCATTGACCGCCTAAGACCAATACAATTACCTAGGCGTCCTTGAATGTGATACGATAAAACAGGAAGAGATGAAGGAAAAAATAAAGAGAGAGTACCTTAGAAGGATAAGGAAAATATTAGAGACCAAATTAAACAGCAGAAATCTAATAAAAGGAATGAACACCTGGGCTGTGTCAGTAGTTAGATATACAGGACCATTCCTAGGATGAACAAAGGAAGAGCTCCAATCAATGGATAGGCTAACAAGGAAACTTATGACAATGCATAAAGCATTACACCCTAGGGATGATACAGATAGACTATACGTTAAGAGAAAAGATGTTGGCAGGGGGCTCATCAGCATAGAATGCTGTGTCCAGAGAGCTAAAGTAGTCCTAGAAAGGTATGTGCAAACGATTAGTGAAGAAATCAGGAGGAGTGCGAGAGATAGTGCAACAAACAATAAAGTAGAAAACAATGGAACTGTACAGCAAACAAGAAAAGAAAGATGGGAAGAGAAAGAATTATATGGCGAGTTTAAAAGGCAGATACAAGATGTAGCAGACGAGAAATCATGGACGTGGTTACGAAAAAGGAAACCTTAAGAGAGAAACGGAATCACTCATCATGGCAGCCCAAAACAAAAGCATAAGGACAAATACATAAAAACAAAAATCGACAGAACACAGACAAACAGCAAATGCTGCATGTGCGGTGAAAGAGATGAGACAGTAAACCACATAACTAATGAATGTAGTCAACTCGCCCAGAAGTACTATAAGCATAGACACGATAGAGTAGCAACGATGATACACTCGGAACTAAGCAAACAAATGGGATTCAACCATGGGGAAAAGTGGTATCAGCACAAGCCAGAGGCAGTTTTGGAGAATGACAACCACAAACTACTCTGGGACTTTGACATCCAAACTGACCACCTCATCCAGGCAAGAAGCCCGGACTTAGTAATAGTTGACAAAAAAAGGAAGGCCTGCCAAATAGTAGACGTTGCTGTACCTGCAGACCATAGAGTAAAAAAGGAGAGTGAAAAACGGGAAAAATACCAGGACCTAGCAAGAGAGTTAAGGAAGATGTGGAACATGAAAACCAGGGTAGTACCGGTCATAGTGGGAGCACTAGGAACTGTCCCCAAAACGCTGAGGGAGAGACTGGAGGAGATCGGGATTAGGGGAAGGATTGAGACCGTACAGACCACAGCAATACTGGGAACTGCACGGATACTGAGGAAGGTGCTAGAGATATAAGTACTGGAACAAATTGTAGCCCTGACATGATAGGTGAAAGAGAGAGGAGACGTTAGCCGAAGACCTGAGGAGACTTATTGTCACTCAGCCTTCTGCGACAACCACTGGGCAACCGGTGTGAAACTGTATATCGCAGAATTACTGCGACCTATGAGTACTAGGAGAGGAGGGCTGGAGACTTGAGGAGACTTGTTGTCACTCAAACTCCAGCGGTTACCACCAGGCAACTGGTTTGAGATTCCAAATAATAATAATAATAATAATAATAAACATACTCTTAGGAAAGTAGCCAACTGGAAAGCACCGGGTCCCGACGGGATCCATGGGTATCGGTTCAAAAAATTCACCACGTTACACGGCAGACTCACTCACCTACTCCAAAATTGTCTAAATGAAGGCAAGGCACCAGAATGGATGACTAAAGGCAGAACCACCCTCATCCAAAAAGACCCAGAAAAGGGGAACATAGCAAGCAACTATAGACCAATCACTTGCCTACCACTTATGTGGAAAATCCTGACCGGGCAAATAGCAGAGAGAATACACATGTCAATGGATAGAAGGGGGCTACTACCAGAAGAACAGAAAGGGTGTAGGATAGGAACCAAAGGGGCAAACGATTTACTCTACATAGACCAGATGATCTTAAAAGAAGTAAGGAAAAGGAGAAAGAATATCGCAATGGGATGGATAGATTACAAAAAGGCATACGATATGATTCCACATAGCTGGATGCTCGAATGCCTTAGAATGTTCAAAATTAGCGAACCGGTGGTTAAATTCATTGGTAATTCAATGGAAGACTGGAAAGTAGATTTGACAGCCGCAGGGGACAAACTAGCAGAGGTGGGGATAAAAAGGGTAATCTTCCAAGGAGACTCGTTGTCCCCACTATTATTTGTTCTAACAATGATACCGCTTAACAGAATCCTGAAAAACAGCAAAGGATACCACTTCTCTAAAACAAAAGGAAAGGTCAACCACTTAATGTACATGGACGATATTAAATTGTTTGCAAAAAACAGGGGAGAGCTTGAGACTCTGTTCAACGAAGTAAGGGAATATAGGACATAGGAATGGAGTTTGGGATAGAAAAATGCGCAATCATGGTGATGCATAAAGGAAGGCTTTCAATGACTGAGGGAATGTAACTTCCGGACAACAACAAGATTAGGGCATTGACTGCACAAGACCGATACAAGTACCTAGGTGTCCTTGAATGTGACACGATAAAACGGGAAGAGATGAAGGAAAAAATAAAGAGAGAATACCTTAAAAGGATAAGGAAAATATTAGAAACCAAATTAAACAGCAGAAATCTAATAAAAGGAATGAACACCTGGGCTGTAACAGTAGTTAGGTATACAGGACCATTCCTAGGATGGACAAAGGAAGAGCTCCAATCAATGGATAGGCTAACAAGGAAACTTATGACGATACATAAAGCATTACACCCTAGGGATGATACAGATAGACTATACGTTAAGAGAAAAGATGTTGGCAGGGGGCTCATCAGCATAGAATGCTGTGTCCAGAGAGCTAAAGTAGTCCTAGAAAGGTATGTGCAAACGATTAGTGAAGAAATCATGAGGAGTGCGAGAGATAGTGCAACAAACAATAAAGTAGAAAACAATGGAACTGTACAGCAAACAAGAAAAGAAAGATGGGAAGAGAAAGAATTATATGGCGAGTTTAAAAACAGATAAAAGATATAGCAGACGAGGAATCATGGACGTGGTTACGAAAGGGAAACCTTAAGAGAGAAACAGAATCGCTCATCATGGCAGCCCAAAACAAAAGCATAAGGACAAACTACATAAAAACAAAAATCGACAGAACACAGACAAACAGCAAATGCCGCATGTGCGGTGAAAGAGATGAGACAGTAAACCACATAACTAGTGAATGTAGTCAACTCGCCCAGAAGTACTATAAGCATAGACACGATAGAGTAGCAACGATGATACACTCGGAACTAAGTAAACAAATGGGATTCAACCATGGGGAAAAGTGGTATCAGCACAAGCCAGAGGCAGTTTTGGAGAATGACAACCACAAACTACTCTGGGACTTTGACATCCAAACTGACCACCTCATCCAGGCAAGAAGACTGGACTTAGTAATAGTTGACAAAAAAAGGAAGGCCTGCCAAATAGTAGACGTTGCTGTACCTGCAGACCATAGAGTAAAAAAGAAGGAGGGTGAAAAAAGGGAAAAATACCAGGACCTAGCAAGGGAGTTAAAGAAAATGTGGAACATGAAAACCAGGGTAGTACCGGTCATAGTGGGAGCACTAGGAACTGTCCCCAAAACGCTGAGGGAGAGACTGGAGGAGATCGGGATTAGGGGGAGGATTGAGACCGTACAGACCACAGCAATACTGGGAACTGCACGGATACTGAGGAAGGTGCTAGAGATATAAGGACTGCAACGAATCGTAGCTCTGTCATGATATGCGAAAGAGAGAGGAGACGTTAGCTGAAGACCTGAGGAGACTTATTGTCACTCAGCCTTCTGCGATAACCACTGGGCAACCGGTGTGAAACTTTAAATCGCAGAATTACTGCGACCTATGAGTACTAGGAGAGGAGGGCTGGAGACTTGAGGAGACTTGCTGTCACTCAAACTCCAGCGGTTACCACCAGGCAACTGGTTTGAGAATCCAAATAATAATAATAAGTGGCCAAGCATGATCATAACGAATATATATGCAGTTGTTGAATTGAGAAAGAAATCAGATTAAGTTGTTTTAGTGCTAAAAAATATCTCAATCTCAAAATTTCAACTCAGTTTTGATTAACTGAATAAAGAGAATTATTGAGAAAAGAGTACGATGCTTCGTTTGGTTGGGGTTTATGCGCTCCTGGAGGAGAGAGTCTACCCCTTCTGGTGCTTCAAACCCATTGTGACGTCGACAAGATGGGTAGTTTCAGCGATTGATTGGAATGTCATCCTTGATCCCGAAAAAGAAAGTTTGAGATAGAGGGCAAAAACCTTATATTCAATTCTGTGATTTAATAGACAGTAGTATGGATCAAAAGTGGTAACTCGAATGCGTTGCAAACACTCTATTTATATCAATCGAGTATGTCCTACAAATTATTTATTTGGGGCTGTCGCCCATATCTGTCCATTTGCTGGAATTGATCTTCAGATACCGGTTAAAAGCAGTTCTTTATCAGGGATGTCATGAAATTGCAATGCAAAGACAAAAATGAAGATGATAAGACGGATAATTCTAGGCCTATAACTCTGTTAAAGGCAGAGTTATTTGGGCCAAATCACTCGCAAACTGCGCTGGGTAGTCTGATTGGCCCTGATCTGTTCTATGAAGGGGAGGACTATCCAAGACAACCTACAATTGATGCTCATGATGATGTCAGCGATGGAGCCGCACTAATCACATTAGATCAGCCCAATGATTTCGATAGGGTTGTCCATCTTGTCTGCAGCTGGCTTCTATCAGGACTTTTACTCCTGGATTCGCCTCCTGCATACGTCTCCAAGTTCAATGGTACAGGTGAATGGAGTTATGTCGAAGACTTTCAGGTTGCCACGATTATCACGCTATGACTTCTTACAGAAATGAGTGGTCCCATCACGAATGTAGGCTCGCTTAAATTTTTCTTCGGTTACGGTAGGCCTCTCTGACACTTGAAAGTTGTCAATAAAGGCATCATATAGCGTGATAATGAAGGGGGTTTGCACAAAACCATTAGATCGAGTAACTCAGTTGATAGACAATATGCTCCATCTGACCTTGGGCGCCTGGAATGAAATACCTCAATAATGATGAAGCATTCAAAACATGGCTAATTATTTGAAACGCACTCTTGGACAGCGAACCAGCTTTCCTGATGGTCAATAAATTCTCCAGGGTGCATGTGCCGAGGTGGTTTGGAGGAGTCTGTTGGGCACTTTCTTCCACTGTAGCACGTACAATCCCCATTGTGATTTAAAGCTACATGGTTCGTATCTTCTGCGTACCTTCCTTAGCCTTTGATGCCAGCACCATGTGTAGTATTGTGCTCCTATGCTTACCTGAGAGATTCATGGCGTGGACGGCAAGTCAGAAAGGATTCCAAGAAGGTGGCAATTTTATGCCTAAAGTGAAGATCAGTGTCGAGGGAGAGGGCTGTCATCATCGGATCTAACAAAGATGGGTTATAGTTATGTCTCGAGAATGGTGCTAAGATAGAGGTATCTTGAACTAACTGTTAAGATTATATAGTGTCGTTTGTCCAGATGAAGAAAGATTAGTAATGGCCATTGTAAAGATTTGACGGCTTAGGCCCCACCTCATGCATTTTACCTCGAGCAGACTGTAGTACACTTTTAGTATGTTGTTAAGCACGCCTGATGCCACAAATAACTGTTGATAAACAATGTTGGAGGGTTAAGTGGGTGTTTTCAGTAATGCAGCCTAATTAGGTGGCCATCTTGAATGCCAGCTTGATAATTGTATCCCTTTAGTGGTTCGACTATGGTAGATTGTTTTACGTAATACTACATAAAAAAATGTTGGAAAAGGTTGTTTAGAATAAATAATAAACGAGAAATGGGTATTTTAAGGATTTCGCTCTCTTGAAGTTGATACCGCTCCTCTGTAGCACTTTTTTTTTCTGGGTAGGGTGTTTATGATAAATGAATCCGACTCTGAATGAAAATGATGAAAAAGTCATTACAATATCAATAACATCAAAGGCCGGTCAAAAAGTTTCCCCACATCAGACTACAAGAAAAGGGGAAATGTCAGAGATGTTCAGGGACGACCAGGGCGATCATGTAAGCTGACACCATGGTCTATTGGTTTTATAAGGAGTTCCATTGATGAAGACCCGAGAAAATTGGCTAAAGATGTTGCTAATAGGCAGTGGATCGCCCAGGGTAGGCGATGCCAAGATTAATGTCAAAAAATGTTCTTACAAATTCTCGGTGAATTTTTCAAATAAAACATTCCAATCTATGCACTATTGCATTCTCTGCATCGTAGTTATAATTCCTTACCAAATAAAATCGTGAAAATTTCATTTCCACATGATATCTATGGAAGTTCTGAATGAATTCCAATGAAATGCAAAGGAACGTTGTGCAATAAGCTACAGAAGAAATGATCACATTTACAACGAATTTGTAATTTACAAAGTTACAATGCATTAAATGAGATTTAGATTTTTTTTCTACAAACAAATGACAGCAATTCAAGTACTTTTCTTCGCACGACTATAAAACTATAGTGAGATAATTGACCCGATTTCGATTGCAAATGATGGGGAAAGAATTCAATTAATGTTATTCAACATGAAATCATTCCTGCAAGGACGTGAGGTAATTATCCGGCGCAGCCACTCGATGCTAATCTCTTTCTGAATAATGAACTAATATGACACACCTTTCTCATGAAAATTGTAAATCAAAAGAATGTCATTCCCGTAACGTTTTGCTAATGCAATACATTTTATCAAACTGCTCCAATGAAAGGAATTTGGATCCTTACATGCTTGGAAATTTGGAATGATCTGAGGCTTTGCCCTGAACCCCATTGGGGGTTGCATAGCTTCCAACTCTTAGCTCAGGGTAATATCTTCTATGACTGATTTGAGCTATAATTATGAAATATTTTAATTTTCTTTCGAAGACTGAAAGATGTTACATGAATGAATCTTACAGTTTTTCTCTCATGATATTCATTCAAACATGACGCTTTATTTGAAACACGTTTATTCAATCAACATAACCAAACAGATACATGCAACATTAAAAAAAAACATGGAATTATGCAAAAAATATTACATTATCTAGTGACTAAAGTGTGTATGGTGGGTGACACCATGAGTTACCACCCTGGATGACACCAACTATAGGCCGGTGACTGGTAATGAGGTCAAAGTATTGCGCACTGTTGATGTTTTTACAGCAGCAATCAAATGTATCGAGACACAAACGAGCCAATTTGAAGAATACACAGGACAATAAAGATACACAATCAACATTTTGGGACAGCGTACTGTAGCTAGATGAAATCAACCAGGGTCTGGTTGAATCCAACCGCATCGTCATGGCAAGTTAAGCATGAGGGTAAAAACATCATGGTCTGGATAATCTGAGTTCTTATGGAACAAGCAGGCTGCATTCAATCGACAGAACCGCGAATACTGATAGTTACATCAATATATTGAGAGAATACCAGTAGCTTCCACTCAGGAAGTGTATTAGTATGACAATTATCCAAAACTCTCCACTAAAAACATCTAAATTTCTGATGTAAGTGGCCTGGCATGTCACCAGATTTGAATATACTGAAACAAACAGCAGAACTATGACCATCCAAAAAGACAAATTTAAAAGAATGCATACCGTAGGAGGAGGAAACATTCCGGTGTCTTTGCAAATATGATGAAGTCAATGAAGTCATAGCTACTTATTCGTTGACTTAGATTTATTTTAAGATGGCAGCACATTCATATTTGCGACAAGAGATTTTCAGTAAGTCTGGACATAAATAATACGAGATAATATAATTTTGATAGCACAATATTCTGCTAAAATAATGGAATCCTGCTATTTTTGGTTTAGAAAAAAAAGGAAAAATATTTTTATCGGTCCATCTCAGAACTGCTGGTGAACCCGCCAAATTACTTGATAAAAGTACTGCATTAATTCTGAACAAACTCTCGATATCTAACATTCTCCATCCTATAAGGTACAGCATCAAGGCGCATGCTCCATAAAAATAGATTAATAGACAGAAACCGACAGCTAGCTACATAATTATTAGATGCTCTTTAGATATTTTGTTATGAATACCACTTTTTAAAATGGCTGATTTGAAAAGATCATTACAATATAAACTTCGAACATTTTTGTGGAGTCAGAATCTAGAGGAAAAATAGATCATAAAAGAATTTTGTCAATCTGAATGCTGCTGTAAGTGAGATGGTCAGTTACTTCATAGAATTAAAAAAAACCTGTTGCTTCTATGAATTAGATTAATATTCATAATTTCAAATTTTGAGATTACATTTCTTTCAAATAAATTACTATTGTATCTATCAGTCTATGAAATTGATACAGTGATAAGCCACGTGCGTTTCTACTGTAACGTGCAGTAACACTTACTCAAGCTTCGTTGGCTAGGGGGAAAATACTCCATGGACTGTATGGACTATCAATCCAGAGCTTACACATGTCCTGTTGAAACGATCTTCTGCTCCGGATGACATACCACAGGAGGTAATGGGAACGATTGTCGGGTTGGTTATCCTACTCTATGACCGAACCAGCACATGCAGTGGATGATATAAGGCAAAGACGAAGATCTTCGTGAAGTCAATACTTCAAACAAAGGCTTTCTTGGATGAGCATATCAAGATAACAACGTACCAGGGTCATATGTCGGGTCCATATCAGAACTACTTTAACCGTGTTGATGAAAGATATCTGAACCCTTCTGAACATGCCTACTCGAAGCAGGCCATTTCAGCTATCAACACGTCTCCTGCAAATATCTGAAGGTGCTAGCCGTGGCAGTGGCTCAGGGTCCACAGCCAGACGATGAGCTGAGAAGATACGTGCATTTCCACAGTTTTAAGTTTTCTTGGCTACTGGAAAATACTACCTGTCTATACAGCGCTTACCCCGATGTATTAACAGGGCAAATCTCCTGCCAAGGATGCTATATCACAGGGGTAATGGCCACTATCGAGCTGCCTTAGACAGCTTTTCTGCGCTAGATCAGAGCTTTGGGAATTTAATATTAACACTTATTTTGAGACTTGAATAGTGAGATGAGAGGAAATTTCTGGCCAATTCTGAATTTCAAAATTTGAATTCTACATCATAAGAAATATGACTTGACATCAGGATCATCTATATCAAAGTATTATGGAAACAAGTGCATTTTTGCATTTGTGCATTCATGGTTTAACATTTGTTATTTTTCTTTATTCATGTCCTAAAAATATTTAACGCTTCGATGAGGTTTGTAATCCTTCAACAATGAAAGATATCCTTAGAAAACATGTCCTTGACATTTTTCTGTCATTTTATTCGTTTTAATGGCTATTAAACATACAAACATGAAAAAAAATATGAAGAAAACTCATTTGATAATTTATGTGAGTTTTTATTCATGCAAAAACAAAATTAATAATATTCATTTTCAGGATGAAAATACATTTTTAATTTGGTTTATAATTAGCATAATATATATATATATATATATATATATATATATATATATATATATATATATATATATATATATATATATATATATATATATATATATATATATATATATCTGTGTGAACATAGATTTAAATTTTGTTAAAACTGATACTGTGCTGGACGAATGAAAAAGCCATTGAAGAATATGGTGAAGAATATGATGACGAATATGATAAACAAATGAATGAGAAAATGAATAAATAAGTACAGAAAATTCAATTGCACTCATCCAAATTTGCAGCAGCATAGCCGTCCTGGGTACTTCATTTTAGCTGTTGAAAAAGTTTCAATTTTTCACCTTTCTTTGCTAAATATTTCATGTCCGTTTCCCAGCAAGAATTTACTACTTGGATGTGTTGGTCTTCAATCTAATCTAACATTTGATTTGTTTGTTTTTATGGCCAGTCAAGCCCTGGTCGAGGCAATAGGAGGGTTGTTTTCTAATTTTTTTTCTTCTTTACATCATTGGGGGGGGTGATATAGCGGTTCATTGAAATATCATATACGAAATTAGTGCACTTTTAGAGATTTTGGAGCTATATTCTGGTTTATATTTTGACAGAAGTTTGGGGGCAGGAAACAAAGAACGAAATAGACAACATTCTAACGGATAAAAACGATATCGTCAAGGACATCCAAGTCCTGAATCAAGTCAATGTGGAAAGTGACTACAGAATGGTACTATGTAAAATACAATTTAACACCAACAAAGAACGCAGGAAAATGTTCCACACGCAGCCTCTAAAGATACAAAAACAGCACGCTCAATCTTTCAAGCTCGAACTGAAAAAAAGATTCAGAATTTTAACTGAAGACGACACCAACATCAACGAACTAAGCAACAAAATGACAGCGTCAATTATTGAAGTCGCCACTACATTCAAACCAATGAGCCAAATCTCAGATGAAACCAGACATCTCATGGAAAAACGCAAAAACCTCAAGCCACCGACGGCAACAAGAGATAAAAATTGAAGAGGCTGAACTGAATAGATTGATGGAGAAAAAACGAAAGGAAAATAGAAGGCAGTCATCGAATCGACTCTTGAAAGAGGTCGGGGCTTCAAAGCTATAAACAAAGGCCTCAACTCAGGACGAAGGCAAATAACTAGCATACTCGAGGAAAATGGAAACCTAACAACAGACAGAGACAGGATTGTTGAACGTGCCAAAGAATTCTACCAAAAACTTTATTCGTCCAAACAGAGACTACAAAACAATGAGCAGGATACGCAAGACATGAGCAATCAACTCGAGGACTTCCCAAAAGTAACCTCATGAGAGGTGAAACAAACCATAAAACAGAAAAAGAAAGGGACAGTCCCAGACGATTGAAACACTGCCATCATAATGCTTTTACATAAAAAACAAAACCCGAAAGACTTCAACAACTACAGGCCTATAAGCTTACTCAACTGTGCATACAAACTTTTCACAAAGATCATCACCAACTGAATCATGAAAACACTCGATGAAAACCAGCCACGTGAACAAGCTGGCTTTAGAAGAAGCTAATCGACCACAGAACCCTGTATTCGATGAATGGGCTGAAAGAAAAAGCAACAGAATATAAATACCGTTTGCCGCAGCATTTATCGCGTTTGACTCTGTAGAAATCCCTAAGGTCATGGAGGCCATCACTCGACAAGGTGTAGATCCAGTATACGTCGAAGTGCTGAAACATATATACAATCACAGCAGCTCCTTTATCAGGTTACATAAAGACTCGGGCCCCTTTCAACTTCAGAAAGGAGTAAGACAAGGTGATACCAGCTCACCTAAACTCTTTACAGCCTGCCTCGAGATGATCTTCAGAAGACTAGACTGCGAGAGTAAAGGAATTAAAATAGACGGTGATTATCTGAGCAACCTCAGGTTTGCAGACGACATAGCCCTTTTCGCAGAGAACCTACACAACTTCCAACTAATGATAGATGAACTAAATAAAGTGAGCAAGAAAGTTGGCCTACACAGGAACTTCAGCAAAACGAAGATCATTTGCAACAACCACATCGGAGATAAAAACAGTAAGATCAAAAATTGAGGACACCAGAACTGGAGGAAGTAGATCACTACATCTACCTAGGGCAGCAAATCTCCATGAGACCCTCAAAAGAAGAAGAAATCAAGCGAAGAATCATGCTAGGATGGCAAGCCTTTGGCAGAGCTAGCTCAACCTTCAAAATAAGATCCCATTAATCCTAAAAAGAAGGGTGTATAACCTATGCATCCTCCCAATAGTCACATACAGCTTAAACGTGGAACCTAACCGAGAGACAGATCCGTAAATTGAGAACTATGCAACGTGCACATGAAAGAATTATGCAGGGCCTCACTTAGAGAGACCATAAGACAGCACAATACACCCGAGAAAAGACAAGAGTCAGGGACATCATAGAATCCATTAAAAATCTCAAATGGCGGTGGGCTGGCCATGTTGCGAGAATGGCGGACAACTGATGGACATCACGACTCTCGACACAGGTCCCCCGAGATCACATGCGCAACCGAGGCTGGCAGATTATTAGATGGAGAGACGAGCTAGACAAGTTCAGGAAGTACTGGCTCTGCGACGCCCATGATAGAGAAGTGCAGTGAATCCTGGGGAAGGTCTATGTTCAACGATAGACGTTAAAAGACTGATGATGATGATGATGATGATGATACATACTGAACCGTCGAATTATAGTCAATATAAATTTCGAAGAACAACAGATTAAAATGAAAAATTATTTGCTATTAACTATTTGTTTGAGGTCATGTCTGTTCTCTGCGAAAAGGATGATGTCCTTTGCAAATCTGAGGTTGTTCAGATATTCGCTGTCTATTTTGATTACTCTATTCTCTCAGTCCAGGTTCCGGGAAATCATCTCAAGGCAGGCTGTAAAGAGTTTGGGTGAACTGGTATCACCTTGCCTTACTCTTTTTTGGAGCTGGAAGGTTTCAGAGATTTTATGTAGTCTGATAAAGGAGTTGCCGTGATTGTATATATGTTGCAGTACTCTGATGTATACAGGGTCTACACCTTGTAGGGTGATGGCCTTCATGACGATGGGAATTTTTATAGGATCAAAGTCCTTCTTGAAGTCTATAAATGCGTCAGTGAGTAGCATTTTGTATTCTGCTGCTTTTTCTTTCAGCTAAATTTATTGGATGAAGATGGTTTATGGTCGAGTAATTTCTTTTGAATCCAGCCTTTTCCCATGGTTGATTTTCATCTAGTGTTTTAAGTCTTTTGGATTTCCTTTTTCATGTAAAAGCATTATGATTGCTGTGTTCCAGTCTTTTGGGACTTTACTGTTTTAGTTGAATTGTTTTAGAATAGAATAAAAAAGAATAGCTAGTTTTTTATTGACGATATTACCAGCTCTTTTTCAAATCTAACTTTTGGGAAGTTCTCCAACTGATCATCAGTGTCTTGTGTAATTTGGTCATTGTTTTGCAGCCTGCGTTTTGAAGAGTAAACTTTTTGGTAAAATTTTTAGGCACGTTCGACGATTCCATCTCTCTATGTTGTTATGTCTCCGTTTTCTTCGAGTAAGTTCGTTATCTGTTTCTGTCTTTTACTGAGAGTTTTGTTTATTGCTTTAAAGCCCCAACGTTTATCGAGAGTGGTTTCGATGATGGCTGCCGTATACCTTTTTTGTCTTTTCTCAGTTTCTTTTTTATTGTTTTGTTTAGTTTGGTCTCCTCTATTTTTTCCCTTGTTGTTGGGGGTTGTTTTAGGTTTCTGCATTTTTCAATGAGTTTCTTGGTTTCGTCAGAGATTTTACTAAGGGTTTATGTGTTTTTAGGTTTGAACATAGTGGCATCTTCTATTAGAGAGGTTGTTATTTTGTTGTGGAGACTGTTGGATGTTCAACTCATCATGGAAATTTATTTCTTCTCTGGTTGATTGCAAGGTTGAAGCGTAGACTTGGATGACATTTAGCTTATACCTCTTTGAGAGTTCTATGGTGACGCTGGTTATGCAGTCTGGGATAGCTTTAAAGCCTACCACGTTGTCTTTGAGGTCTTTATTGATGAGAAAGCCCACTCCACTTTGTTTAACTTTCTCTCTTCCGTAGTTGTCTTCAATTCAATTAGTTTCCTGGTCTACTTATTTCGCTAATATTTATGATGTCTCATTTGATGTTTCTGATTTCGTTTTCTAGACGGGTTAGGTTAGAGTCTGTTGAAAGTATAACATTGTTATTTTGTTGAGGGATTTGGGGTTTTGTTGGGGCACATCACTCCCACCCAAAGCGAGTGATGTGGCTGGGCATTTTGGGACCGAGGACCCAGCAGAAACGGCCGGTGTAACATTCATTGTGCGAGCCACGGGGAATGTTGGGCCATGCCCTGCTGCACTGGCCCATGACGTGTTGAGGGGGTCTGGTGGTTTGATCACAGCTGGTGTCGTTCGGAGTGGCCTTAGAGCTGCACCGGCTCTTAGTACCAATTCTATCTGCTCCTGGTGGGTGAACAGACAGGCTTGGATGTATGCAGCACTTTAGAGGGTGAAGGTTAGAGGATAAGAATTAGGAGTGAAAGATTTGAAAGGGTTTTTTGTTTACAATTTTTTGTATTTCCGCAATTCATGTCCTATCTATTTATGATTATTTTATTGCTGTGCTATTTATCATAACTTTAGCTATGATATTAGAGCATGGGTAGCTGACTTGAAGAGTATTTTTATTAGATATTTTATGTAGAATGTTATTATCAAGAATCAATTCAATGATATTCAGAAATGATTTTCCAATATTGGTTTTCACATTCAAGTTCAATGATGGATAGTGTAATATCATACCAGCTCTATTATTATTATTATTATTATTATTAGCAGTAGTAGTAGTAGTAGTAGTAGTAGTAGTAGTAGTAGTAGTAGTAGTAGTAGTAGTAGTAGTAGTAGTAGTAGTATTCGCCTTGCCTTCCTTCTGCTCTTGTTCTGGGTTTAGTTTCGGCACGTTAAGGTTGCTTGATAGACCTTGATCGTCATGCATTTCTTTTAGCTGCCTATCTTGTCCAATGACAAGGTTAGATGAGGTTCCTTTCTGGAAGTCACTTTCTCTTCAGTTGGGCATGGTTTCTTTGCTGGTAATAGGCTAGCTATCTGAAGAGTGGAATATATATCCATCGTCGTCACGTAGTCCACCCACTTTGAGGATGGTGAGGAAGCAATTGCTGATGGGAGTGCTCAAGAAGACGTAAGTGCTGCTGGTATGCAACCCAGGATTCAGTGTGATCAGGAGAGAGGAGGGTACTACAACTTTATAGACTTTAATTCCAGTGTCTGCCATGAGGTACTCCAAATACGCCTGTCTAGACTACCAAAGGCTATTTCCTTGTCCAGTCTGGCATCAGAGGGTATGACACAGCATAAGTACAGGGGATCACAGAAAACTTCGACTGTAGAAAAGATTGTACATGCAGGTCACCTACTGATAACGTTTAGCGTTGCAGAGACCTCCGAACTATACAGAATGAAAGATAGCATTAGAAAGACGGTCAACTACATCAACCTCCATTCATCTCTATCGGCCTGACTACAGTAAGTTCCTGGTCCTTAACTTGCATTCCAAAACAAGGAGCAAGAACTAGGTAAAACTATCACAAATATGCTCTGAGTATTTTAAAGTCCACACAATTGAAGTTATCTTCACGCAGGCGATGTAGTCTGCTGTAAATTTTGCATCGAAACATTTTAGTTGCAGCGCTGTATAACTGAATCATAATCCTACATCGAGCACTTAAAGCACATCCTTCTACGGAACAGGATTTCCCCAATTTAGTTACTTTCACCACATAATCTTACGTTGGAACAAGAATGTTTTCCATCAATTTACAGACGAAAGGTGCAAGCAACAGTGGAGCAATCATGCCTCGTTGGTATACTTTCGTATCATCTGTCAAACAACCCCATTAAAGATTTGCAACTGGTGATAACGAATTCATTCGATGACGAACAAGACGTCCAGGCATTGGTGACTGCAGTACATGATGCCTTTCATGTGGATCCTGATGCAAAAGGGAAATCAAGTGATGTGGTCCCCGTTCCCTGTCTCTGTTGGACAACTATGAAGATGCATAGAAGCCCTTCTGCCACCTTCACACGAGAAAGTAGCAGGTCCAGACAGGAAAAAAGACACTGAATCCGTGTTGGTATTAGACCCACTACGACCTTTGAAAAATTCAGTGGACCTTTGAGGAGACAAGTTTATGGTAATGCTACATTGAAATGTCTTTGTGAAGCACCATGGAAAATTTTCTGTGTGGGTCTGGTTGGCCTGAAGCTCTGAAGCTGGGCCATTGAAGACTGGGGCAGCAGCCATGGTTTTCTGAAATCGTCCAATACAATGAGAATACGATATGCACATTAAAATACTGCTGTGATACTCAACAGACTTCCAAAGCAAGTATGCAAGGACAACAGAATTGAGATTACATTTAGAATGGGGTACTGACAGCCTCGGAAAAATGACAGATTTTAAAAGGACTTTTAAAAAAAAAGGAAGGTTGGAATACCTCTTTCGTTTAGTTCTATTTTGATTTTTGTTGCTTCTTGCAGTTTAATTGTTTATTCTCCATTTCAGATTGCGTTAGTAATTTTTAACACCTATTTATAATTTTCTTTTACTCTCATGTATTGTGGTTTTGAGTTGTTGTTGTTCTCCTTTTTCTACTTTTGTACATTTGCACTGAAACCAGAGTGAAGGAGAGAAGGGTAGAATACACTTGGAGAACCTTCGATTTTCTTTTTGTTTCCCTTTACTCGTAACAAAGAAATAACGGAGGAAGAATGTAAATGTATGAATTAAAAAACGATAAATGAAAAATATATCAGTTTTTACAAAACTGGAAAACTGAATATTTTTTTCGAGATCGATGGATGCCATGTTACATTATATGGATATATTCCAATTAATTTGGTGAATTTTTAAGTTTTGTTTCACAATAACACCTGATACCTTGATATGAGTCTGTGTACTTGACAATGACCGATGTAGGCGATTACTGTTTGTGATGTTAATCAAGACGTGACGACTGCAGTCTTTGAATAAGCAGTCCCGTTACACAGTTTCCCAGAGCGACCACTTCCCCGAAGCAATAAAGAAAACAATGATACACTCAAAACATATGGTGATGTACTTGGAAAAGAGGTGTAGCTATGGTCATATGGTCCTGTTAACATTGCGAATGTTCAACTGACAAAAAAATCCTCCCCGATCTTCAGTTTGGAAAAAAATGCTTCAGTCTAAGCGGACGTAAATTAGTGTTTTTCCCCCTCATACACGTGACTTGACAGCTGTCACCAGAAAAAGTAGTTGGAGAGCCACTTAAGTCTTGAGTGACAAACTTTAATCAGCAAGTATTTTACATCGAGTTAAATGGGTTAGGAATCATATTAAAAAACCCAGAGAGCAATTCATTAATCCATTAATTGAGTAGTAAAAACTCGGCTGCACCCTCACACTCCTTTTGATTCGGAGGAATTTTCGTAAGTCCATTTTTATAATTTTTTTTACTCTCTTAATTTAGAGTCAGCGCTACCGGACATATTTTGGGCGTAAAATTTTGTAAATCAGAAGTATAGTTAATCAGGACTTCACAAAATCTGGTTGGACACCTCAAAGCGTTGCATGAAGACTATTCGGGTCAAAGAATTATCTTTCTTTAATTTTCAAGTATAGTTTTCCTGAAATGATTTGTGGTGGAATTTTTTTCTGGATTCTTGTACTACGGGAGTTCTCTTAATGGCTGGCGTGGTGTATTCATAACTCTAAATCTGGTAGTTGCGATAGGCAAAAATGTGTCAATAGATTGTCACTGGAATCTAAGAGAAGCACTTTTCGTAAAATTGCATAAACTCAAGTGGTCGTAAAGGGTAATAGTTTCACAGTATCATGCATCTCGCTGCATGGCCGCATTTTTGTCACAGGGGACCATAAAAGCAGCTTGCTAAGACTGGTATCAGTGACAAGCAAAATCTTCTAAATCGAAACAAAAACAAAGTGGTTGAAAAAGTGGTGTGCCATCAGTTGCATAGGATACTAGGTTTTCAAAGAGAAGTTATTTTCATCAAACAAAAATGTCAAACTCTAAAAAATGGAAGATCCATTTCCGAAGTTTTTTATGTACTACGTTACTTCACACAGTTTACAGTCTCCATTTTGGGAACAGACGATGTCATGAGAATAGCTCTATCATCAAGTGCTGATCCATTAATTTGAATCAAAAATTTCCTGTTTTCATTTTCTCAACTAGCTGAGTTTTCTTTTTACATGAAATGACTTTCCATCAACTCTTTTTCAAATCGAGTCATTGCTCAATGATAACGCATTTGAAACATTTGATGAATCTTGATGCAGCCCAGTTTACATGAGAACTTAAAAGACAAATCGAATACTATATTTTTCAATCATATGCACCTTTCGAGTTTTTGAGATGAATTGTTCGATTTCATAAAATTACACTGGCATTTATTTGTTTATTTTTCTGCGTTGCGCATGTGATCTCTTTCTAATGGATTGTATGACTCCTGTTTTCTCCTGGATATCTTGTGCTATATTTTGGTCTCTCCATAATTCTTTCATGTGCACATTGCATGCTCGTCAGTCGACGGGTCCGTCTCTCGGTTAAGTTCCATATAAGCAGCCAAATCTGGAGAGTTTGAATCAAGGTTAATACAAAGTAAATCCAAATTATTTACACTATTTCAAGGACTTTAGTTGATGATTTCATTTACTATACAACTATGATGCTAAGCAAGACCCTAAGTTTGTGTCAGCCAAGTGAGAATGTGATGAGAATGCAGAGATGTCATTACGGAAGAAGAAGACTGAAATTTTTCTTGGGAAGATTTTTTATATGATTTTGAAGTAACTTATATTTGCATATTGATCATTTTTCCAAAGCACATTTTTTTGGGGGGGGGGTATTCATGATGCAACTATACCGCTGAACTGAACCCTCTCTGCCAGTCCACAATAGGAAATCATCGGTGTTCCCGTAACCTTTAGGGGGTTCTATTAGGAGGTTCTATTAACGATGTTACTACACAGCAGAACTGGACCCTAGAAAATCACGGCTCCGATGGAACTCTTGATATCGATATTATTCTTGAATATTTCATTCTATTTTTGAATAGCATTTTTCTTAAAGATACTTTGGTGTGGTTATAAATAAAGTATGCCTAATCACCAACTTCACGAATGCACCATCGCTTAAAGCTGCAATCGGACCAGAGAAGAACGAGAAAAGAAAAAAAAAGAACTACTAATGACGCCTCAGCTGGAAGATCGAAGAAGATTAGAAAGGTATTTTCTTGTATACACACATACATACACACGTTTACATTTAGAATTTGTGGGAAACTGTCAGAGACTTTTCAGTTGTAACAGAAATGCAGATGACTTTTTGATATTGAAAGGATTGATTGAGAAATGAGAAAAATCATAAATAACAAAACACATTTTGTCTCCATCCTTTTTCCTTTGTACAAATGATTTTTCTATTCTGACTGTATACTGTGAGTTGTTTTTTCATTTTGTTTGTTCAACATTATTTTTGCAATTTGTGATGAATGAGCATCATACTTATAGGGTTTTGTGTAACTGTATTTTATGTCTGACTTATATTGTGATTTTTTGTGTATATTACCCGTGATTTTTGGCTTGAGATGTTAGGTAAGACCATGAATGATGGTTCAAAATGATTGGTAATCATTGCATCTCAGTTAACCCCAGTGAATTTTTATCCGTGGAGACATTTTGTCCTGTTTGGCCCCGACATATAAATACGTTTTTTGAACTCAAATATTTTACCATTAAATCTCAGCTACAGTGAGCTGATACAGTGAAGTGTTGTAAAAACAGATGTATGAACGTACAGAAGAAGTGGCATGCGCAATTTGCTATATTGATGAAGCTGGTTGATAAATTTTAGTGAAGTTGAAGAATGGACTGACAACCTGCTTCGACGGTTATGGCAATAGTAATTGGATTTACCAGCAAAATCGTTAGTTTTCTGTCAGAGCATGGTATAAATAACTGCATTGAGTAATATTGTGAAAGCATCCTACTTTTGTGGAAACGGTCATTCCAAGTCTACTGGTCAGGTTGCTGGACAAAATTTTGTATTTTCTGCCGAAGGGAATTTTTAATACCCGTGAAATGATTGCTGTGTTACCCTCGATTTTTTCAGGTTCAAATTTATGTTTGCCAAGGGTTATACATATTCTCTTTATTTTATCATTTGTTGCATTTGTATATGTGCGTTAGACAGGCTCTTTGCGATTGGAAAGGAGGGAAGAACAAACGTTTATTTTCCTTTTCTATTGTATTTTTGTGCATTTTCTATATATATTCTTTTACGGTTGTATTTCATTCCCTGTGTGCTCTGTTAATATTTTTTGAATTTTTGTTTTATTTTATTTTATTTTTGGTTTTTTTTTTCTCTGTGACGTTACCGTAAATGGACACGATGGTCTTTCGTGATGATAATGTATAATCACGCGTTGAAATTTAGGCAACAGATTTTGCTTTGTGTGCCCCAGGTACACTAGATACAGTATATATAAAAAACCGAATTTTTGGTTTCTCTCTCTGTTTCCGTCACAGAAACACACCGATGAAAGCATTCGTGTACACAGATAATGACTTTTTTGTTTCATTACTTTTGTTGTTTCGAATGATTCTGCTGACTGTTCACATAATTTTTCAAATTTTTTTTTTTAGAAAAGTTCCGAAAAGAGTGACACAGGGTTGGAGAAAAAATATTCTTTTCAGAAATATAGCGGAAAGAAAAATTTTCAGTGAGATATCAGATAATATTTGATGTTTCAGAAAACTATTTACCTGACAAGGTATAGACGTAGATATTAAAGGGTCTAAGAGAAGGACAGTTTTGAAAAAGTTGTAGTGAAATAAAAACCTTACACATGGTGGTCGAGTAGATATTGCAAAAAGAAATTCATATGGTGATGCATATTTTTTTTAAATCGTACACTGAGAGCCGCCGTGATTGAAAAATTATATGAATATTTTTTTCGGAGATAGTGCAAGAAGGTGCGCTACAATGTAAGGGCTACTGGGACTCTCGATGTTTGATTTTATTTTTTAATATTTTTTTGTTCTTGAATAGTATATTTGTCAAAGATACTTTTGGTATGAGCATAAATGAAGTATACTTGAATACTTGCTCAAAGATGAGAAGTTACAGAGTAATCCTTTTCAGATCCCAAAAGGAATATAAAAACATCGTAAGTAGATTCATTGACAAGATTAAGTGTGGTCACTTAAAAACCCGCTGATAGAGTCCCAGTTACAGCCTCTTAATTAAGAAGACATTCGGAGAAAGAAAGTAAAAAGGGCTTGATAAAAAAAAGTGACGGTGTATAAGGATTCTAACGGTGGAATTAAGACAGATAGACAGTAAATTAAGTTGCGTGAGAAATGAAAGAAAGAAGAAAATAGAAGGGAAAAGGGTGAGTGATCATTTAGTTCCTGTATTAGGTAAAAGAAGAGGGTGAGTTAATTTAGTAAAAAAGATAGCGAAAGAAAAAGAAACTTTAAAAAGGAAACCAAAGGTTAATCACCAGAGTAGGCAAAGAATACCAGGGCAGACGAGAGTAGGTAGGCGGTTGGTCTACGGGCCAGCTGCTTGCCTCGGGCTGCTGACAATAGAAGGATATCAACCTCATACACTCTCTTTCCCTCTTTCTTGACAAGTTCTCTCTTTCTCAGTTTGTGAGAGATGATTTTGTTTCGTCTTCAAACGAAGACTATCGATGAATTTTCGGTCGGCCGAAGAAGAAAAATTAAGGTTTGATTTTGAATCCCAACGTGAGTCTTGCGTCCTTTGTTCCCTCCCTTGCTGCAGCTGCAGTGAGCAAAAGGTGCAAAGAAAGTTATCCTTCATGGAGTGTTTCAGTTACTTCATGGAGAAATCGTTTTCTAAAAATATATTGGTCCTTGTGGGGTGATCTATTTACGATGCAACTCTGCTAGACCCTCACTTTTACACCAATCATATGAAACTGCGGCTTTGCAGTCTTTTGGTACTTCTTGATACTTCGTTGAGGAATCATTTCTCCAAAACATAAAATGGATGTTAAATTTAGTATATACTGCTCAACTCTCCTCTCATCTTACAAAACTACCACTTTAAAGTATTAAGGATTATTCACTTTTAGTTCAGGAATTTTACACAAAAATTAGATTAACCTCCCACAAATTACCACAAAGACTTTTCAACCGATTTTGTATGTTCTAAAAGACAGGGAAAAGGTTTACGAAAATTACTTAAATGAAAAATGAAATTCATAATGATCGCCATCAGCCCTAATGAAAATACTCTATCTCGTGAACCGGACACTGTATTAAGTTGAAATTCAGAAAAGTACTGTGTCGAGTTGGAGTTGGTTGAATCAGCAGTTCTCAAGAAAGCTAATATTAGTCGACAAAGGGAAAAGTTCTATTTCGTCCCTTACTATTTGCAGTCAATATGAAAAATGAAGATTTTTTAAGCAAAATAGGGTAAAAGATTGTAAAGTTGCAAAGAGATCGGTGAGTTCCATGGAGGCTGCGTCGATATCTATGCCTGTAGCGAATCGATTTCTGAGATCTTCCCATTCATCATGTCCTCGATTGATGTCTCTGCTTCAGCCAGTGTTAACAGCATGTCATCTGATGGTTCTGGATCCGTAGGCTCCTCAGGATTTTCGTCAAAATACAGATTTCATCACACAGCTGGTTCCTTTGCATTTTCATCAGGTTTTTATGGGCAATGCTGAGGTTTAATCAACAGCGAGTCTCTTCAACTCCAAAGCATGTTCACACAGTGCTCATGACTAAAAAGAAGTACGAAGTGGAAATGTAATCAGGGGTCAATCCTTGTTCTCCAATGATCGTCAACTTGTCCTTTCAAAGCTTTATTTTCGTACAATTGCCTGAAAGTGATGGTCAAACCCGTTATCCAAATCCCAAATTTTTGTTGGTGGGGGAAACATGTAAAAACAGATGGAACCCACAACCACACCAAATTTTTTTGTGTGTACTGAAATAATGATTTCTCAGTAAAATGAATATTTCCCTAAAATTATAATTTGACTCCCAACAGTGGCTGCTATCCATCTTTCTCAAGAAAACTGTAATCAATCGGCAGAGAAAAATGTGCTCTTCTGAACAAATCCCAATCCGAATAGAAATTAGCTCATGGTCTCGTTCCAACTTTAGAATAAAATTTGTCATGCAGCTGAAGATATTTCATTGGCGCTGATTGCTAATCTTCTGTATGACATTCACCATTTTTCGTTGAGTGCAATCATCGCCAAAATTGCAACTGCTAAATTGTATGCCAGTGATTGTGAATTATGAGAGGGATTTTAAGAAAAAGTACATTTCAAGACAGTTTCTAAATATTATTCCAAAAGGACTCTCTAATACTCCCAGATAAAGTTAGAAAAAATTTTTTTTTACAAACAGGATAGTGCAAAAATCAAAATATAAAAACTGACACATCTCAAAATTTAAATAAAAATTACATTACCAAAATCTTGGAATACCTACGCGTATTCACAGCAAAATACTCGCGTGGACAGACTCTGTCCACGCGAGTATTTTGTATTTTGTATTTTGTACTAATCTGTTGGAGAGGAGACTCTCCTCTCCAACAGATTAGTACAACAATCAAATATAAAATCGACACATACTGTAAATTCAAATTAATGAAAAAATCACTCTATCTACGCTTTTTGAACTTACTCGAACTCCTATTCGCACAGCATATACCAATAACACACCCACAACAATGCACCCTTACATAAACATACAATTTCTCTCATTTTCACTACTTATACACAAATGATTTGAACTTTGACTTTCACTGATAAATATAAGGTATTTAGAACAATAAAAACTTTGCAACAACTCCCCCTCCTCTCAAAATCTTATAATTGACAAAAAAAATCTCCAATTCGACATTTGACGAGAGAAATGGCTCTCGAAACATGAAATAGAAATGAATGCAATCCAGTTTCTGAACATTGGTGTTTCCATATTATATATATATATATATATATATATATATATATATATATATATATATATATATATATATATATATATATATATATATATATATATATATATATATATATATATATATATATATATATATATATATGTATATATATATATATATATATATATATATATATAAATAATGATCATAATATATATATATATATATATATATATATATATATATATATATATATATAATGATCATAATACGAGATGATTGGTTACATTATGTTTTTTCGGTTTGTTTGGTCCATTATATCCAAGACATCCAACACATCTCCATTCTGAAAAAACAAAAACAAATAGTAAAACAAACTTTTCCTGAGAATTGAACATTTTCATCGGGCTTCTCCTCTCACATGTAAACAGCACACACTTTCCTCATACAGGTTTCTCTGAAAAAAAATGGCTAGCATCCGTCGAAATACATAGAAATATGCGCTTTCCTCTTAAATATTTCTCTCAATCTTCCAACTGTTACTTTCATCAACATTCTGTTTGATCACCTCACATCCACAAAACAAACATATATGTATGTATTTATCTCTATCAGTGTGGACTGTAAACTGCACATATACCTAGCTCTACATTTATGGCTGTTACTATTCGTAAACAAGATACAAATTGAAAGGATTCTCTCTTAGAAGGCTGATGGAATTCACTTCATAATAAACATATTCTCAACGGATGTAAACCGTTCACAAGCTGATGAAATGTTCTTACTAACGATATATATATATATATATGTATATATATATATATATATATATATATATATATATATATATATATATATATATATATATATGTATATGAGTATATGAATATATATATATATATATATGTATGCATATGAGTATATGAATATACATATATATATATATATGTATGTATATATATATATATATATATATATATATATATATATATATATATATATATATATATATATATATATATATATATATATATATATATAGTCACACTGAAGTGTTGTATTACAACGAAATAACTGTCTGTGGATGACACAATTATTTTATTATCATAATTATATATATATATATATATATATATATATATATATATATATATATATCCATCAATAATAAATCCAATATCCATAGATAGTTGACTCTAAAATGCATATATACTTGAGTGACTTTTCAAAATGCAGAATACCTGGCTACACGTTTTTAGTTGTAATCTTTTCTGAGCAACAGATACAAATTGGCAAGATAACTGTTAGAAAGCTAAGAGAAAGTAGGTTATAACAAGATATATGTGCGTGTATGTTTATGTATATCATTGATTACATCCAAATCACATAGAGAGTGGACTCTAAAAATACATGTATACTTGATCTTGTAAAATGCCTAATACTAAGCTCCATTTCTTGGATGCGATTCTGTACGCTCAACAAATAAATTGACATGAAACACTGATAGAGAGCTGAAAAGTTCCTTGTAAAATGCTAAATATGTAGCTTCACGTTCAGGGCTGTAACTTTACATATATAAAATATACAGACCTCCAAGATACAATGTGTACAGATGTATCCTAAATTGAAACCAATTCCGTGTTTTGGAGAAATGATTTCTCAATCAAGTATTGAGAAGAACAAAAAAAAAACCTGCAAAACTGTAGTGTCATGCAATGAACGTAAAAGTGAGGGTTCAGACCAGTAGAGAAATTTAATTGTAAATAAAATACCCCGCCAAAATAATGTGTGCTCCTTGAGTTACTATAACATTCACAATAACTGACATACAATTTAGCAAATGCAATTTTAGCGATGATTTTGAATGAGCTTTTTGGATAACAACAAAAAATGGTGAATGTCATACAGTAAATTAGGAATCAACGCCATTGAATAATTCTATTTCAGCTGAAAAATAATTTCGTGATGTTGTGAATTTTATTTGTTTTTGCATTTTTTTTTCCAAAACACAAAACTTATAGGGGGATAAGTGGTTCTATTTACAATATAACTATACGACTGGACTGCATAATCACTTTCTGGCCATCGCACGAAAATACTGCTCCGAAGGAACTAGGTGATGATCATTGGAGAACAAGGGTTGACCCCTGATTACAGTTTCACTTTGTACTTCGTTGTAGAAGCATGCTTAGGAGTTAAAGGAACGCCATAGAATAATCTCCATCAGTGACAATCAAAAAAACCTCCCCATCTCCAAGTATGTTCAGACCGGCAAAGAAATCATACAAAGCTAACCTGTCTGCAAATCAACCAGCAAAAGACCCACGTGATGTGCATCAATACTCAAACAGTACCCCAATCACCCTCGATCGAGAGACATTGGAGTACGCTTCATCTACTTCAGAAGCTTCATATAGCTATGAGAACACCTAAAACGACATCAAAGGCCGCCCCAAGAAAGCCAGATTATTTTAGTTGACTACCAAATAACAATGAACATACAGTCTCAATAGTTTTTAGTCCAAGTAATACAGCCTCAATTAGACTTTAGAACACTAATGTTAAGACTGCTAATCAGTATAACTGTAAGTGCTGAAGAGTTACAAAGAAAGGCATCGAAAAGGTCGACGTTTTCCAGAATAGCTAATCATTATGTTGACTCAATTTATCTAAATCATTACAAATAAGTAAATTTATAGACATATTAATACACGTTTTGAAGTGATTTTTCCAACCCGTTTTGAACTGTTCGTTGAGTTCGTTTTAGATAATCGACATTGGTTTGTGTAATAAAGACCGACAGGGATATTTGGGCTATGTCAGATAGTAATCCGGTATCAATATTTGTAATAATCACACAAGGTCTGTTGCTATCTCATAACATTACTACACATGACAAATGCAACTCCAGAGTGCAAATTCCCCTTTGGTTCTATTGGTACAACCTGTAGACGTGACACATACAGGGATAGAGAAGCATTACTAATTCAACCATTAATCCCAATGTTCAAAACACAAAGAACTATTTCCCTACGCATTGAAGGGTGTGTGTGTGTGTATGTGTGTGTGTGTGTGTGTGTGTGTGTGTGTGTGTGTATGTGTGTGTGTGTGTGTGTGTGCAATATTTAAAATTCCTTCTATAAATATCAGGGCTAGACAAAGCCGGACACAACTAGAAAAACGCAATTATTTCAGCTACCAAGCCGAATGTTCAAAATCCAGAGAATCGATCTCCTTATCCATTAAAGGATTGTGTGTGCTAAATTTTAAGTTTCTACTGCAAGCGACTAGGGTAGTACCACTGACACGTAGATAGGTTGAAAAACATAATTACATAATATCATATTAGTAGACCTACCTCAAAATCAAGATTTCGATTAAAAGATACAAAAAAACTTGGGGGAAATGATACTTTATGAAACATTTTGCCAGAGACTTACTGATTAAATCGAACATACTAAAGTGAATGTAATTTTCAGACTTTGATCAGGATGAAATTTAGTTTTAAGATGGAGATCGATACCTTCGAATCAGAAAAACACTGTAAACATCGCAGAGCAAAAATTAATCTGACTTAAATCTAAAACTCACTCAAAAAACAGAAATAGTCATTGAGACTGATAGGGAAAAAATTAAAACGCCAAAGCAATGCAAAAAAATAGGTATCGGTGCTAGGGGGCAAGGGGCTCACTGTACCCTAAATCCAGACAAAATGTATTCAAACTCGGGCAAATCAGAGTAATTCGCGAAAAATTGTGTAAAATTTAAGACAAATCACGCCTATGATCATCCAGCAGAAGCAAATATTACAAGTAAGCGAAGTCTGAGTCTGGGAAGATCAATGGACACGTCAAAACGACTAATATAACAGAACTTAATGATGTGGTCTACGCTGGATTAAGAATGCTGACAGGAGATGTATAAGACAAGAAAAAACACTGCTCTCACGAATAAAAATGATTTAGGAAAAATACAAATCTGCTGAAAGATGAATCAAACAATATGAATGCGAAATGCACAATAATGAGGCAAAGGTGTGAGATAAGACAGAAATGAATATCCATCACAGTTGAAGGAATTAACTGAAAAAGATTGGTTAAAAAGGGAAATAACAAATACAGATGAGGATTGTAAAATACAAACAAAACTGCGAGTTCCTTCAAATTACATATGGAATAATAAAAAATAAATATGATAAACAAAATAAAAAGCCAGAATCTACACCGACAAAAATGTCTAAGACTACATGTGAGGATACAAAGATGAGTTCACCAAAGCAGCAGACCTGCTGGCGGGATCAAAATAAAATAGGATCTCCTCAACAAATAAAAGAAGAGAAGATACTTGCATCTACTCAGATAATTACATTTAAAAGAATTGCCAGCTGAAACCATTTGAACAAGAAGAAATAGATGGCTATTGGCTCAAGAAATTAAGACTACAAGGAAGACTTTCACAGCAACTTGAAAATTGCTTGAAGGGAGAAGAGGTCCATTTGCAGAATAGTCCTCACCTCTAAGGACATTAAGAGAGGGACTTTGATGACATGGTTACATGGAAATCTACATTCTACGGGGAACGGGGAACTATTCACAGAACAAATATTTGCAGAAAAATTTGAAAGATCAGACGACATATTAAACATTGACTGTAGGATTTTACAGAAAGTTGAATACAAACTAAAAACATTTGAATGGGTTGGATTGGCCGTGAAATAACAAAAGACATTAACACTCTGATCTAGACCCTCATATGTCTTAAAATGTTTAAGATTACCATAACAATGTTTGAATTCGTAAGTAGGCATATGAAAAACTGGACAACGAAAGTAAGTATCCAAAGAAAACAAAATTAGATGATTCTTTCTTCATGGAGAGTTGATAATCATTTCAACAAATGCACACTGATATGACTGACACGATAAAGCTACATTTCCGAATGGAATTATTTGAAACTAAACGTTCTTAATGCCATCATTTAACGACAAACACAAGACCTTTGGGTCTGATCAATACATAAACGAGGCAACTCATTAGTGGATATATGTACGACTAAAAAACGACGTATTTTCCTTAAACTATGGATAATTTTAAGAATACAAAATTGTTTCATATATAATATACCCAGTGTTCCCCAAGAAAATTTGTTTTGAGGTCGGAGTAAATCGAATTGTATGTATTTGAATAAAAGAATAAATATCTGTCGAAGTAAATGTTTTTGCTTGCAATCCATAAGACCATTATTACCCTTTGAAAAGCGATCATATTAAGGAACTGGTACAAGGAACGAAATGCTTGATTGTTACACAAAAAAATTATAAACTGCATACTCAGCTTACTTCCGTGATAGGTGATGGAGAGATGATTTTAGAGAAGGGCTGAAGACCTGTGGAGACTTACTGTTACTCAGCCTCCAGCGCTAACCACCAGGCAACTGATGTGAAATTGCAGATGGTAATGATAAAGTACATATATCAGTATTTGTAAAGAAAATTTACAATTCATTTCGAACTTTACAAGTTCTATTTTTGTGCATCGCTAAATCTTTCATGAAAATAGTTGTATTTCATTCATATTAATTCGGACAAATAGTATCTGATTTCCACGAGCATCTATATATGGTACTTTTTTAATTAATTTGATATATTTGCTCATTCTGACAAATAAATCATTTTTCTTTTATGAGTTGATTTCTTTCTTTTACTCACGTGTATTCAGTTCTGACTTCACTGTTGCAGATTCTTAAAATTCAATAATCACCATCCCTTCCTTCCGTTGAGATATTGTAGCCTGAAATAAAAAGAAAACTATGAATTAAATTATTTAAATGGTATATAGAGAAAGGGAAAGATTTATAATTTTGCTTTGTTGAGACAGATCAGTTTAAAGCTACCCTCACGATCGACGGACTACTGCTTCTGTCTATTTTCACCCTTTCTTCAGTGTTGTTTCTTTGATTTTTTTTAATTAATTGGGTTTCAGCTGTGGTCGATAATGAGAGGGTTTTTTTGTTGGGTGTGATGTTGGTGACTGGTGTTCATTAGGTAATTATCTATGTGGTTATCTTGGGGAAGATAAGATGGGTGGTGGATGTGGTTTTGTTTTGATTTCTAGGATGGTATCCTTGTGTGAGTGAATGAGTTTTAGTAAAATTATAAATAAAGTAAGCATAAGATTAACATTAATTCCTCTGTTGGGTCACTATTGACAGTTAACGTTGCAGTCCTTATATTTCTAGCACTTTCCTCGGTATCCGTGCACTTCCCAGTATTGCTGTGGTCTGTACAGTCTCTATCCTTCCCCTAATCCCAATCTCCTTCAGTCTCACCCTCAGTGTCCTCGGGAAAAGTAATGCCTAGCTACCCTCGTGTATGAATGAATGAAGCCTGTCTACCCCCCACCCTTAAGTAGAAATAGATTGGCATGGCGAAATCCACCATTGGAAAAAAAACATACGTAATAGCAGCACAGAACAACGTCATAAATAATAATAATAATAATAATAATAATAATAATAATAATAATAATAATAATAATAATAATAATAATAATAATAATAATAATAATAATAATAATAATTTGATGGTATTTTATACTTCTGGGATGGTTTTCTTTGTAAGTCTGAGAAATTTTCTCCTTTGAAGAAATGGCCACTGCCAAGTTGAAAAAGTTGTTTTTTGGACCTGCACGAGGGTAAGTGGAATTAAAATCAAATTTAAAATTAAATTTACAAATGAGTTGTCCCATAGAAGTATAGAAAAGTAAGTAATTCCTTTTCATGTGAGAGGCAACCCTCGTGTATGTATGAATGAACTTTCCCCTCCCCCGTACCCTCGTGTATAAATTGGCTGTCCTGCCTTGTCCATCCAGCATTGGAAAAAAAACAACCGATACAGAGACTTGTACTAAGTCAAGACTTGAAACATTTAAGGGTGACATATGATCTTGAATGCTTGTAACCCCCCCCCCCGAACGAGGTGTAGTGTGTTTTTCTCTTTATGTCGACAATTAGGTGAATGATATATCACTAAATAAATATCTCTGCACACCCAAATGGCTTGTCCTTGTGAGGCCATACCCTGGGTGGTAAGAGCTGGTGGGGCTCTTAGGTTATCACTGTGCACATTGGTCTCAATGAACCCACCAAGGTCTGGCGCAACCTTAAAAGAACCAAAAGGGCCAGTGGGGCTCTTAGGTTACTTCTGATTCACATCGGTCTTAACCAACTCACTAAGGTCTGGCGCTACCTTGAAAGAACCAAAAAGGCCGGTGGGGCTCTTAGGTTACTTCTGAATCACATCGGTCTTAACCAACCCACCAAGGTCTGGCGCTACCTTAAAGAACCAAAAATCCCAATCATGACAGTACAACCAAACCATTTTACCGCAAAAAACGGGGCACAGATCCAAGATCTGTGTGTCGTAACCGGCAGGTGTTCCCTTGTTGGCCACCAGGAGGGACCCGGCCGTCATCCTGTGACTACTGGCCAAAACTCCGGCTCGTGTACCCTTAATGGCCTTCAGGAGGGACACAGTCGTCACACAGCTACTGTTGGCCAAAACTCATATACCACTAATGACACCCAGGGAAGGCGCAGTCCTCACGGAGTGACTGCTATAAAGAACAAGAGAAAGAGATTGACAAGGGAGGAGAATAGACTAGTTATGTATTGTTACTTTAAAAGCAAGCCTTCGGTGCGATCTTATAGAGAGCGTATGCTCCAAATATGGAGGGAAAAATCTGCTGTGGAAGTATCGAACCAACGCCTTGCTGACCAAGTAAAACAAATCCAAAAGAAGAAATGGCTGTCTGAGACTGAACTACTAGAGATCTGCAATAATGTAGAGAGAGATTCAGGTGACACATCTGAAGAATGCCCCCCCCCCAGCATATTAGTACCATTATTAAAACTGGAAGAATTCCCCATGAGACCCCCACAGTAAACTATGCACCAGAAGTGACGACGAGGCACCAACGGAAGAAGAGAAAACCAAAATACAAGCTTTGAAAAAGATCATGCGAGGAGAGAAAACAACACTCTCCTCCCTAAGAGACAAAGATAGAAAGAAACTCGGAGAAGTGATCGAACAGGTCTACTGCCTCTTACAGCACATAGAAACGAACAGCCTCCAAGAACTCAACAACTTAATTTACGCTGGAGCGAAAATGGTAGCACAAAGCTTCACAACACAAGATAGGACCCCGAGCAAAAATAGGGAAGAGAAACCCAACTGGGAAAAAAGATTACAAAGGCAGATCTCCCAATTACAGAGAGATGAAGTACTGCTTAGAAATACACCACACACGGACAGACCACGAGTAAGACTTTGGAACAAATACAAGGTAACGCAAAAAGGCATCGCAACTGTAGTCGAAGAGTTACACCAGAAGAGGTTAGCCAAAGAGGCAAGACTGAAAAGATACAGACTAAGAATGGCCCAATACACACAAAACTGCACATTCCAAAACAATGAGAAAAAGTTTTACCAAGATTTAAATGGGGAAAGAAGGCAGGACATGAAACCAGATGCCACAGAGGCCAAGAAATATTGGAATAGCATATGGGGGCACCCAAAAAAAACACAACGTAACACTGCAATGGTTAGGAAACATGAGAAAAGAACTAGAAGATATAGACAAGAGAGAACCAATAGTACTGAATGAAACCACATTGAAACATACTCTTAGGAAAGTAGCCAACTGGAAAGCACCGGGCCCCGACGGGATCCATGGGTATTGGTTCAAGAAATTCACCACGTTACACGGCAGACTCACCCACCTTCTCCAAAATTGTCTAAACGAAGGCAAGGCACCAGAATGGATGACTAAAGGCAGAACCACCCTCATCCAAAAAGACCCAGAAAAGGGGAACATAGCAAGCAACTATAGACCAATCACGTGCTTACCACTTATGTGGAAAATCCTGACCGGGCAAATAGCAGAGAGAATATACATATCAATGGATAGAAGGGGACTACTACCAGAAGAACAGAAAGGGTGTAGGATAGGAATCAAAGGGGCAAATGATTTACTCTACATAGACCAGATGATCTTAAAAGAAGTGAGGAAAAGGAGAAATAATATCGCAATGGGATGGATAGATTACAAAAAAGCGTGCGATATGATTCCACATAGCTGGATACTCGAATGCCTTAGAATGTTCAAAATTAGTGAACCGGTGGTTAAATTCATTGGTAGTTCGATGGAAGACTGGAAAGTAGATTTGACAGCCGCGGGGGACAAACTAGCAGAGGTAGGGATAAAAAGGGTAATCTTCCAAGGAGACTCGTTGTCCCCACTATTATTTGTTCTAACAATGATACCGCTTAACAGAATCCTGGAAAACAGCAAAGGATGCCATTTCTCTAAAACAAAAGGAAAGGTCAACCACCTAATGTACATGGACAATATAAAATTGTTCGCAAAAAACAGGGACAGCTTGAGACTCTGTTCAACAATGTAAGGGAATATAGTGAGGACATAAGAATGGAGTTTGGAATAGAAAAATGTGCAATCATGGTAATGCACAAAGGAAGGCTTACAATGACTGAAGGAATTGAACTCCCGGACAACAACAAGATTAGGGCATTGACCGCCTAAGACCAATACAAATACCTAGGCGTCCTTGAATGTGATACGATAAAACGGGAAGAGATGAAGGAAAAAATAAAGAGAGAGTACCTTAGAAGGATAAGGAAAATATTAGAGACCAAATTAAACAGCAGAAATGTAATAAAGGGAATGAACACCTGGGCTGTGTCAGTAGTTAGATATACAGGACCATTCCTAGGATGAACAAAGGAAGAGCTCCAATCAATGGATAGGCGAACTAGGAAACTTATGACAATGCATAAAGCATTACACCCAAGAGATGATACAGATAGACTATACGTTAAGAGAAAAGAAGGTGGTAGGGGGCTCATCAGCATAGAATGCTGTGTCCAGAGAGCTAAAGTAGTCCTAGAAAGGTATGTGCAAACGAATAGTGAAGAAATCATGAGGAGTGCGAGAGATAGTGCAACAAACAATAAAGTAGAAAACAATGGAACTGTACAGCAAACAAGAAAAAAAAGATGGGAAGAGAAAAAATTATATGGCGAGTTTAAAAGGCAGATACAAGATGTAGCAGACGAGAAATCATGGACGTGGTTACGAAAAAGGAAACCTTAAGAGAGAAACGGAATCACTCATCATGGCAGCCCAAAACAAAAGCATAAGGACAAACTACATAAAAACAAAAATCGACAGAACACAGACAAACAGCAAATGCTGCATGTGCGGTGAAAGAGATGAGACTGTAAACCACATAACTAGTGAATGTAGTCAACTCGCCCAGAAGTACTATAAGCATAGACACGATAGAGTAGCAACGATGATACACTCGGAACTAAGCAAACAAATGGGATTCAACCATGTGGAAAAGTGGTATCAGCACAAGCCAGAGGCAGTTTTGGAGAATGACAACCACAAACTACTGTGGGACTTTGACATCCAAACTGACCACCTCATCCAGGCAAGAAGACCGGACTTAATAATAGTAGACAAAAAAAGGAAGGCCTGCCAAATAGTAGACGTTGCTGTGCCTGCAGACCATAGAGTAAAAAAGAAGGAGGGTGAAAAACGGGAAAAATACTAGGACCTAGCAAGAGAGTTAAGGAAGATGTTGAACATGAAAACCAGGGTAGTACCGGTCATAGTGGGCGCACTAGGAACTGTCCCCAAAACGCTGAGGGAGAGACTGGAGGAGATCGGGATTAGGGGAAGGATAGAGACCGTACAGACCACAGTACTACTGGGAACTGCACGGATACTGAGGAAGGTGCTAGAGATATAAGTACTGCAACGAATTGTAGTTCTGCCATGATATGCGAAAGAGAGAGGAGACGTTAGCTGAAGACCTGAGGAGACTTATTGTCACTCAGCCTTCAGCGATAACCACTGGGCAAACGATGTGAAACTGTAAATCGCAGAATTACTGCGACCTATGAGTACTAGGAGAGGAGAGCTGGAGACTTGAGGAGACTTGTTGTCACTCAAACTCCAGCGGTTACCACCAGGCAACTGGTGTGAGATTATAATAATAATAATAATAATAATAATAATAATAATAATAATAGGCCTTCAGGAGGGACACAGTCGTCACACAGCTACTATTATTATTATTATTATTATTATTATTATTATTAGGAATCTCACACCAGTTGCCTGGTGGTAACCGCTGGAGTTTGAGTGACAGCAAGTCTCCTCAAGTCTCCAGCCCTCCTCTCCTAGTATTCATAGGTCGCAGTAATTCTGCGATTTACAGTTTCACACCGGTTGCCCAGTGGTCATCGCTGAAGGCTGAGTGACAATAAGTCTCCTCAGGTCTTCAGCTAACGTCTCCTCTCTCTTTCGCATATCATGACAGAGCTACGATTCGTTGCAGTCCTTATATCTCTAGCACCTTCCTCAATATCCGTGCAGTTCCCAGCAGTGCTGTGGTCTGTACGGTCTCTATCCTCCTCCTAATCCCGATCTCCTCCAGTCTCTTCCTTAGCGTTTTGGGGACAGTTTCTAGTGCTCCCACTATGACCGGTACTACCCTGGTTTTCATGTTCCACATTTTCTTTAACTCCCTTGCTAGGTCCTGGTATTTTTCCCTTTTTTCACCCTCCTTCTTTTTTACTCTATGGTCTGCAGGTACAGCAACGTCTACTATTTGGCAGGCCTTCCTTTTTTTGTCTACTATTACTAAGTCCGGCCTTCTTGCCTGGATGAGGTGGTCAGTTTGGATGTCAAAGTCCCACAGTAGTTTGTGGTTGTCATTCTCCAAAACTGCCTCTGGCTTGTGCTGGTACCACTTTTCCCCATGGTTGAATCCCATTTGTTTACTTAGTTCCCAGTGTATCATCGTTGCTACTCTATCGTGTCTATGCTTATACTCCTTCTGGGCGAGTTGGCTACATTCACTAGTTATGTGGTTTACTGTCTCATCTCTTTCACCGCACATGCGGCATTTGCTGTTTGTCTGTGTTCTGTCGATTTTTGTTTTTATGTAGTTTGTCCTTATGCATTTGTTTTGGGCTGCCATGATGAGCGATTCTGTTTCTCTCTCAAGGTTTCCCTTTCGTAACCATGTCCATGATTTCTCGTCTGCTATATCTTTTATCTGTCTTTTAAACTCGCCATATAATTTTTTCCCTTCCCATTTTTCTTTTCTAGTTTGCTGTACTGTTCCATTGTTTTCTACTTTATTGTTTGTTGCACTATCCCTCGCGCTCTTTATGATTTCTTCACTATTTGTTTGCACATATCTATCTAGGACTACTTTAGCTCTCTGGATACAATCTTCTATGCTGATGAGCCCCCTACCACCTTCTTTTCTCTTAACGTATAGTCTATCTGTATCATCTCTTGGGTGTAATGCTTTATGCATCGTCATAAGTTTCCTTGTTCGCCTATCCATTGATTGGAGCTCTTCCTTTGTTCATCCTAGGAATGGTCCTGTATACCTAACTACTGACACAGCCCAGGTGTTCATTCCTTTTATTAGATTTCTGCTATTTAATTTGGTTTCTAATATTTTCCTTATCCTTCTGAGGTATTCTCTCTTAATTTTCTCCTTCATCTCTTCCCGTTTTATCGTGTCACATTCAAGGACACCTACGTACTTGTATCGGTCTTGTGCAGTCAATGCCCTAATCTTGTTGTTGTCCGGAAGTTCTATTCCCTCAGTCATTGAAAGCCTTCCTTTATGCATCACCATGATTGCGCATTTTTCTATCCCAAACTCCATTCCTATGTCCTCACTATATTCCCTTACTTCGTTGAACAGAGTCTCAAGCTCTCCCCTGTTTTTTGCAAACAATTTAATATCGTCCATGTACATTAATTATCATTATTATTATTATTATTATTGATCGCTAGAACCTTAGTGACAGCACCTCTCCCCAAATATCCAACCATCCTTTCAGCGACTGTGGAGTCGTCAGTAGAGTCCTTTTACACCAACAGTTGGTCGTTTTCACTTGAAATCAAGTGACAGCATAGGTCATCAATACTCCATGACTCTAGCCGAATTCAGAAATGCTGTCGTGTGGATGGTTTCGGTTCTATGCCAGATTCGTAGTTCTTCCAGCTTTTTTTCAAATTCTTTGGAACCATTCCCAGGACTCTGACCACTATTGAAACTACTTTCACCTCCGTGTTTTATAGCTTCTCCAGCTCCCTGGCCTTTTCTACATCCACTATTACAATATGTAGCATTCTGGCTTGGATCGGTCGATCCATTTGAATTCCAAAACTCCAAATAATTTTTATTCTCCTAGGCTGATTTTGGTCGGTACATATACTATTGGTTCGTGCGGTGCCCTGCTCTTGTATCCCCTCTGGTCTATTTTTCTATACCCGCTTACCATATGGTTAATCCCATCTTTATCCGCACATAATCTAAAGTTGCTATTCCCAGCAGTTTTGTCTTAGCCTTCGTATAGTTATTTTTTATGACGTTGTTCTGTGCTGCTATTACGTATGATTCAGTTTCTCTCCACAGGTTTTCTCTGCAATGGGGCGTAATAATTTGTGTATTAAATAATGGATGTGCAAAATGCTTTGCAGATTTTGAAATTCTACCAAAAAGTGGATAATAAACGTATTTCAAAGCTTTATCCGCTGAGAACAATCATAAAATTGTCTTTTACTAATCGACTAACCCTAATGAACCGAAAATTTCCAATAGAATTATTTCTTTTTATTATGCACCTACATGAAGCAATTACTTAGACTCGGAGACCAGTTGCAGAATTTTCTTTCAATTTTTTATTGCTTCCCTGAAAAAAATAGAAAATAGTTGAACATATTTCTAGGTAAATTATTTGCAAAACATCTTTGGCAGTAAAGAAAATATAGCTCTTCCAGTTTGTCTCATTTTCCAGACATACATAATATTTTCAAAGTGACAGTAAAACTTGGTCATAAAATAATTACTTTGGTGTGAATGATTTTTTTCTTTTGTTATAGTTTAAGTACAAACTAAGTAATATCATTTAATCGATCAGTGAAGTAATCGTTAAAGTAACTAATTCCCATGATAAATTATTGAAATGACGGTAATTTTATTTTTTGAATAATTTTGACTACAGATGTCAATTTTTTTCACAAACTAATGTTTAACATGTCTGGGAAATGGCTGAGCCAGAGTAAATTTTTCACGATAAATTTTGTTTTCATCAAATGGTCTAAAACGTATTTTTATTACACCAAGGTACTTTTCCTCTTCCTTTGTACAAAAAAAGATATTTACTTTATTTGGGCGTTTATTTTCGTCACACATCGTTTTGTTTTTTTTGTTTTGTTTTGTTTTTTTAGGGAGCGAATATATTCATATGTATATATTAAGTGATTTTGGGAATAATGGGATTCAGTGATGATCTTGGGATTATTATGAGGAAATTTAAGAGGCTATTTTCGATAATGGTTTATTGTGAACGTGAAATCTGCTTTATTTTCCCAGGATGAAAAAAGTTTGATTGTCCCTCACAATTAAAGTTAGTAGCGTTATCGTCGGAGAATATTCAACCTCGAATGTTGCCTTAAAAAGAATAATAGGATAAAGAAAACTAGATCGTGATTCATAATGAAAATGCTTCATCTGAACTACAACCGCTACTACTAAGTAGTCAAGTAATCAACAATCTAGTATACATAACCAGAGAACTGTAATGAATTCAAATTATTCAAAGTGACCATAACGGTCAGAATAAAAAAATTTAAAGAATGTAATAATTAGAGGATGCATATCTCTTCTTTTAATTGATATCACTAAAGCAAATGTAATGATTGAAAGTAGAATGTCTCTTCTTTTACAAAATACCACTACACCGAAAATCACATTCGCAATGTCGATATCTTGATGTCTCGAATACTTAATCCAATTGATCCTTTACGTTTTTGATTCCTAATTGGATGATAATGCTCTAGATAAATGTTTTTCTGTAATTTCTGTGTCTGTATTTTACTGTTCTTGGAGAAGCTAATAAATTAGCTTTCAACAATTTCTTAGAACCTATATCATGTCAGTATATTTCAAAAAGATTAATTTTGTGTTTTCTTCAAAACAAGAATCCGCAGAAGTTTTTCGCATGATAAAAAAATAATAAGGGTAAGAGTTATGTCCCTTGTATCGATTGCAAAATAATTAATATCATTCAAGTAATATTCAATAATCAGAAAATATATAAGTCAGAAAATGTAGCATTTATATAAAAAAGATGAAATGTGAGTACAGAAAATTGAGATAATGCAGATACGCAAATTGTCGGATCTTGGATTAACCAAGTTGAAGAAGTAACCAAAAACTGAAAATGCTGACAATGAAAAGGAGTAGTCAATATGAAATTGTATTTTATCTATCTTCGAATGAAGTCAAAGTTGGGAAATTTTTGGATGCAAAAAGGTCAAAGCAGTCTTGGAATGCCAATAAGATGGGTAATTTCTCAGATCACGTGAAGAGGATGCTTCAGTGAAAGTAAATATCCTTGATAGATAGAAGAATTGAAAGAGAAAGAAAAAAAGAAGGAGAACAGGTAAACTTTACCCACAACGTATCGCTGGGACAAAGTGAGTTCATTTTTGTGCCTCTTTGATTGTATACCGAATTCCCGTTAGAAGTAGCAGAACTCAAATAATTTACTCGGAGGAGATAGGTAAGGGTAGATAACTCCTTCGTATACAAGAATATTTCAATTTATTCGATTCTTAACTGTTAGCGATCCTTATAATATCATTTTGACTGAAATTATACGCAAAGAGTACCAAAACAAAATGCATACACATATCATCATGGTGGCTCACAAATATTCAATATCAAGGATTTTATCAGAGATTTTATCAAAGCCAAAAGAAACCAATCGAACCAATTAAGATCAATGCTCATTTTTAACATAACAAATCATATTTCATGATATCACATACAATCGTATTATCATAAAAGCATTAAAAATATGACAGTAGATGTGATCCTAAACTGATCATAAGCCCCTGGGGCCAAAAAAGCCTTGTTTAAATTAATATAAATGATCTATAAATATTAAAAAGCATAAGAAATATAAAAAGCAATGCAAAAAGTTTAGAGATGATATAGGGAGAAAGCGTTTGAATTTTCAGCTCTGACGTTTCATCCTCTGAAAATACTTGAGAGCTTTTTGACCGTGCAAAAGCAAGAACTATGTCAGTTCAAAATTTTCCTTTTTCTAACGCACTGCACTGTCCGTTTACGCAGTCATTATTGTTACCACAGACGACTGCCATAAACACACGCTGGAAGTACTCGGCAGTGCAACGTGGTTAGTAGTGGCATTGAGCAACTTTGGAATCTATCAGCCTAAAAAGTCATGCGCAACAATCACACAGAGAATGAAAACATAACTGTCAAAATCCAAGATGCAAAACTGGGGAAAGTAGATCAATACATCTACCCTGGACAACGAATCTCCATGAGATCCTCAAAAGAAGAGGAAATTGAGCAAAGAATCACTCTAGGATGGCAAGCCTTAAGCAGAGCAAGCTCAACTTTCAAATCCAGACGATCCCGATTATCCCAAAAAGAAGAGTATACAACCAATGCATTCTCCCACTGGTCACTTATGGAGCTAAAAACACGGATCTAATCAAAAGACAGTCCCACAAACTGAGAAGCATGCAATGCACGCAAGAGGGAATCAACCTTACATGGAGTGGTCACATGACAGCATCGTATATCAAGAAGAAAATAAGACATCATAGAATCCACTAGAAATGGATGACAAAGGGTAGGCTATGTTGCAAGAACGGTACACAACCGATGGATATCACGACACACAGCATGGATCCTCAAAGATGGCATGTGAAACCGAAGCTGACAAAATACTAGATGGAGAGATGAACTGGACAAATTCAGAAAATACTGGCCTGCGACACCTATGATAGAGTAATGTGGCGGATCCTGGGGAAGGTCTATGTCAAATGACGGATGATAAAAGACTGATGATGATGATGATGATGATGATGATGATGATGATGATGATGATGATGATGATGATGATGATGATGATGATGATGATGATGATGATGATGATGACGACGATGATCTTCAATGGTTTGGGACCAATGAAAACGGACGCCTCGACTGCAACCGGTGCAAACTCGTACTTATAAGAAATCAGCAATATTCGTTCTCTGGGCTGTCAGATGACAATACCTGACTCAATTAGTCACCGTTTGTGAAAGAATCACTGCAAGTGGCATCTTGAATAAGTGGTTTGCTGGCTACGAAAGCGAAAAAAGTTATTCTGTTCAGGCGTTTCTCATTTCCTCAGTCTCGGCCGATGAGTCTTGAGAAGGCAGGATTCCTTTTGATAATCTCCGAGGGAGCCATGGCGAAAAAGACGACCTAAATTTGATGGTTAACCGATAGTGACGGTGGTGAGGTTTGCAGATAAAAAGACTATGACGAAGTTTAGCGTTAATGCTGACACAGCCATTGTCTAGATTGTGGGCTGCACTGCCTAGACATACCTTTGACTCAGCTTGAGAGAGGTAAGAAGGTGATTGACCGTTGCGTTGCACATTATGTCATCCCATTCAAACTATTCTGCTGAGGCACTGGGGGTCGGCCCAAGTTCAGAGGTGACGGGCTTTGGCGTAAGCACTGTCCACTTTGTTTGTTGGTGTTTTTGCGAACTTCGCGGGCGTGTAAACGGCCAGTAACACTACGTCAGAAGAAACGTAAGCCAAATTCAACATGTTGAACGGTGGGAGATGCATGTCGCCAACTGGAGTCATCGAATTCCCTGTTACACATCGATTCTGCTCCCTCCCGTCTTGACGCTTAGAACTCAAGGGACAAGGAGTACTACGAAGTGAAATCACTAACTTTGGGAGAGCGAAGTAATCTTTGAGCAAGAACAGTCCTGGTGGACGTTCAACAGGCGCAGCCGCTCTATCTTGTGAGGGGATAGTGGAGCAGAGTATCAATACGTTCTCTTGGTTTCAACTTGACTTTGTTTAGTGTCAATCGTATGGTGTCAAAAACTATTCCAAAGTTTTGCAAGTATTTTGAAAAGATGAAGGAAACTAGACAAAAATTTACAATGAACTATTTTATCCAAGAATTAAGGAACTTAAAACTGAATCTCGCTCAAATCTTACTAATGACATATCTTAGATTAAATTGATGTTGATAGATCTGAGCAATCTTCAAGATTCAGAAAATCTGTATGATAGCTACAGAGAACATTGCTTCCGATTTTGTCCATTTGAAAGAGTAAAGCAATTCAGGCAAAATAGGTACTCAGTCGTCATTTTGCTTACTTATAGATGTAAAGCATTGCTTTGTTTGACTCTAGTTCTTGGTAGTAGGACACTCAGAGACTAATGGCCTTCTAAATGAAATTTGCTTATCATGACGTGTATCATGGTTGACTAAATTTTGATTTTTTTAAGAACTCGATTACTTGTACTGGCAAGTACTTTTTTGGAGGATGGGTAGGTACCTTTATTTTCATGAACATGAATGCACTCAGGGAGTTGAAATTTTGCAGTGAACTACATATTTTCAAATATCACGGGCTATGTGAAGTTGATTTCGAAAGTGGTTTCAGGTCACCAAAAGTAATCTTTTGCCATTTATAGCCAATTATAGCAAATTCTATCATAATATTTTTATCATTGAGCACAAAAATGTTATTGATCTCACAAATGGTAGTGCAAATAAGGTCAAATTCGTTAAGAAAGTTGGGGCTGCCTTCCTGAGTCATTGAAGATCGGCATGGGCTAATTCGGGATTAGAATAGCTTTTCGAGCATATTTTGATAATACAATTACTTTCTTGGAAATAATTTGCAACATAGGGTTAACTTAGGCCATGTAAGGTTGTAGTGATCAATTTTTTCAGTTATATTACTGCTTAACGATTACATTCTTGGGGATAAATTTTCCTGTTTACTTAACTTGAACAGACTAAGCTTATAGGGTGTATGGTATTGACTCTAACAGCCCCTGGATGTCACCAGAAGTCAATTTGAAATTAAAATAGCCTTTCTTCAGCCAAACAAAAGAATTTGACGGGCAAAAAAATCTGGCTTGTTTGAAAAATAATACTCCATCCCCCAAAAGAATCTTTCAAGATAGTTTTTACATGAGCCGTTTTTATATTTTCTAGGGTCGGATTCCCGTACAACATTTTCATATAATGGGAAAAGCAATTATGCATGCATCTACAACCCCTGTCAAACTAAAGGAATCATGGGTGTACGAGCAAGTGACTGGGATCAATATCCCCCTCGCTGAATTTGGGCAAAACTATGTGAAATTTCGGGGTAGCCAGAGAAATTCGAGCAAAACCGTGTAAAATTTCAGGCAAATGGATTCCTTTGGTTTCTTAGACAAACATTATCCATACGCCTATTCGTTTTTTGTGTATCAGATTCTTGGCAGTAACAGCTAATATTCCATGTGTTGTGTGAATAATCTTCCTTTATATTTGTTGAGTTGTGTAAGAAGAAAAATGATAAAGAATATTTCCCTCGGATTTAAAATTTGAAGTTATTTACTCGAGCAACGTTCCTACCAGTTCTTTCAAAAATCCATAATTATTTGTTTGTAATAATGATTCAATAAATAATGAACAATAATAATGATAATAACAAACAATCAATAAATTAACAACAATGAATTTAAATTGTTCAATTTATAACTGTTGCTTAATATTATCATACTATTAATGTTACCTAAAATACCATTATGTGGCTTCCTCTTTATTAAAATTGTCTGACAGACAAATGTAATATAGATTTTATCGTCTGATACTGTCGATCAGGTTACTTGTTTTTGTTATGAACAGCAAGGCTAACTAGGCTACAAGCTTTGGCCAACATCAGAAAAAGTATAATCCCGGAAAATCTGAGTGCCCCATCAAAATCACAAAATACATAGTTGTGACTGTTTAAACAAATTGCCATTTGTACTTGTAAGTATTTGTATAGGAACCATCCTGACAATAAAAAGAGCACATTACCATGTTTTCAAGTTTCTTTGTAGATTTATGTATCATTGATCGATGAAAAGAAAAGTTAATGCAAATCTTTATTTTCGAGAAAATAAATGCTAAAAGTGCTAATCTTTCAAATCAGAGTGAAATTATTTTCATCTTAATCACAAGGCCTGATGATATGATAGTAATATCTGCTTCACAGTTTCAACAATGTCACCCCTATACTTTGGAAGTTCATTCATATCACTATAATCGATGTAGAGGCTGATGCATTGATCCTTGGTACAAGTGATCAGCTTTTGTTGGACAAGAAAAAACATTCAGTTCAATTTCCGACCACTATTTGTGTTCCAAGTACATTAAAGTTGTTGCATCATCATCATCTTCATCATCATTCTGTTAACTTCCGTCGTTGGACATAGACCTTCCCCAAGATTTGCCAGGCCTCTCTATCATGGGCAGAGCCAGTACTCCCTGAATTCATCTAGCTCGTCACGCCATCTTACCTTCTGTCACCCAAAGCCTTGCACTTGATCTCTAAGGGATCCACATTGTGAGTCGTGATGTCCAGCGGTTGTTTGACATTTTTGCAACGTATCCAGCCCATTGCCATTTGAGTTTTGTAATGTTTCTCTGGTGTCTCAGACTCCTGCCTTTTCTCGGATATACTGTGCTGTCTTATGATCTCTCCATGTGAGATTGTAGATGTAGTATCTACTTTCTCCAGCTATGCATTTTCGATTTCGATTGTTGTGCCCTTGTCTCTAACATGTTTGTTGAACATAACATTAGTTTTGCTAACGTTCATGTGGAGGCCAACTTGCTTCATTTATTTCGTCTAACATTATTTGGAGATCGTGAAGGTTCTTCACAAGAAGGAAAATATCGTCTGCAAACCTGTGGTTGCTTAGGTATCCTCCGTCTATCCTGATTCCTTTGTGTTCCCATTCTAAGTTTCGGAAGATCATATCAAGGTAGGCTGTGAAGAGTTTGGGTGAGCTGGTATCACCTTGTCTCACTCTTTTTTCTAGTTGAAAGTATCTTTGTATAGCCTGATGAAGTACCTGCTATGTCGGTAAATATATTGCAGTGCGTATACGGGGTCTACACCTTGTTGCATTATTGGGTCATTGACTTCGCAGATTTCCGCTGAATCAAATGCCTTTTAAAGTTGGTTTACTGAAAGGAGATGCTCGATGGCTGAATAGCTTTTTCTTAAAAAAATAGGTCCCATGATTGGTTTTCATTCAACATTTTCCTGATTCAGTTGGTGATCACTTTGGTGGAGAGTTTGTAGATGCTATTCAGTAGGCTCATTGACCTGTGGTTGTTGAGGTCTTAGGCCTTTATGATTACAGTATTCCACTCTTCTGGGACTTTATATTTTGTTTGAGGCATAAGTTGAATCGGATTGCTAATTTTCTCGTGATGACTTTTGAGATTTTTTGAGTAGGTCAATGGTAATGTTATCAGGTCCAGGGGCTTCCTTTGTTTGCTTATTTGATGGTTTGCTCCACTTCTTGCCGGGTAAACTTGGAAATCCTCGAATTGATTACTCTCGATTCGTGCTTTTGTTCATTTTTCTGTGTCCTTTATTTGGTGGAATAGAGGTCTTTGTAAAATTCCTGGGCACGTTCGACAACGTGGTCCTATCCGTTGTCAGTTTTCCATTTGCTTCGAGCTCAGTAGTTACTACTGTACTGAGAGATTTTTGAATCCCCTACCCTTTTTAAGAATGCTTTCAATGACTGCTGTCGTGTATCTTCCTTTGTCTTCTGTTCGTTCCTTTTCGATGGTTTTGCTCAGCTCTGTTTTTTATTGTTGTTGTTGTTGGCTTGAGGTTCCAGTGTAATTTCATGATATTTTTATTTTTCTTGAAGTTTTCTTCTATTTTGGTTTTGTTTTTTAGCTCTTTGGCTCAAACATATTGGCTAGTTCGGTTAGAGAAGTCGTTATATTGTTGCTGAGCATGTAGAGGGGGCTGCACTTTTGGGGACTGATAACCCAACAGGAAGGGTCGGTATATCTTTAATCTTGCAAATCATGAAAAGTTTTAGGCTATACCCTCCTACGCTGGCCCACGACTTATTAGAAGGTGGTTCTGGGTAGTTGGCACCACTTAGCAGTAAGATATGACAGGTTGCACTGGATTACATGGTTCCAGTAGCAGGGATTTATCCCTGACCTGACCTTACGCTGACTGGTAGTATTTGAGGTAGTCTATGTTGGAATCTTGATTTTATACTAGTTAAGAGTTACACTTGTATAGACTATTTGTACCTGGAGATCTAAGTATTCTAAGTCTAATTTTTCTTCTTCAGTTCTGAATTTCAATCTTTTTACACGAGTTATAGAAGCTAAAATCTAAGTACAATTAAACGCCCATGATGTTTTTAGGCGAGGTGGTTAATTCGACGCACCTCTTTTCCCAGTATTGTGATATATTCTGGGGTTTGGTCTGTTTCTACAAGTCAAAGATAATTATGGTGATTAAGTTGTTCTTTGAAGTGGTTGAATGTGTGAAATGATGATAAGGCTGATAGCAATAACGAGGAGAATAAGATAGCTATGAAGGTTAATTTTTAGTAAACCTATAGGCAGGGTGTTAAATTATGTTTTTAATAGAATTTTTTAGCAATACTGACAATTTAACGCTACTTGAATTTTTTGGATAATTTGATAATTCTGTTTTCTGTTTTAGTTTTGTTCTATTGGCGAACGTGGGGACTAACTTTTTCCTTTAGGCATAGGTAACATACGGTTTCAATATTATGGCATAGGAGTATTTGTTTTAATATTTTCCATTTCACAGTGGGTTTGAAGTTGCTGTCACTTAGTCTTCAATATTATGTCAACAATGATGAACTGTTTTCGTATATCCCTATATAATATTTCACAGTTGACTTATTATTGAAGACTAACAGAACCCCAAATATGATAGAAACATAAACGTGTTTGTGTAGCGAATCCCTCACTTCATCCTATTTCAAGCTCTACTCCAAATCTTAGATGTACTTTATGAATAAACTAATCACACATCAGATATTATATTATATGGTATTTCTGATTTGCATAATATACACACATATATATATATATATATATATATATATATATATATTTGAGCTCATGTAGTGATTTCATTATAAATATGTATAGAAGATGCCACTGCTAAATTTAATCATGTATTTACACGATAAAATTGCAAAAGAATTGTAGATGTATTGAAACTACTGCGAAAAAAATGCTGATAATTCTATTTGCGATGCTCAATGACAAAATAAAACAATTAATGCAGAAAAAGCTTTAGTAAGAATTTGCACTTCTGTGAATAATATTCAGACCTATCATGACAACCCATCGGAGAAAACCTTGTGTGTCAGTCATTTAACGAACCATTGGTGATCAATTTATACGATATCAATGTAAATAAAATGTTTTTCTGCAACGACAAAATATCAAGAGTTAGGCTATAACGGTTCGGGATTAAAGACGAAAGGAAACGTCATGATTTTCCCCACCAGTAGAAAATTGGGAAAAGGAAGATCAGAAATAATATATCTGTTCGACAATCCTTACAATAGGATAGTTCTTCCTCAAAGAACACTTAACGATCTAGTTTATCGTCAAAAAAGACCTGTTACTCTAAGAATTTCTTGAGGCAAATTATCAGACTGTATAAAAATCTTTTTTCTTACTTTTTATTTCATGTCTTGTCCCTGTGGTTCTATACCCAGTGATATTCTTTGACCATTTTATCCTTTACTTTTCTAATACCGCGCCTGCTTGTTTTCTTGTTTTTTATTTGTTTGTTTTTGTTGGTTTTTGTTGGGTTTTTTTCATTTGAAGTCAGCAACTTGCTTAGTCAAAAAGGATAAACTACTATTAACTTGAATACTTTTGACTTCGTTGATTATACACTTATTTGTCGGAACACGAACTATTCCTATTGCAATATATTTTAGGATATCATCGGGAGCTTGAATCTCAGCAATATCCGATACATTGTAGTATCTTTTTGCAATGCCTCTTCTTGTATTTTATTTGTTTTTTATATTTGTTTAGACTTAACCTCTAAACATTTTCTGGGCAATTGACCTCCTTTTTGGTGTTTGTTGTGTTGTTGCCAAGAGCACGATGAAAGAGTTCAGTTGTTTGAACAATATTCAAATGTCGATGACTTTTCTCAATGTTATAGATAAGATATTCACAAGGAAATATTGGCTGAAGGAATTGAACGCCATACACGTTTTTCAACCAGTGAACAAAGGAAATTGGTGCTCATTGAAGATATAAAATACTGTAGTTTTTATTGAAAAAATATCCATTCATTATGTCGAATTCAAAATTGCACTGTCATGAGTCACTCAGGTTTTTTAGTCATCAGGACCTGGTCGAAGAGATAAGCGAACTGACTAAAAGTGTATGGCAATTCTAAGCGGTAAAGAAATTTTTTGAGTTGATCAGTAACAGGCGCAAATCATTGTTCAGAGGGTACAGATTTGTGCATACAAACAGAAACAATGTTTCAATTCCCTGGTAAGTAGACATAATAAATTAGTTGCTTTGGGGAAATTCTTTTTTCTCACAGGGACAGATGAGTTCATCATCATCATTAGTCTTTTATCATCTGTCGTTGGACATAGACCTTCCCAGGATCAGCCACATTTATCTATCATGGGCGTCGTAGAGCCAGTATTTTCTGAATTTGTCCAGTTCATTTCTTCATCTTGTATTCTACCGGCCTCGATTTTGCATGTGATCGCTTGGGATCCATGTTGCGAGTTGTGATGTCCATCGGTTGTCTTCTATTCTTGCAACATGACCAGCCCATTGCCATTCAAGTTTTCGAGTAGATTCTATGATGTTTCGGACCCCTGCTCTCTTCCTGATATACTGTGCTGTCTTGTAATCTTTCCATGTCATGGTTTTCTCATGTGTGCGTTGCATGCTTCTCGGTTTGCAGCTCGGTCTTTTGGCTAAGTTCCACGTTTCAACTCCATAAATGACTATCAGGAGGATACACTGGTTGTATACTCTTCTTTTGGGGATTATTTGGATCGTCTTGTTTTTGAATGTCTGCCGAAAGCTTGTCATCTAAGTCTGATTCTTCACTTGATTTCTTCTTTTGTAGGTTTCATAGAGATTCGTTGACCTGGTTAAACGTAGTGATCTACTTTCTCCAGTTTTGCATCCTACATTTTGACAGTTATGTTCTTATTTTCGATGTGGTTGTTGCACGTGATCTTTGTTTTACTGAAGTTTATGTGTAGGCCAACTATTTTACTTTTTCATAGCATTAGTTGGAGGTCGTGTAGGCTTTCTGCGAAAAGGACGATGTTGTCTGCATATCTAAGGTTGCTCAAGTATTCGCCGTCTATTTTGATTCCTTCTTCCCCCAGTCCAGCTTCCGGAAGATCATCTTGAAGCAGGCTATGAAGAGTTTGGGTGAGCTGGTATCGCCTTGTCTTACTCCTTTTTGGAGCGTAATGTGCCTGATAAAGGAGTGGCTCTGACTGTATATTTGTTGCAGTACTCTGATGTATACAAGGTCTACACCTTGTAGTGTGATGGCCTTCATGACTTGAAATCTGTAAATATTACAATGACTTGAAATCTATAAATATTACAACGAGTGGCATTTTGTATTCTGATACTTTATCTTCCAGCTGATTCATTAAATGGAGATAGTCAATGGTCATGTAACCTCCAAAATCCAGCCTGTTCCCATGGTTGGTTTTTATTTAGTGTTTCAGTGATCCAGTTGGTGATGATTTTTGTGAAAAGTTTGTAGATGCAATTGAGTAGGTTCATAGGTCTGTAGTCTTTGGGATTTCCTTTATTATGTAAAAGCATTATGATTGCCGTTTTTCAGTCTTACGGGTCTTTACTCTGTTTTAGACACCAGTTGAATAGAAAGGAGAGTTTTTTTGTTTGCTTTTTTTGAGTAAATCAATGGTTATATTATCTGGTCCAGGGGCTTTTCTTTTTCTTGTTTGTTTGATGGCTTGTTTTATTTCCCATGGTGTAACTTCGAGGAAGTCCTCGAACTGATTGCTTGTATCTTGCGTATTTTGTCTGCTGTTTTGTTGTCAAAGTACTTTTGTTGAAAAGTAGAGTTCTTGGTAGAATTCTTGGTGCGAGTAGAGTTTTTGGTAGAATTCTCTTTTTTGTTACGTCCCTGTTTTCTTCAAGTAAAACATACTTTTCTTTCCTTCTTTGAGTAGTACTACAGTTGTTTTTGTATACTTACAATAATACCTTGAATAGTGTGGTTTTCATCAGTGCAGGTTTTGATGTACTACGGTTAGGTTAGAAATTAATTTAACTTAGAGTAAGCAGGAAAAACACAATAACTTATACACTGCAATTTTGAATTGTACGAACACACATACATGCACACTTATACACTAACGCATGCATGCATAATAACAATTCGTAGTATCCAGTGGCAAATGTTTTCTTTGCTGAGTTTTCCTGTACTTAGCCATGACAGATACGGACTCTATCATTTACCTTTACCAAGATGGCATTATGCAAGTGAACTCATCCGTTTTTCTCTTTTTTAGCAAAATCAATTATAGTTATCGAGCTAACGTTGTATTCTCATCTCATGTATATTCACCGACACCTGTCTTATCTTAAGTGTGTGGAAGGAGGGGGTTACAATGAAAACCTATTCTGGGATAATCACTTATTTTGTGACCATATGAAAAGGACGTAAGTATGATGTGAATCAAGTCTCTATTGATTTCGAAATAGAACAGAAAGGGAAATTCTTTTTACATGTGAGTGAAAGGAAGAGAATAAGATTTTTTTTCTGTTGTATTTTTTTGTACAAAGAGATTTTACAAAATTATAGTAAGGGTGGCGTAACGGTATTTAAAAAATTATTATGTTGCTAATAACGATATCATAATAAACAAAAACAGCATCTCATTATCACCTGTTTTCACTTCCCTCTAATTTTTTCCTGGGGTGTAGACTTTAAATAAGAACAGTATTTCATTTTATTACTTCTTTCTTTGTTGTTGCAATTTTACTCCACAAAAATTGATTGATATCCGCTTGATATTTCACTCGGTACACCAGGCATTGCTGTGTCAAGTTTGGATCAGTTAGTTGTCAAGAAATCTGATAAGATAATAATAGATAAAAAATAGATCTCTCACTAAAAATTATCTAAAATTATAGATCTAAACTTTAATACAAAATATCTGAATTGGCAACACCGAGAAGTAAGCAAAACACTTTGTATGAGTCGTGGTTTCTTACAACGGACGGAAACTAATTTTACATGACTAATATGGCACTTTTTGAAAGAGCATGTCCTAGTCTAATCAAAAACCAGTAGTGGGATTTCCATTTATTGTCACAATGCACTCCCATTCATCAAGCTCCTATTCTAGTGGTTTGGTACGGTTTCATGTTCCACGTCCTCCTTAGTTCCTGCGGTAGATTGCATTTTTATCCAGTTTGCTTCGCTTTTTATCGTTTTTATACGCGTCTACGATCCGTAGGTCTGTTTTATGCATGCCGGATTTGGTCTTTTGTTTGATAGACGTCGGCCTGGGTTCTGAAGTAACTTATTCTTTTTATTCTTTTGGATAATTCTTGATTTGTGCTCTAGCCAAATGTTCACGTGGTTGAAAACATCTTTTGTACAATTCCCAGTCTTTCACCAGCCCATCTACGTCATACCTGATTTGTATTTCTTTTAATTCATACTTTACCAATTAACGATTTGGTTAAAAGAATTACTGTCCTCTGCAAAGGACAAATTGGCTGTTTTTTGTGTTTTACCTATTTTTGCAATGATATGATATTGGATATTCTTGTGTTAAGTCACATTGATTAAGTTTCGCTTTTCAGGTATTATTTGACAATGTCCATAGTTTTTGTCCCTAAAATTTCTATCTGCTTTTTATTTCTTGGCAGCGTTCCTCACTACTCAAGCACATATCTTCTATTTATCTTTTTCTGCACTCTTTATAGCTAGTTTCATGACATTTTCATAGCTTTTTGTTGTGTATACATGGCAAGTCCCATTTTAACTATTTGAATACAATCTTCAATCCTGAGGAGTCATTGCCTCATTTATTACAGATAGCATCATCCCTTGAGTATGGTCATTAACATCCTGGTCCTATCGATGGACGAATTCTAGATGTTTGTCTCTGTAAGGAAATCTCCTGTGCAGGTCAAATCGACTGTAGTTTTTTTTTAATAGTTATGCATTTTAGAACTGCTCTTTTAATCTTGAGTATCTTAAGTACTTCGAAGTCATAGATATGGAATATCATGTCTTATATATACTCGTTCAAAGGACGTTTTCGTCTCGATGTGAAATCATTCCCCTTGTATAACCACGCTCCATTGGCAAACGCAAATTTTGCTATAACGACCCACATGTTGTCAATCTTATCTTACTTTGATTAGACAAAATCCGTCCGTCTGTCTGTACTCAGCTACTACCAAAACCACTTGACGTAGATCCATGAAAGTTTCTGTGCATATGGATTTGATGCCTGAAAAATGTTTTTTTGCAAATGTGTTTTTGAAAGCAAGCCCCTAAATATATTTTGTGGTGTTCAATTCAGAGAGTATACTTATATGATAATTTATCTTGCTAAAATGATCTTTTGTCCGTATAATGACGGAATAAAAGAAGATTTTTTGTTATTTTTTATTTTTCAGATCAATTCTATGAATCAAAATGTAGTTAGGTTGTACTCAAGAAGACATTTCTGACATATCACGATGTTTATAGGTTCTACATGAATAAGATGAATTTACTGTTTTTATCAATGCATGTTTTAATGTAATTCAATTAAGGTACATTTTTCGAAGAAAAAGAAAATTGGAGGATCGGAGGTCATGTAAAACTTATCTTTTTCTCTTTTAGGGGTCAAAAACGATAAGGAACTTTCATTCTTCACTTTTAAGGTTCGACATAAAGGAGAAATTAGTATTTTCCAATTTCAAGGATTAGATATCGAGGAAATCAAAATCGATTAGGTTTTCAAGGGTTTGGGGGGGGGATCCAAATCGAGAGGGGTATTTTCGCACTTGTAAGGGTCAAAATTCAAGGGAAAGTTGTTTTTTATCTTTGTATTTTCAGGGTTCAAAATTGATGGGGAAACTGATGTTCACTTTAAAAGGTCAAAATCTTGGGGAAGATATTTTTCTTTCAATTATGGGGCACGAAATCGAAGGAAAAGATTCAATTCTCACTTCTAAGTGTCAAAATCGAAGAACATTTTTCCATTTTCAAGGGTAAAGAACGAATTTTTTTTCATTTTTGGGGGGGAGTCAAAATCGAGCAGGGGAATTTTTTCTCTTTTAGGAGTCAAAATTGGGTGAGGAAGTTTATTTTCACATTCAAGAGATGCTTGCTTAGGACTCAAAATCGGACAAAAAGACCCAATTAACCAAATATATCAGACTTTTGCCAAAATAATCTTAAAAAATATTTTTCAAGGTTATCCAAATTCACATCCAACACATAAAATCAATATCTAACATGCAAATGCAACCAACTAATCTAAATTTAGATGTAAAACATCTACTTTTCAAACTTGAAACACAACAGACACCTATGCCATGACCAGTGTAATTTGAAACTATCACCCAAAACTACCAGCGTATGTTTCATCAGTTTTTTAGTTGGCCGGCTGTATATGTAAAGCACAATGGTGCTAGATGGCCGACATTTTAAACATTTATATCTTATCATGTCGACAGAAAACTTTCCTTCTTTTTTTAAATTCACCCTATATAGGTTGGGGGGGGCAATTTTCAAGTTTGATCACACCTTTCCACAATTCTATAATTGATCATCTCCATCATGGCATGCTTCAAAAATATGTTGGTTGCTTACATGATAGTTTCTATTTTCTTAGAATCAATTTCGGAGGCTTACAAAATTTTTGTTGAGCGGAGATGCACTTCATTTGTTGTTGTTCTTGACAAGAATATAAATTAAAAATCTAAAATCTTGCATTAAAAATGAGCTTAATCAATTTATGCTTATGGACATCTGACAAAAAAAAACTGCATATGATGTTTTTTTTTACTTATCAAATAGCTGACTATGGTGTGTGTGTGTTCCCGATATTCCCAGAACATTGCAAGCATCTACTAAATTATTAATGATTTTTTCCATAATTAGTACAGAGAAGTATTCGATGCAACGACGGCCGGCGAAAAGCCGAATGGGCAAAACTTCACCAAAAAAGTTGTTAACGAAATCATTCTTTCGTTAAAGAAACTGCTCTCAAAACGATTGGACGTACAATAGAAGAAACTCTGGTCAAGTTCAAAATTGAAATTGGCTCTCACACAGGCGTTGATAGCGTAGAATGGAAAAGGTTTGCAAATCAGGATAATGCCTTAAAACTGTAAGCTAAAAAAATCTGTGAATCCATCACTTAAAAGCAATTCTTTTTCCTCTTTACACATTAGGTGTTTCATCCTTTCTTTGGGTTTATTTCCTCTCTTTCTTGAACCTTCTTGTTTTTTGATGGTTTCTATTTTAGCCCTCTTCTCATCTCATGTCACACAAAAGACTTTAATAATAAAAACTAGAATTGGAATTTTTCACAGATTTTCAGGAAAATTCACTACTTTCAACACGCTGCATAATAGCTATGATACTATACAACTTCATTCTACAGAATTGTAAAAGCAAAATTACTCACTAACAGATGAATCAAGAATCAATAGTAATTTTTTGTCAAAAACAATATTAAAATGGATGCAATTAACAGAATTTTGCAATGAAATTCGGGACGGAAAAATGTTCAGTATCGATGGTAAAAGGGGAATCAACAGAATTAAATCAACTTTCAACCATTCATCAAGACTAAGTCACTGCAAATATCTTAAAATACCCAAATCAGATTCAATAAAAAATAAGTACTGAAAAGGAAAGCAACAAAAGAAAATCTCAAGAGACTATGGAAGGCTTTTTATACAATGCTATTTTATGAAAAATTATTGAAATTGCATACACTCGTGCAGAGTATCCTGGGTAAAATATTCCTCAAATGAACAAAACATGAACTGGGATCTCTGGACCATAGGATAGAGACATTGATGACAATGCTAAAAGAACGGCGTCAATATACTTTATTGGAAAAGAAAGCAAGGTTGAAGGAGACTCAGTTGCAAAGGAAATGAAAATGTTTTGACGAAAGTCTTACATGCAGCAGAGCGTAGTGATACGAACCTTGACAGACTAAAAACTGATGAAAAAAAAGGAAATGACGCATTGAGAAATTCAATATTTGAAAGCCAAAATCAGAAGAATAGCAACTCAATGGATAATTGCAGGGTTGTGATCCGTCTCTAATTATCTCTTTATTTGCAGATAAAATGGCGTACTATTAAAAAACAGAGTTGTAATCAATAGCTACCACAATAAGCGCTTTAAATCTAAGATAATACATTAGATTTTAGAAATACACATGACAAAAAAATAATTGTGTAATAAAGGAAATGAAACTGTAAATCATACAATGAACTTCTCATATTAGCTGATAAATGTACAAACAATCTAATCTCAGGGACAATTTATAAGCATACATCAAGAGTAGGGATAAAGATTTTTTGTGGAATTAAAACTAATCATCCAATCAAAACCAATTTACAAAGAAAAGCAGATTCACAATATCGTGCAAGTATTGCATTGTGTGCCTATATGTGTGGACCATTTACGATAGTTCTGAAATATCCAAAGCAGAATTCGTGGCAACTTGTTTTTTTTAGAATTGGTTGCACTTATTATTTCAATTATTTTTACTATTATCATTTTTATTATTATTATTATTATTATTATCATTATTATTATTATTATTATTATTATTTAGGAATCTCACACCAGTTGCCTGGTGGTAACCATTATCATTATTATTATTATTATTATAGTAATAATAATAATAATAATAATAATAATAATAATAATAATGATAATAATAATAATAATGATATTAATAATAATATTGCTACTTTGTTTGAAGACCTACCTAACTCAGGCTGAATTTTAAAATTTACTCTGTGATTGAATGTCTTATTAATAATAATAATAATAATGATAATAATAATATCACTCACCTACTCCAAAATTGTCTGAATGAAGGCAAAGCACCAGAATGGATGACTAAAGGCAGAACCACCCTCATCCAAAAAGACCCGGGAAAGGGGAACATAGCAAGCAACTATAGACCAATCACTTGCCTACCACTTATGTGGAAAATCCTGACTGGGCAAATAGCAGAGAGAATATACATGTCAATGGATAGAAGGGGGCTACTACCAGAAGAACAGAAAGGGTGTAGGATAGGAACCAAAGGGGCAAACGATTTACTCTACATAGACCAGATGATCTTAAAAGAAGTAAGGAAAAGGAGAAAGAATATCGCAATGGGATGGATAGATTACAAAAAGGCATACGATATGATTCCACATAGCTGGATACTCGAATGCCTTAGAATGTTCAAAATTAGCGAACCGGTGGTTAAATTCATTGGTAATTCAATGAAAGACTGGAAAGTAGATTTGACAGCCGCAGGGGACAAACTAGCCGAGGTAGGGATAAAAAGGGGGATCTTCCAAGGAGACTCGTTGTCCCCACTATTATTTGTTCTAACAATGATACCGCTTAACAGAATCCTGAAAAACAGCAAAGGATACCGCTTCTCTAAAACAAAAGGAAAGGTCAACCACTTAATGTACATGGACGATATTAAATTGTTTGCGAAAAACAGGGGAGAGCTTGAGACTCTGTTCAACGAAGTAAGGGAATATAGTGAGGACATAGGAATGGAGTTTGGGATAGAAAAATGCGCAATCATGGTGATGCACAAAGGAAGGCTTTCAATGACTGAGGGAATTGAACTTCCGGACAACAACAAGATTAGGGCATTGACTGCACAAGACCGATACAAGTACCTAGGTGTCCTTGAATGTGACACGATAAAACGGGAAGAGATGAAGGAGAAAATTAAGAGAGAATACCTCAGAAGGATAAGGAAAATATTAGAAACCAAATTAAATAGCAGAAATCTAATAAAAGGAATGAACACCTGGGCTGTGTCAGTAGTTAGGTATACAGGACCATTCCTAGGATGGACAAAGGAAGAGCTCCAATCAATGGATAGGCGAACTAGGAAACTTATGACGATGCATAAAGCATTACACCCTAGGGATGATACAGATAGACTATACGTTAAGAGAAAAGAAGGTGGTAGGGGGCTCATCAGCATAGAAGATTGTGTCCAGAGAGCTAAAGTAGTCCTAGATAGATATGTGCAAACAAATAGTGAAGAAATCATAAAGAGCGCGAGGGATAGTGCAACAAACAAAGTAGAAAGCAATGGAACGGTACAGCAAACTAGAAAAGAAAAGTGGGAAGGGAAAAAATTGTACGGCGAGTTTAAAAGACAGATACAAGATATAGCAGACGAGAAATCATGGACGTGGTTACGAAAGGGAAACCTTAAGAGAGAAACAGAATCGCTCATCATGGCAGCCCAAAACAAAAGCATAAGGACAAACTACATAAAAGCAAAAATCGACAGAACACAGACAAACAGCAAATGCCGCATGTGCGGTGAAAGAGATGAGACAGTAAACCACATAACTAGTGAATGTAGTCAACTCGCCCAGAAGGAGTATAAGCATAGACACGATAGAGTAGCAACGATGATACACTGGGAACTAAGTAAACAAATGGGATTCAACCGTGGGGAAAAGTGGTATCAGCACAAGCCAGAGGCAGTTTTGGAGAATGACAACCACAAACTACTGTGGGACTTTGACATCCAAACTGACCACCTCATCCAGGCAAGAAGGCCGGACTTAGTAATAGTAGACAAAAAAAGGAAGGCCTGCCAAATAATAGACGTTGCTGTGCCTGCAGACCATAGAGTAAAAAAGAAGGAGGGTGAAAAAAGGGAAAAATACCAGGACCTAGCAAGGGAGTTGAAGAAAATGTGGAACATGAAAACCAGGGTAGTACCGGTCATAGTGGGAGCACTAGGAACTGTCCCCAAAACGCTGAGGGAGAGACTGGAGGAGATCGGGATTAGGGGGAGGATAGAGACCGTACAGACCACAGCACTACTTGGAACTGCACGGGTACTGAGGAAGGTGCTAGAGATATAAGTACTGCAACGAATCGTAGCTCTGTCATGATATGCGAAAGAGAGGAGACGTTAGCTGAAGACCTGAGGAGACTTATTGTCACTCAGCCTTCAGCGATAACCACTGGGCAACCGGTGTGAAACTGTAAATCGCAGAATTACTGCGACCTATGAGTACTAGGAGAGGAGGGCTGGAGACTTGAGGAGACTTGCTGTCACTCAAACTCCAGCGGTTACCACCAGGCAACTGGTGTGAGATTCCAAATAATAATAATAATAATAATAATGATAATAATAATAATAATAATAAGGCCTGCCAAATAGTAGACGTTGCTGTACCTGCAGACCATAGAGTAAAAAAGAAGGAGGGTGAAAAAAGGGAAAAATACCAGGACCTAGCAAGGGAGTTAAAGAAAATGTGGAACATGAAAACCAGGGTAGTACCGGTCATAGTGGGCGCACTAGGAACTGTCCCCCAAACGCTGAGGGAGAGACTGGAGGAGATCGGGATTAGGGGGAGGATAGAGACCGTACAGACCACTGCACTACTGGGAACTGCACGGATACTGAGGAAGGTGCTAGAGATATAAGTACTGCAACGAATAGTAGCTCTGTCATGATATGCGAAAGAGGGAGGAGACGTTAGCTGAAGACCTGAGGAGACTTATTGTCACTCAGCCTTCAGCGATAACCACTGGGCAACCGGTGTGAAACTGTAAATCGTAGAATTACTGCGACCTATGAATACTAGGAGAGGAGGGCTGGAGACTTGAGGAGACTTGCTATCACTCAAACTCCAGCGGTTACCACCAGGCAACTGGTGTGAGATTCCAAATAATAATAATAATAATAATAATAATAATAATAATAATAATAATAATGATGATGATGATGATGATGATGATGATGGTGATGATGGTGATAATAATAATAATAATGATGATGATGATGATGATGATGATGATGATGATAATAATAATAATAATAATAATAATAATAATAAACAACAACAACATTTTTCAATTCTTCTAATCGATTATGCTGCCAGCATAGCATGTTACCAAAATACGTTAGTTTTGGTTGACGATATATATATCCTATCGCATAATGTACCTATATATATTGAATCTAAAGGTAATAAATGATGCACGATTGTAAGTAAACAGGAGACTGTTAATGAAAGTGTTTTTATAAAACATCTTGATATAATCCTGTATTGTAGACAAAGTTTTATTGCTCAACAACTTTAAATACAGTTATTTAATATGGGGGGAGATATGTAGACATTGTAGTGTCCATACTAATATATAATATAAGTCGCCCAATAGAACTTGGTGAAATGTACTGGGATACACAAAATCATTAGTTAGCATCGGAATAATCAAATTTCTTATGCTCAAAAGAAACAGAAATATAATATACTGACCAAGATTTTAGAGAGCTTAAAAGTTTTATTTCAAGTAAACAGCATTAACATACTTCCTCATATCGATTTTCTGGTTTTATACATCAAGTGTTAACATCTCTCTCTCTCTCTCTCTCTCTCTCTCTCTCTCTCTCTCTCTCTCTCACACACACACACACACACACACACACACACACACACACACACACACACACACATGCATCAACAATTGGAAAGGATAGCAATTCATTGTACAAAGATTGTATTAGTTGCCCGGCAACACTCCCATCTCGTTTACTACGATCCTGGGCGTATTTGTGATTCTGATACATTGACTTATTTAATCGGATATTTTGGCGTTGATTATAACTTCAATATCCCCTTGTCAGCTACCACCTGTCATCATGAAATAATGTTGTTGCTAAGCAGAATATATATATATATATATATATAACGTTTCTTCCAATGTAATGTAATGTTATTATCATTAGAGAAAAGCAATGGCACAATGTTTGATTTATAGATTAAAAAATCATATTGACATGTAGCTATCGAAGACATTGATTTAACTATATCAGTATTCAAGTGTATATTTCCAATCTGTGATTGTTCTGTTACACTTTTACATTAAGACGCATGACTGATAAAGTGTGTGCTGTATTTTATGTATAGTAGAATTTTATTGCGTAGATCGATATCTTAATTTAAATGAATAATCTAAAAAAAACTCTGAACATGAATTTGATCAAACATGTACATATGTCACACAAATATTCATATTAGCATGATCATTTCAAAAAAAAATATAATCATAGATAACTTGTAATTGTTATAGTTGCCTTCACAAATATCACAAAATTAGCAATACTTTAGACAGTCATCTTTGAAATATCATTAAATGGACAATTTATATTCTTAGGTGGGTGATAATAATAAAGACATATAAGGATGCTTCCATGGTTCAATCACTGCTCAATGCTCGTTCATCTATTTATTTACACGATCTAAAGCTGCTCGATTTTGGTACTATACATACCTCTGTAAGGTTACAACTATTAAACCCCTCATTCAATATATATAGGTACATTATGCATTTCACATGGGTGCACAAGGACACAAGTAGAAACATAGGATCGTTTCCCTTGCTAAATGTTTATAAGATTTATATATTGCTATTTCCACAATATGATCCCTCCCTAGTTTAATATTGCTTACATTATCAAACCGTGCCTTGTCTAGTATTTGACCTGAAGTTTGTTAAATATCTGAATTCAACAATGTATGATATTCTTTTACGGCGCTAAATGTATCCTAATGTAAAAGGAATTGATCTAATCACAAGAGTGTAATATTTGTTTAATGGGCATGATTTCTGAGATGGATATATAGCAAAAAAGTTGAGATCCACTTGTTTGGATAGAAAGAGACATGAAGAAATTTCCGATTGAGACGAACATAAACAACAAAGCCTATAAATGTAGCCAAGAGCATATAAAATTTGTTGGGAACCTAATCATTATAATAACATTTCATACGCTATCATTTGCGTTGAATAATTTTCTATTTACGAAGAGCTTTATTTCAATCTCCATTTGAACTCCTCCGCTATTTCCTAGTTCAATGCTCTGTTTCTCTGCTCTTCCATTCTGCATATAGTTCTTGCCTTCTTCTCGTTTTGCAGATAATTTGTACATCATATCTAGTTTTCGACACCAACTAAATGAGGTTGTGAAAGTCTACTTTCGATATACATTCACATTAAAGGCTGCATAGTTTTCAATGCGGCAGCGTCTTGCCCATCGAAAAGTGGACCGCCGCCTATGTCTGTTCCGTACGGCATGCAGGGCACGATTCCTTTTATAATCTTCATTGACTAAATACGTCCTCGTGGAAAAAACGAGTAGCCATAGTGTAACAATTTTCCCTTCCATAGTATAAATGATGGAACTAACGCATTATATAAAGTCAATGCATGAGTGTACAGTGTATACATGTACAGTCTCTTCCTTGGAGTGAAACGTGCTATCAAATGATGGAATTATCATCATTGGTTGCTTTCATGTAGTAGAGTGATAGCAAATATATGATTAAAGAGCTAGGGCTATAAATAAATCTCGGTTAGAATCTAATTGAAAAGAGATGGTTGAAATTGGGCTTGATTGCTAATAGTACATCATCAAATTTGTGTACAGAATCCCCCTCTCTCTCTCTCTCTCTCTCTCTCTCTCTCTCTCTCTCTCTCTCTCTCTCTCTCTCTCTCTCTAACCTTTTCTTTTTTGGTGCGGCCTTCCGGCCAAAGTAATCTTCACCATTTTTTGTGACACCTTTCTGTTGCAAAACTTACTGCTTTCATTTCACGCATGTAGAGATCTCTCATTATTAAATTACTAATTACTAAATCGTTGGAGCTCTCTTCCTTTAGCATACGCATATCCACATCACCATTCTACATGAATGGCCTAGCAATGTATTTCTACATACATAAATACCCTATTCGTTTAGCTATTAACTACTAATGAATATTTCTATCAAAGACAAAGCACCCAGTATAAGCACAAGTAAAACCTTTATGTTAAGATTTAGAAACGTCACACATTTTGCCCGGGGAAAATAACTTCAAATATACAATCAAAGAAAAACAAGTATTTTATAGAGGTTTCATAAGAGGGGAAAAACAGAGACTCCCAACGATTTTCTCCCCTAGAAGACACTCCTCTAAATGATACCAGAAAGGGTGAAAGGATAAGCTCTCCCCCCCCCCATTTTTGACCCTCAAAAACATCCTATTTTGACCATAGAAAGAGGAACAAATGTTTCCCCTCATTTTTAACCCCTAAAAGAGAAAGTTATGTTAATTTATGATTTTTAGCGAGATCTTTTTCCGTACTTAAAAATTCTGTCTATCTTTCGTACATATAAATGTTCCCTCATACATGCAAACGCTCACTCTCTCTATCATACACTAACATGCAAACACACATACTTACTTACCCACGTAAATTTTCTTATCATCTCACATACAACTCTTTTTCAAAAGCACATCGGTTTGGAGGACTTACGAAAATAGACAACAGCCTAAAACGTCTCTGATGATTCCGTTTTAAATACCTTGGCAAAGAGAGAATAAGAGGAAAGCAGATACTATTCACACAACTATTATGAACGATGCTGTGGAATCTAACTGGGAATCTAATTGAATGTGATAATAAACAAAATTCATACAGGATTCTTTTTTAAAGTTATTTACAAATTTCTAAATCAGAATGAGAAAAGAAACAGGTGCTGTTCAAAAATATTTGATATTGTCAACATTTTTTTCCGTAAAAAATATTTCTGAATCGTGTTTCCAAGTTTATCCCCGTTAAAATGTTCGAAATGAAAATAAATAATCAGTGCGTCAGAAATAAAATGGAAATGTTGGACAGCTTGTAATGTAATTCATTGTGAAATAGAAAAGTTATAAATATACACATGATGCGAATACATTAGCTATAAACACTATATAGTCTGCTTTCTTTCTTCCAGTCTTTCTTTCTTTCTCGTACTTTCTCATATCAATTTATCTCTAAAAAGGATTTTTACTCATATATATATATATATATATATATATATATGAAACGTATACATTAATTATAAACACTTAATAGTCAGTTTTCTTTTTCGTGTTTTCTCGTGTTCATTCATCACGAAAATTTACGTTTTTAAGTAATCGATATGTATATTGCATGTATATATCAAATCAAGTGCGACGTGTATATATCAAATCAAGTGCGACGTGTATATATCAAATCAAGTGATATACCAAGAAAACAACCGTCCCTGTTGAGTCCGCTGTTTTACAAGGCCAAGCCACATCACTTGCTTTTGGTGCTCAAAATGCAATTACCGAAAGAGTAACAGAAATAGAACTCCAACGATATCACCAAAAAACAACGTTATACATAGGCATCTACAACGTCAGCACACTCTCACCATAAATGTATCTCACCATAAATGTATAGCCAGTGTCACTGTACAACTCTCGAAGAGGTACAAACTGAAAATAATCCAAATCAACGCTCCTACTTCACAGTAAATAAAAGAAGAAATAACTTCTATGATGACTTGAACTCCAAATTCCAAGATAATAAAACATACTTCATCATGAGACTTCAACACTTAGATAAGACAAGGACATGACACCTACATTGACAAGTTATAAAGCACGAAATGGAAGAAGTTACTCGTCAATTTTGCAACAGCAAACGGCTTTAAAATCATGAACACCTTTTTCGAGAAGGAACCCAAACGAAGTGAAGTTGGAGGAGTCCACAACACGAAACCAAGAACGAGATCGACTACATTTTAGTAGGAAAAAGCGACACAGTGAAAGACATATAGATCCTGGATCAAGTCAATGTAAGAAGCAAACACGGAATAAGATGTGAAATTCAAATCGGCACCAAAAAAGAGTTCAGGAAAATGTTCTGCAAAAAAACAACTACTTACTGTACAAAAAGAGCCCACTCAACCCAATTAGAACTGAAAAAACAGGTATAAACGTCTCACCGAATTAAAAGAGAACATCAACGAGCTCAACAGCAAAATTATGATCTCAGATAGAAGCCGCTAATATGAGCGAACAAACCATTAGTGAACTCTCTGAAGAAACTAAGAATCTCATGGAAAAACGCAGAAACCTTAAGCTACCGAATACAACGAGAGAAAAGATGCCATCTGAGCTAAATAAAATTATCCAAATGGAACGAAAAGATGAAAGAACATACACATCTGCAGTCATCGAAAGCATTCTAAAAGAAGTAGGGGGCTTCAAAACTTTTAAAAAGGCCCCCAGTACAGGAAAAACGCAAATAACGTGTGTTCGAAGATAGAGACATAAGAACGGACAGAAAACTAATCGTCGAACGCGCACAAGAATTCTACAAAAACTTCAATTCCTCCAATCGAGGGACACAAGACAACAAAGAGGATATACAAGTTACAGAGTAACAAGTTGGCAAAGTTAAAAGAAAATACACCGTAGGAGGTGAAATAAATTATCAAACAAATGAAAAAAAGGAACAACCCCTAGACCTGATAACATAACATTCGACCAACTAAAAAGCTTGTAGTTATCACTAGGAAACTAACCATCCTATTCAACTCATGTCTGAAACAGAGTGAAGTCCAGAAGATTGGAACACTGCATTATAATGCTATCTCATAATAAAAGGAACCCAAACGATCTAAACAACTACAGGCCAATGTTGACTTAACTCCACCTATTTTATTTTATTTTATCAAAATGATCACTAACCGAATCACCAAAATGCTAGACGAAAACCAACCATGAGAACAGGCTGGTTCAGAAAATGCTACTCAACCATTGACCATGTCCATTTTGTAAATCAACTGAAAAGCAGCAAAATATTAAATACCGCTCGCAGTTGCATTTGTCAACTTCAAGATGGCTTTTGACACGGTGAAAATCCTCAATGACATCGATGCTATCATATAAAAAGGTGTACTGTTTGTCTTGAATAAATATGTTGACACAGCGATTCATTTATCAAGCTGCATAAAGACTCTTCCAGCTCGAAAAAAGGAGTAGGACAAGATGATACCAGCTCATTGAAATTCTTAACAGCTTGCCTAGAGACGATCTTCTGAAACCTAGACTGGGAAAGTAAAGGGAACAGAATAGACGACGAATGCCTTAATAACCTTAGATCTTCTGGCAGAAGTTTGGGTGAGCTGGAATCAGCTGGTCTAAAGAAACATCAAAATTTATTTCACTGTCATAGAGATATAATCACAAATTGGTGCTACACAAGAAAGCCAAACAATTTTTGTTTATTTGTTTTTTTACATGCCTTTAGTTTATACTTTGGTATGATAATCCTATCTATGATAGCTTTATCATAGTTATCGGTCTGCTAACAAACTTACGCCCATATAGATTTAGGAAGTACTTAGAGAGCGCATAAATCTGTCAACGGAAATAATTATTCATTTTCATATCTTTTGATTGGTAAAGTCCAGTCCTTCATTCGCAACCCAAAGATTAGTGTCTCTACCGAATTTGAAGACTCAAAAAATCGGAAATTTTTTAGAATGGACCAAAGTAAAATAAAGCAAAAGCTTTTATCTCAGTTGTATAACTCGAGCCGGTTCGAATGAATGTTGCTCACATCATCAAAATGCATTATGTTGATGACTTGCACTTCGAAAGAGCGATTCTGATCATGCATCCATAACTGACCGAAAAAGTCCAATGTAATGAATATTACTTTAATAGGTTCGGCTTGTTAGACAATTGATTAACCGGAAAAATAAAAATAGAATATTAATGCCATACGGTTTTATTTTGATAGTACATCTTTGAACAGTTTCTTTTTCTCAGTCTTGCAAAAGTTTCAATCAATAGTGCTCCTTTATATCTGGAGTTGAACACACACACACACACACACACACACACACACACATATATATATATATATATATATGTGTGTGTGTGTGTGTGTGTGTGTGGATTTTTATGATCCGATAATTACCATGAATTACCCAGTTGTTAAATAGCCAGATGTTTGTCTATCTTTATGTTACACCCTACCTCAGAAACTGTACAAAATGTCCCGATAGGATTTTCTGTGTTTACAAATGTGACTCCCAGGCATGTTTAAAGCAAGATATGCTTTGAAAATACCTCGAAGATCTATTTTAAGAGGGTTCTATGTACAGTTTAAGTTTATCCTAAAATGGATCCATTTTCGAGCACGTTTTTCGATGGAGTATGTAAACATTTTCTGTACCGCTGCAAGTTTCTTTGAAAAAGATGGCTGGTAACCGTCGGAATGAATCGGAACATATCAACGTGATGAGAAAAATTTTGATATGAAACTGAGAAAAAAGCAGGTGCTTTTCTATCATTTTTTTCTCTTCGCTTTCCAGTTGTCACATTCGTCAACATACATACACAGAGATCTATACATAAGATCCAGCGGCTGGGAAAAAACCATTACTATCTCCTGCCAAGACCACCACAATTGCAGTGATCTCGATCATTTTCTCTGGCATACTTTTATATTTCATTTCGCCACCCTGATGTTTCCACGGCTTCATGGGCACCAATCGGTTCGATTATCCTTCTTTTTTCAATTTCAAGTTGGTTCTCAGTTCGCATCTGTAAATCATTGCTTGTATTGTGCATTCAATGTGTACGTTACGCTTCACCCACATGGGCAAGGTGCTATTCAATGTGTCTATTCATGCTGTATGCTTTTCTGTCAGTTGTTATGATTTATTTCATTTCACATTCAAGGTCTTTCTCTAACTTCCTTAGCTAAACTAAGTAAACGTATTCGTCAACCGTCTTTTTTCTTATGCTCTTCTTTCTTTCGTTGTATACGTTTGTGGTGCTTATATTTTTGAAGCATACATGTGTATTTAGTATTCTTCATTTATCTTGCATTTGATAATTCTGCCATTTCTGTCCTTAAGTGCAATCATCTTTTGTTTGCTGACATGATCTACATCTCGGGCGTGCTTTAAACAAATTTTCTTTCAAATAGCCACTACTATCCTCTTCATATGTTATTTCCTTTTTTCATCTCTGCTTTTTTTCTATACTTATCACGTTTTTTGCTCTTTTTGATCCACACCCCTTAGTTCAAGTTGAAAAGAGATATGAATATTCAGTCACGAATGTTCAACCGTTGTTCAACTGTCCACACAATATCTCCGAAATTATTGAAAGAATTCCGTTAGAATTCAGTAGTAGGGTAGGCAATGGGGTAAGAAAGTGGTGGTAACCAGTAATTATTTTCTGATTAAGATATATTTTTCAGGATTGTCTTCCTATCATATTTATATATATTCTCATGACTTAACCACACGATATCTCAAAAGGTTTTCAGTGGAAGGATGGACAATAGATAATTGGAGAACTGATTAAATTTTTGAACATATTCATGTACAATTATCTCCTCTACTCTGTATTTATATGCGTGAACCACATAATATTTCCATAATTTCATGTCTGTTCACACGATATCTCCTAAAGTCTCCGATGAATTTCTACGACATCTTTTGATAGGGTAGACAAAAAAAACAAACGAACGGATTTAATTTTGGAGTGGATCTATGTCGAAATCAAAAGTCAAATCCACATGATTTTGCCCATTTTCCATCCTACAAGATATCTCTGAAAGATCACCAATGGATTTCAGTCAGATTTTGTGGAATGGCTAACCGATACACAAAAATGGAACACAAATCCATCACGAAAGGGGCTTCACTTCTTCAATTGAACTCATTGTGAAAGTTCTTTACAACAAAAATGGTCACCAATATTTTTTCTGTACTTGCCCTTTTTTCAGTATTATTTAAAGTATGCTTCTTGAGTCCATCTCCCTAAAAAGTTCCATCAAAGTGTGTCTGTTGGAGCCACCATTTCGTGCTTCGGATTATAATCTGTATAAATAGATCAGAATTCATCAGTGTTTAAATCTTTTGAAACTGCAACCATACAATCAGCAGAATATTACCAAGACACTCACTTTTTAAGTAACTACTATAATGGTGTACAAATATCGTGTAACACAAGCAAAAATACTACATGATGATCAATTAATCTGATAAATTGGTAGGAGCTATCATTGCATGCCAACTTGCTGGATCTCGATAGCGACTATGTTTATTGAAAATGAATTCGAGATATTTTATTGTAAGAAGAATTGGTATTTTGACAACGCGTAGCTGAATATCGTAGCAAAATACTGTGCAAAAATTCTCGATACGCATTTTGAGTTCTCCCAGTAAGTTTCCAATGATAACAATGTCATTTTAGTATGCTGTAACTCCTGGAATTTTTGTGAGCAAGGTTTCAAAGATGTGTTGAAAGACAATTTGAACCGTTTTGACACCAAATGAAAAGCGACTGAACTGAAACAAGCCCGTATGTTTTGAATCAATTCGAAAATCAAAACAACTAAATGTGAAGTTACGCTTCGCCCGAGTCGACTGCGGTAAATATTGACCACCCTTAAGCATTTTGAAAAGGTCTATCGGGAATGTCAGAGAGTAATAATTGGATTCGAGAGAATTTTTTTGACCACCTAAATACAATCGACACGGATAGATCTGTTAACTTTTTTTATTAATCACAATTGATAAAAAAGTGATAACGCCTCCGTTTTCTTATTGTTTTAGTTATTAATCAATCCATCAGCGTTATGATCCTTTTCATTTGGAAAGGGGTTTCATGTTTAAGTGAAGTTGTATATTTGCTTTGATTAAAAAAATGCTTTTTGAATTGGACGGTATTATATTAATTGGTGCTCAATAAAAATTGATAGTAAAAAATCCTTGAGAAAAATCCTATTACCTCCAGAATTTTTATCTAATCAAAGCACAAAAGATTAAAACTGTAATATGTCTGACAAGTTTTATCCGTAGTTTTTGTATATCAATTCAGTAAACCCTGTAAAAAAAAATTAATAACTATTGGAACTCTTGATGTTTTATACATCTGTCTATTGAATCTGTTTCAGATATTTTTCTAACAGATTCGATCTTTAGAGATACGATGGCAATCTCAGAATCTGTATCCAAATGCATGCGCACGGATTGACCGTTGATATCAAGACACTTATATATCTGAACTCCGATATGGAAAGATACCGTTATACGTTGATTTCGACAAACTGATCTGCTATAAGAACTGTGACGTTTGGTCGGGGGTTGCTGATGATGGTTTGGAACACAAAATATATTCCTTTTGACAAATTTGATTGCACTCCTTGCAATGGTATTGCTTGACTGAAAAACTCTATTGAAGTACAACTGCCAATAATTCCATCAAGTTGTGGGTATTTTTTCTTTCGTGGCTTTTGTTTACACTGACAGTTTTGTTGATCTTTAGCCAGGGTATATACTTTATCCAGCTTAGTATAGCTCAATAACTTTCTGGTTGATTTGATGACCTTGTCGTGCTATAAGGTTGTGACAAGCAGGGTGATCGTATCTTGATCTTGCCTAATTTTACCTAAACATTTAGTTCGCATATCAGCGTCTGCAGACACCTGGAAACAACACATGAAAATCAGAAACTTGAATTGATTGTCTGAGTGAGAATGCATACGCATTCTTGCTTGACAATACTGGCATAAGAGTCAAAAATCATTGTATTTGTGTTTGACAATCTTGAAACATTAATATCTGGTATTGAATGCAGAACAATATTCTCCAAAACATCTTTCTCTGACACTTTTACTCTGTCCAAAGGAACTCTTTTGTTACTTTATATATTTATGTAAGACCAATACGTTCTCGGTCACTGGGCAACAGATTCTCGTCTTCTACAACTTGCTTGAATTGCCCTTCTATTTTCATCACCATACTGTAGATTTGGCAATTTTTTGTTTTGTTTTCTGCCAACCACGTAGACAGACATGTTCCTTTTTTTTGATGTTTTACAACTTGGATAGATAAAAGTTTTTTCCCCCAATCCCATACCATTTACTACTGGAAGTAGTCTGTGTGTCTTCTATTCATGTCTAATAAGATGACATTTCAACTTATTTGAGGAGCCCTCCATACCTATTCATTAGAATTATCAAGTCTCCAATTTATTGGGGGTTAAAATGATCAGCAACGTAAGGTCAAGATCATCAGTCATGGACTAAAAACCACCAACACAATCAAAATAAACGTTCAAACAAAATATTTGAGATGAAATAAATTGCCTATCTTTAGTGGCGTTTTCTTTTTTCCTTGGAATGTGATTGAATAAATTTACTGCCGGATAGTTGCCAACATTATGTTAATTCTAATAGTGCCTAATAAAGTTGTATTTAAGCTTAGTTATGATGTTTTAAAGTGTGTGCTTCGAACAGTTATTAATTTGTGCAAAAAAAAATTGGTGTGTTCAGAAAGTACTAACTCCACAACACTCACGATAGAGAGGTCTGACGAATCTTGGAGAAGGCGTATGTCCAATGAAGAACGGCTGAAAGGCTGCTAATGATGACAATGAAGAAGTCTGCAAACTTTATTTTAAAAGTATAATTGTTAAAGATGTTTCTCTTTCTGTCAGCCACGGTTGAAATCCTGCTCCTGTTGTTAACTCAAACTTTTTTCTCCTATTTGCATTGTATATAAATTTGATAATGTTCACTGTAATTTCGAGCATATTTCAGCATTCCTATAACAAAGGCTCTGTGATCATAACACATTCCTTTTTCAGCTTATCCTTATTGCTAGATTCTTATTCCTAGTTTTCTTATTCCATTCAATAAAACATGATAGAACATTTGTTCTTCTTGTTCCTTTCTTCCGTTCTTTCTATTCCCCTGGTAGAACCTCTCGACTGTCCATGGAATGATAGTATTCCTCGACATCGTTTCAAAATAGGATTTTTAAACAAAACACTAAGAGGAAAAATACGTTTCGCCTGACTTTCAACTGAACCTATAGCTCTCAATTCAAAATCTTGGCTTTTATCTGGGATTGAATGCAAAACTATCGTCACTGATGAGAAATATACAATGAACCCGGACGAAATGCAATCAATGAATGCAGACATTGAAGCAACTCATAAAAAGTTGATTTATATTGGGAGGAATTTTTAAAAGACGGAATGTCAGATGCAACTGAGAGCGAACGTGATTGAGGATCAATAAGTATAATTTATAGTTTACAGAGACCTGTTCTACCAGGCTCTACATTTCAATTGCACACAATGAATGGAGAGCCGTATACAAGGCAGTGATTTGCCATTGCAGTAATAGGGATGGGTTTGGGAGTACTACCTGATGATATTTACAATATGCTGATGGAACTGGGCGATTTTTGCACATGTTTAGTGCAGGCAATATTTTTGCAATGATTTTATCTGCTTGAGACCCAAATTTCAGATTACTGTAGTCTGCGTTATAGGAAACAAACTCAAGGTTTCCATTTGAGGAACATAAAATCCTTATCCATAAGGTTTGTACGATAGAAAACTGACTGATTATTTTTGTATCTCCTCAATATATATCTTACTCAATCGTACATAAATCTATGTTGAATGCAAAATATATTTCCTGATTCCCTAAAATAAATCCAGATTACTGAGACTTGTTTAATATACTCTAGAGATGAAACGGAGAAGAGGAATAATGCTCTTTTCAATATGGTTTCTTCAAATTGACTCAAGTTCACATCTTTACCAGCGTGTTAAAAATTGTAAGCTTTACAGAGAAACTTTAGTGTCATTAGTTTTCTCTGAGCATAAAACCGTTAAAAAGCAAAAAGCAATTGTCACTCAGCAATTTTCTAGATTGATGATTGAAAACTCACTTCTGGAGAAAAGATAATGAAGGTTAGACAATCTGATGTTTTCGAAACCTAATTCTGTTTCTAAAATTAACAACAACAACAACAAAGAATATTCACAAAATTTAGGGTTTCAAAGTCTTTTGATTTTCGTTACTTATCTTCTTATAATCATCAAATATCTTTTAAAACGATTTGAGAAATCTACGAAATATACATGTAAAAGAGCACCAAACAAAACGTTACTGGATTTTTTTTTTTTTTTTTTTACATATCTATATATTATTTTCTGTCACCTGTTCTGACTGCTTTAATAAATATGACACTCATTGAAGAGCATGAAAACAATTTTTGTGTATCGATGTGTATTAAACAATTGATCGACAAAACATGATTTCATCATTATCTTTTTAATGTCGGCCAATGGTCGTATACCTTCTCCAAGATTTAGCTGACCACTTGATCATGCTTGTCTCGGAGCAAATACCTTCTAAACTTGCCTAGTTCGACATGCCATTTTACATCAATTTCGCCAATGATCTCGTTGATTGCTCAGTAAAGACACGGGCAATTCTTAAATAAATTCACTAATTTCTCAGGAGTATGACCTGAAATACATTTGTCAAAAGTAGAATTGATTTGAAAATATGGATCGAAATAGTCAAAAGTTTTAGTTAGATCATCGAAATTGAATTCGGAATCAAGATATGTGCAGAATCATTGATACCCGGTAGTAAACAGAAATTAGCAGAGAGAATTCTACTACATAGTGTATTATTCAAAATGAAGGAAATGGAAACTAAAAGTTTCTTTGAATGTTGAGAGCAGATGAAATTTTAAAAAATTAAATGAAAATAAAATCTAGGAAAGCAACTTGAATTTTCTAATAGATTCTATGATATCAATTACTCCTATTTTTTCTCTAATGCACTGTGCTGTTTTGTGATCTCTCCAATGTTGAACATGATTATTAAATGTGCACACTGCTTGTTTCAACTCCATAGGTGACTATCTCAGGACAAGAAAGACTTTGGAGACGGGGTAAAAATACAGGAGTCATGTCAAAGACATAGGTACACCCAATAGTATCTACAAGTGTTCTGTTCCCTTCTTGGACTAGCCTGTGGACAAGAAAATTTTGGACATTTGATCAGGGAACAAATAAAAATGATAAAAATGCGTAACTTTCTTTAAAGGAGCGTGAAATCGATAAAATTTATGTGAAAAATAGGACTTTTCAGTGTTCTAATTAGGCTATCAAAGAACTTAGAGATTAATATTAATCCAGAAACTACGTAAGAAATGAAACTAAATACATTAGATCAGAAAATTCTAAATTGAAAAGGAAAAAACGGGGCCATTATAGCTCCATAATGATTTCAGATGACACAAAAAATAATCGTAGAAGAAATGACGTGCGAAGTTGCAAAAATCACAATTTAAAGAGAAACAGGATCCTTACTATATTATGTGTGGAGAAAATGGACATAATTGGATATACATTCGAAATACCACTCATCTTAGACCCGTGTAACAATGGAAATCATCAAAAATAAGTTTCTATGTAATATACCGCAATTTATGATTGATTATGTCGGACCAAATATATATTTTTTCTTAACATATAACTGTTGCGTTGAAAGAAACGAATAGACCGAGAATAGACGACATGAGAATATGTTGCACAATTGCTTATTTGTGCTTTTGGATTACTGGCGATTGTTTAGCTCAATGGTGAGAGCATTTCTATGTTGGAGCGGGTACCCTATCGGTGGTAGGTTTAATTCCTACAGCAGACCTAGTTTCTTTAATTGTTTATTCCGTTTACGTTGTTTACCACAAGTGAATGAAGCCCAGAAGGAGTATAAATGCAGACACGATAGAGTAGCAACACTAGCAACAGTAGCAACAGTGATACACTGGGAACTGAGTAAACGAATGGGATTTAACCATGCGGAAAAGTGGTACCAGCACAAACTGGAGACAGCCCTGGAGAATAGAAACCACAAATTACTTCGAGACTTTGACATCCAAAAAGACCATCATATCAAAGCAAGAAGACCGGACCAAGTAATTGTGAACACGAAGAAAATCAGCCAAATAATAGACGTGGCCATACCTGCAGACCATAGAGTAAAGAGGAAAGAGAATGAAAAACTGGGAAAATACCAGTATCTGGCAAAAGAACTGAAGAAGGTGTGGAATATGAAATTCGGGGTAGACCAGTAATCGTGGGTGCACTCGGAACCGTACCAAATACACTGAAGGCGAGATTGGAAGAACTCGGGATAAAAAAGAACGATTGAAAATGTACAAACCAAACCACTGCTAGGAACTGCACGAATACTGGGGAAAGTGCTAGAAATATAAGATCTACGACCACAGCTGTGAGCAGTGGCTTAACAGAGGATGAGGAGGGAGAAAAACATTCAAATGGAAGTGGAGGTACGAACCACAGCACTGCTGTGAGGGAGAGATGAGATGAGAGGAAGGCTGAAGACGTGAGGAGACTTACTGTCACTCAGCCACCAGTGATAATCACCGGGAAACTGTTGGGAAACTATAAACCACAGTATTGCTGTGAACTATGATAGTGTGGAGAGGAGGGCTGAGGACTTGAGGAGATTTGCTGTCACTCAACCTCCAGCAGTAACCACCAGGCTTTCTCTCATTGTTACGATTCCTTACCTAGATAAACGCTTAGAAGAGAAGGAAGTAGGGATTTAGACGATTAGAAAATAACAAGTATCCACAGATAGACCACGTGGTGGTTTAACACTCGTAGAAAAATTAAAATCTAGTGAAGTGCTTTTTTAAAATGCAGTAAGGAAGATACCAATTTTTAACCGGCATAACGACTACACTTGGTCATTATGAAACATAATAAGTTTAAGAATGTTTCGCAGAAGAGAGAGACTAAACACAAAGAAAACGAGAAAGTGAGAAGTAAGGAAAGGGTGAACATATATGGGCTTTAGATGGAAGTAAGGAATACAGCGACTAAAACATAAGCGACGGAGAAATACTAAGAAGTTATCACCATCATCGTCAGTCTTTTAAGGTCCTTCGTTGGACATAGACCTTCTCCATGACTTGCCACACTTCTCTATCATGGACGTCGCGGAGCCAGTACTTCCTTAACTTGTCTAGCTCGTCTCTCCATCTAATATTTTGCCGGCCTCGGTTGTGCATGTGATCTCAGGGGATCCATGTCATGAGTCGTGATGTCCATTGGTTGTCTGCCATTCTTGCAACATGGCCAGCCCACTGCCATTTGAGATTTTTAATGGATTCGATGCTGTCCCTGACTCTTATCTTTTCTCAGATGTACTGTGCTGTCTTGTGGTCTCTCCATGTGAGACCCAGCATTATTCTTTCATGTGTACGTTGCATGGTTCTCAATTTACGGGTCTGTCTCTTTGTTAGGTTTCATGTTTCAGCTCCATAAGTGACTATTGGGAGGATGCATAGGTTATACACCCTTCTTTTTAGGATTACTGGGATCTTTTTATTTTTTCTCAGTCAAAGGCTTGCCATCCTAGTGTGATTCTTTGCTTGATTTCTTCTTCTTTTGAGGGTCTAATGGAGATTCGTTGCCCTAGGTAGATGAAGTGGTCCACTTCCTCTAGTTCTGTGTCCTCGATTTTGATCTTAGTGTTTTCATCCCCGATGTGGTTGTTGCACATGATCTTCGTCTTGCTGAAGTTCATGTGTAAGCTGACTTTCTTGCTCTCTCCATTTAGGTCATCTATCATTTTAATTCCTTTATTCTCCCAGTCTATTCTTCTGAAATTCATCTCAAGGCAGGCTGTGAAGAGTTTAGGTGAGCTGGTATCACCTTGTCTTACTCCTTTTGGGAACTGAAAGTGGTCCGAGTAAACATATACTGGATCAACACCTTGTCAAGTGATGGCCTCCATGACCTTAGAGATTTCTACTGAGTCGAACGCCTTTTTGAAGTCGATAAATGCTACGGCGAGTGGTAGTTTCTACTCAGCTGCTTTTTCTTTCAGCTGATTTATCGAATGCAGGTGGTCCAGCTTGTTCATGCGGCTGATTTTCATCGAGTGTTTTTGTGATTTGGTTGGTGATGATCTTTGTGAAAAGTATATATAGACAGTTGAGTAGGCTTATTGGCCTATTGGTCTTTCGGGTTTTATCTTCTATATAAAAGCATTATGATAGCAGTGTTCCAATCGTCTGGGACTTTACTGTTTTAGACACAAGTTGAAGAGAACGGCCAGTTTCCTAGTGATGATTTTACCTGCTTTTCGGAGTAAGTCGATGGTGATGTTGTCTGGTCCAGGGGCAGTTCATTTTTTCGTCTGTTTACTGGCTTCTTTCACTTCCCACGGGGTTACTTCAGGGAAGTCTTCGAGTTGATTGTTCACATCTTGCATATCCTGTTCATTGTTTTGTAGTCCTTGTTTGGACGAATAAAGTTTTTGGTAAATTCTTTGGCACGTTCGACTATCCTGTCTCTGTCTATTGTTAGGTTTCCATTTTCCTCGAGTATGCCAGTTATTTGCCTTCGTCCTGAGTTTATAGCTTTGAAGCCCCGACCTTTTTCAAGAGTCGATTCGGTGACTGCTATCGTGTATCTCCTGTCTTCCTTTTGTTTTTTCATTATCAATTTATTTAGTTCAGCCTCTTCAATTTTCTCTCTCGTTGTTGTCGGTGGCTTGAGGTTTCTGCGTTTAGGATGTTAGAAAGCTAAGAAGAGAGTTGAGAGAAAGGCACTGTTTGGGACAATCGTTTTGTATTCGTGCATATGCGATGTGCACTCTGGTTTGGTAGATATAAGCTAATGGACTATGACTAAAAGAGTAAAAAATGATCCTTGGCGACAAAGTGATATCTATCTTTCCCCTTCACTCTCTCTCTCTCTCTCTCTCTCTCTCTCTCTCTCTCTCTCTCTCTCTCTCTCTCTCTCTCACACACACACACACTTTCTCTCTGGTTTAGTCTCTTTTTCTTATCACTATGTTTGACAATATGTATATTTTGGTCGGCTGATGGAAGATGACACACACTTCGAAGACAATGAAATTTAGTCTTAATTTTCGAAAATTAAGCTTTCTTCATCCTTCATACTTTTGGTTACAATGTCTTCATATCTTCATATGCTAATGTATATTACTATGCAACATATCCAGATAAATATTGTCTATAACTTGAAGAAGAGTCACTAATATCACATTGATTTTCGGACATTCGAACTCTTGATGTAATTACAATGTTTTGGCCAATCCATTTAACAACATTCATGAAATGGGAAAACTCTCTCTATATAATAATAATGATATATAATATCATATTCCATTATAGCAGAGATGCCCTATGTTGCCAGGGATGGGGATAATTTCAAATATAACACATGGGGAAAACAAATCATATTTTACATTGAAATTTCGTAAAATAAAATAGGGAGGAGTCGACTGACTTGAAAATGTTTCCACAACTTTTTCTTACAATATAACCTTTTCATAAATACATGTCCCTAAGATAAATGAACACTCCTTGTTTCATATGTTCTTTTTATTCTGGTTGTTCGTGTGTACAATTGAACACACTCATACACCACTTTTTACCTTGAGCTTTTGACTGTCATCAACCATTTTCAAGGAGTATCTTCAATAATTATTTTAAATTATTATCTGAATTTTGTAAGAAGGGATGTATCAATCTTTATGCATATGGTCAGATTATTTTCTTCGTTCACACGCTCATCTATACACAACATTTCTGCCGTGCACAGTCCGGCTTTCATCGAGTGTTGTTGGTTCTATAATGAGGAATCACTACTCAGAGAGCATACTCGATTGGACTCAAAACGTCGTATCCATTTTTGAACATCCAGGTTGTGTTATGAAGTACTTCAAAGTTGTTTCCCTTGTATTAGGTAACATGTTTTGTTTTGGGGGGAGGGGGCATACATGTGTGGAAGCGGATTAAAACGTTGCTTCAGATGCTTAACTTTTATGTCAAAACGACGCAATTCCAGTCGGATCCTAAGATATAGGGACTTGGTTAAGGGATGGTCATGGGATCAGCTTTTTCTCCAGTTATTTTAAAATGTTCATAAGGAGTACTTTGAGAAAATAGCACGACAAAACGCAGCGCTAAAACCATCCACCTGGCTGAAATGTGTGGATGATACATTTATACGCTAGCTTCAGTAGGAAGATGTGTAAGCGTTGTGAAACCAAATGAACTCGCTGAGACCATCCAATCAGTTCACTATGGAAGAAGAGGCGAATGGAAATTCGTACCAATTTCCCTAAGAGAACAGGGATCAGGACATCTGCATACCATAAACCCATTGTTACAGGGTGGTATGACTCTAATCACCCAAACAACACAAGAACAGGCATAATAAGATGCATACAACACCAGGAGAAACAAATACGCTGTGAGCCGGCTACATCCAAAAGAGATGTTTCGTGTAAAAAAAAAACGTTTTCCTGATAAACAATTGCCTGGACGATCTAATAACGAAAACAGCCAGTAGATGCTGACAATCAGGCGGCAGCATAAGACCACAACCTTACTCCACAGTCACTCTCCCATGCATCTAAGTTGTTTCCTAGAAAATCAAATGATTATGTCATCAGTACAACATCTGAATGATGTTCCAAAGTGCAGCTACTCTACGTTCACATCTTTCCAAAACTAAATCACAAAAAGAAAAAAATATGACAAAAATTGCGTATATTCCATTCCGTGTAGTTGCGGTAGAAACAAAGAAAAATGGGAATTGAAGAACACAGGAAGGCCGCAACAGGCAGCGATGCGTATCAATCTTGCATGGCAAACCACACTTGAAAAGGGTGGGATGGGAAGCAATAAAGTACAAATTATTGACAGACGGAACTATTGACTGAGAGAAGTGGCACACATACTTTCTTTAATCAAACCAATTAGCCGAACGAGCATTGATATCAGTATTATCTGGGAGCCTCTGATCATAAAAGACTTCTAAAATAGCAAAATCGATTACACAATTGAAGGGAGTAAACTCAGAGTTACTACGATAACACAATCCAGATTTATAAAAAACTGAATTTGACGTATCAGTCAAGCATGCAATCTGTGTAGTGACTCCACATTCTAGAATCAATGACACCCAATGAAAGTGGGAGGGTACACGACCGATATATTGTGAATAACTGGACACATACACGAGGGAAATAGTCTGACCACATCATATTATTAATTATCTTTAAGTTGAAAGATAAGTATCATTTGTTTGTTGTTGTTTTTTTAATATTTTCGAACAAACTTTGATAACCAAAGAAACTCATTTCAAATGAGACAATGAACCAAGAGGATAACAGATAATTCTGTAGATAATTCCATAAACGTTAATGTAATTTATCCAATAGGTAAATCCAGGACTATATCATTGTTCCTTTGAAAAGATGCGTTTATTTCAACGACGTTTTCCCCATGGGGACATTCACCTCATGAGATCAATGCGTTCATTGCAAATTACATCAGATCGGGTTCCCTGTGTCACATGTTGCTATTGTGACTCCCTTTATAGCCATTTCAAAAAGGTCCCACTGCGAAAAAGATTTTACTGATAGTGGGTTGCAGACCTTTTATGTAAATAGCCTCAAGGATTGAAGTCTCCTTTTATTGCGAATACAGTGCGATGTATTTGTCTCGCTTATGAGGATCTTTTGGATATAGAAACGCCTATTGCACAATTGTTTCTTGAAATATCGACAGCACAAGGAAAAATAAATATTGAAGATTTTGGATAGATCCTACATTTATCTAAACAATTACGGACAAGAAAATGTGAATAAAAAGTTATATTAACAACATTTGTCCGTCGTTTTTAACGAAATATACTTGAGTGAAAAATTACATTCAAAATGCACACACATACATAAACATGAACTTCAGTAAAAAGGCAGGAAGGTACATGTGGAGAGAACAGTACAGTATACTAGAGAAAAAATAGGAATCAGTGATATTATAGAACCCTTTGAAAACTCAAATGGCAGTGGGCTGGTCATATTGCAAAAATATGACAACTGCTCGACATTACGACTAAACAACGTGTCATGTACAATAACAATGATGAAGACAAAGTCTCAACAATCGAAATCGAAAACGCAGAACAGAAAAAAGTATACCACTCTATCTATCCATGACAACGAAATTCTATGAAATCCTCAAAAGAAGTAGAAATCAAATCAAGAATCACCCTAGGTTTACAAGTTTCTTGTCAAGAACAAGGAAATCCAATTAGTCCCAGAAGGCAAGGTATACAAACAATGCATCCATACATAGTGTATAGGAGATGACCATGCCCATGGAGCACCAGTACAATATATCGGAGAAAGAAGAGTCAATATCATAGAATCCTTTGAAAACCCAAATGGCAATTGGTGGTCATATTGTAAGAATGTCAGACGAAAGTTGGACATCACGACTAACAATGTGGATCCTTAGAGATTATAAGCGAAACCGTAGCCGGCAAGAAATAAGATAGCGTGACGAACTGAACAAGTTCAGAAAGTAATGGTTCTGCAACATCCATGTAAGAAAGGTCCGGCAATCTAGAGGAAGTTCTATGTCCGACGACGGACACAAAATGTTTGCTGCTTCTGATGATGATGATGATTCGGAATTATCCAGGCTTCATTTCTTGGTCTCTGATTCTGGTTAATATTCGTTTATGTGTCTGAGTTGATTTTTTTTATTGACGTTTTAATAAAACAAACACGCATTCAAATCTAAATGTTATCAATCAAATTTTGACCAATAAATTGAAATTCTTTGCTTGTTATGGAATTGTACTATTTTGAGACTCGTTATGAAATCTGATAGGTTATTCATGGTTCAAAATTCGATTACTGTTCATCTATCATCTATCTAATGAGAACAACGCAAAAGTTTGTTTCTATTGAGGCCAAGTGACAATCATACCAGCATCCATGCAATGCATAACATCTTATGTGAGTTGCTATTCAGGCTTTTTGATTTAAGATGTTTCATGAAGACAACAATAAAGCAGTTCAGTTATTTTTTTATACAGAATTAAGTACTTCCAAATTCCGTATCTTTTCCAAGTGTGGTATGGTGTACAATTTTTGCCACAGGAAAAAAATGTTTTTGCACCATTCTTCCCCAATATATATGAGCTTTCATTAAAGCTAATCCAAATAGTTCAACAATCAGGCCTCAAGAAGAGCCTTAAAAGGGACTTACCCCTGCAGGTGGGAACTGGTCCCTAATGTAGGGTATTGTAGGAATATTGAGTTTGTAATTATCTAAAATGAGTACAAACTTGCATTCTATCCCTTTTTCTTCCAATTATTCTTGGATTGCTTCAGAATCGTATATTGATGTTTTGTCCTATTCTATCCCACAATAATATTTGTATTTCACAGTTTTGCCTAAACTCAAAACAAGATACTACTAGGGTTAAATTATTATATTGATGATTTTAGGATAACATTGTAACCCTTCACAGATCAATCTTTAAAGGCTTTTTGAAATGTTTTCACGGTAATGTTTTAATAACCTCGGAAAGGTACTTATTTCAGTAGAACTATTGATAATATTCATATATTTATTACAGAGCGATACAAGTGCATCGATTAGAAGGGGTCTGTAAGGGTAAATGAGGTAACCATAAGAACGTGTTTCTTGTAGAGTCCAAGGCGCAGCATACACTATGGAACAAGCCAGAACAGTTTGATGGTAAGATGACTATGAGGTCAAATTGTAAGCATCCGACCATGACGCTTATTGCTTCAATGGGTGAACTGTTCAGCGATAGTCGCTTTACGAGAATATTTAATCTCCCAGATTTTGCATTATCTGCAGTCAAAACGCTCCAATGAAAACATCTCCCTTGGTCAATTCGTGGACAGCATTTCATAATGAAGGATTGATGCACTTTTACTTGACCTCAGAAGAGAAGTATACTAGAGCCAATGGCTGGATCTCGGATTAGTGACGGAATCATCGGTTTCATCGATGACCTTAATGCCTGCCTCCAAAACGACAGCGATGGTGAACGCTAAATTTCTAAAAATAGAATGTCTGTAGTACTAGACACGATAATAGGTTACAAGAAGATGATGGGAATCAATCAGCTAAATTTGCTTTTTGAGACAGTTACCTTGAAGCTATAGCAGTAACACTCAGACTGATGAGAGCCAGCAGCAAGATAGTCTCCATGCTACATTTTGACGCAGTTTTGTAAATGGTGTCATTCTTTCTTTTAACCGGGAAAGTGAAATACGCAATGCCTACCCTGAAACATGTTTTTAAGATGTTCTACGTAACATTTTTTCTGTGTACACCTACTTGAGATGAAGAAGTTGAAATCGAATCATCCTGTCATGTATCAGTATGTTAGAAAGGTGAATGAAACTGCATTCAATCCTTGGAGCAGACCATAAAGAGGTTAAAGGTGATGGTGGAGTAATTGGCTTCACGCTTTTGGAATATACCTTTCTACAGAACTGCCAGAACTCTGAATAATCACTCCATTTGCAACCAGAGAATGGGACGCAAAGCCAGCATTGGATGACCCAACCGATTGCAGATGGTTCTATGACCCTTCAGGACATCACTTATTTGTACTATAAAGATGGTGACTGTAGAAAAAGCACTCGTTGTGAATTTGTTCTTGCAAGATTCAAATGTGTTAATGCCAGAAAATGTGCCATTTTTCATCAGATTTGGGGAAATGATGTTAGTAATAGCCGTGTATTAAGTATCATCATCATCATCATCACCACCACCAGTCTTCTAACGTCCGTCGTTGGACATAGACCTTCCCCAGGATTTATCTCACTTCTCTATCATGGGCGTCGCGAAGACAGTACTTCCTTAACTTGTCTAGCTCGTTTCGCCACCTAATATTCTGCCGGCCTCGGTTGTGCATGTGATCTCGGGGGATCCATGTCCATCGGTTATCTGCTATTCTTGCAACATGGCCAGCACACTGCCATTTGAGATTTTTAATGGATTCTATGATGTCCCTGACTCTTTTCTCGGATGTACTGTGCTGTCTTGTGGTCTCTCCATGTGAAGCCCAGCATTATTCTTTCATGTGCACGTTGCATGGTTCTCAATTTATGGGTCTGTCTCTTGGTTAGGTTCCATGTATTAAGTATATTCATCGTTTATTAGAAATTATATTTTCATAAATTTCCTTCAGAATATAATACATTTAAAAGTACTATATGAGATGATTCCAATGATGTGTAATTCATTATTCCTTTCATAAAAATCAATGAGAAAAAGTGAATCGTTATCCCAAACCAACGTTTTTACGGTTTCTCCTATCTGTTATCGAAGGCTTTATTTGGAGACCCCTTAGAATTGATTGGCTTGTATTGCTCAGTACTTATCAGTGTAAAAATATTGTCAATAGTTTCATTGGAATCCGACGCTCATCTCTATGATAAAAATACAAAAAATCCCTTAAAAATGGCTCGTAAATGGTTAGGATATTGTCCTAAAATCATCATATAATATTTTGGTGTTTTGCTTTTGGTTGCCCTTTAAATGGGATTCAGGCAAAACAGTGAAATACGAACATTATCGTGGCATAATATCAATATACGACTTTGAAGCAATCTACGACTAATTGAGAGAAAAGGAGTTTGTATGCGTTTTAGATAGATGATAGAGAGGTTGCCGCATCTTGGGGAAGGTTTATGTCCAACGACGGTTCTCCAACGGATGATGATGATAAAAAAAGAAAACTTCAGTGAAAAAAGAGCATAGTCTCTTGCTGAAAATGCCATTTATGCTCTTCTAGTCCCCGTGACTTAGCATGGTTATTTCTAAAAACCTTTCACTTCATAAATGGTTGAAAAGCCCAATCATTACGATATACCAAAGGAAAACTAGGTTGAAAAAGTTGGAGAAACAGCCGAATTGATATATGAAGTTATATTTGGGAATGGTGACACTATAACGTGTCAGCTCCATCAACAGACGGATGAAGAAGTTTTAACCGATGCAACAAAAGGTAAAAATATTTTGACAGCCTGAAAGAATTGAGACATGGTAATGGGAGAGAACCAAAGAGGCGTAACAGTCAGAATTTACAAACCGGCGAAACAATTGGAATTTGCACTGGAATAGAGTCAAGGTAAATGCAGAAGTAATTTTTATTCAGCATCCAAAGCTAAAGAACTACTTGCAAAGCCATATCTAAAAAAATAAATAGAGCATGTCGGAGAGGAGAAGCAGAAAAAATGAATTCGAAAAAAATAACAAAGAATCAAGCCCATTTTTCAAATTTGTGAGGCAATATATGCATATGATAAAACTTCTAATTCATTATCAAAGCGATTGGGGCTTCTGATTGGGACTTACATTAGTCATCATTAAAGGCATTCACTAAGTATTTTAGCACATGATAAGGTAAACTATGGAACAGTTAGCCCGTTAAATCTCACAGACATGAAAGCATAGGAGCACACAGATCCACTAATCTCGGAAGAGTTCCAAATGGTAACTGGGTTGTCAATGAGATGTCAGCTCTCTTCTCCTTTTTATCACTTGAATCATGGAATTAAAGATTCTGGTGGTTTAGCGCCTCACTTAAAAACCCATAGCAGAGGAAGCAAAAAAAAAGCCTCTATCACAACTAGATGAACAGAAAAGCACTATTTTCCCTATGTGCAATGTACTGAACGCCAGTTAAAGTACACAGAAAGCATGGTTTCTACATTGAACAACTTCACAATCCCTTTCCCTATGATGGAACCCATGTAATTAATCTGTTGACAAAAAATTGTGATGGCAGATAACACCAGAGCGGATATGATACAAAATAAGAAAGGCAACGTCGAATTCTACTCTGCACGGAAAGAATCAAGGTAAACCAGGTATATATGTTTAATTGGTATAGTGTTCACCTGCTACAAAATCACTGACTGTATAAAAATTCAGCACATCTCAATGAAGAAGCGTTTGTCTCATGTAGAAACCTCGATGAACTCACCATGTTCTTTTCAGAGAAGATAGTTGAAATGTCAATGAAAACAGGTTAACAATACGTCGTGGACTGGCGGCAAATCTTCGTCCACTTTTCCCTGGGAAACTCAATCTGTCACTAGTCTCAGGGAGAAGAAAACTTGCAGTACTGGGAAGCATTCGACCAAGTTGGTTAAAATATTATTCAGGCTTTCACTGAAAGGAGACATTTCTGAAAACATATGCATTGCAATAGAGAAGTTTTTTGCGGACTCTTTTATCCGAAATCAAAATTTACTGACACTGGAGAGCATAGATGGCAACTGCAATCGACAAAAGCAATAAGAAGCAGAAGGGCTTCCTCCTACTAGAGGATCTCTAATTTCAAGCGCACCAAGTCTGATCACATGTAACAAATTACGACTTGGGGAAAAAACGACAATGGAGGCATATATCCGATTATGTATACCCTTACCCCCGTTCCAGGAGCAATTCTCAAGTTTGTGCAATGTGATTGTGACAAGAGTAAATGTACCACACACCGATGTGAGTGTATGGTTAACAATCTTACATGTACAGAACAGTGTGGCTGTTGGTCAGATGAGGAGGCAATCAGTGAAAACCATGGAAAAAACTACAGAAACTGACAACGATAGCAATAAGGAAGAAGATGCTGAAGATGATTATGATGTGAAAGACTATAGAATATATATGCTATCAAAAGTTCAAGGTTTTAAGATGTTTTACTCGACTTTCTTTGGACTACTACTTTCTACATTTATATTGAGTAATGAAAAATTTCCACAAAATTTCCGCAACAGTATTTTTCATGACAATTACGCCTGAAAAATTGGAAGTTTAGAATCAGACAGAGATTTTAATCATTTCTCTCAATTTTATGTTTTCAACCTATTTGACTCTTACCTTCCTGAAATTTGTCAATTTGATTTTTTTTTCAATTCTAAACATTTTGGGACACTCTATATGCAATGTCGATATAATGCTAAACTGGACATTCCATTCGTCTCTGCAGAATTGTGAATGTGGATTTCTTTTTCTATTGAAGTTTTGGCTGTATTTGTGAAAATATAAAGTACCAATGTATCATGTATGCGACAGTTATGTATTAAAGAAATGGATTCATGATCTGGTATTTGTTGTTTGTTTGTTTGTTTGTTTGTTTGTGTGTATGTGTATGTGTGTGTATCTAGGGGATGTTTGCTGTAACCACACATATATATGTCCAACTGTATAACAAATACATGTATGATCATACAAATATATTGGTAAGCATAGCACAGATAGATATAATCACAAAGCAGTATGTCCATGCAACATGTAGGTCTATAAATAGTTTGCAGCCACATAATAGTATATGTCTTGCATGTGCATTGTCTTTATGTATACAGCTATGCCTAGATCAGAAATATACAAAATTACGTACATAATACATAACCGTAACGGAAGTTCATAGTAAATATCTGTTCAGCGAAGTAGCAATATATCCATGTGGTTCATAATTGTACTCTCATTGTATACTCATCCTATTTACTCACGCCCCTACAAGAGCAAGACGTGACACAAGGTTATTTTGAACTGGTAGGATGGACCAACCAAAAAATTGCGAGGATCTAGGACTAGAATATGAGTTTGGTTAAGTATTTGCCGTCAATTTTGATTCCTTTGTGTTCTTATTCTAGGTTTCGGAAAATTGTCTGAAAGCAGACTGTGATTGAGCTGATATCACCTTGTTTTGGAGCTGAGAGGGCTCTGAGTTTTTATGTAGCCTTATGAAGGAACTGCTGTGTCGGTACATATGTTGTAGTGCACTGACTTATATGGGGTCAATACTTTGCTGTACTGTTGCATCAGTGACTTTGGGGATTTCCATTGAATCGAACCCCCTTAACATTAAACACAAAAACTAGGTTAGTACACAGTTTGATTGGTAACAAACACTGGGAAGGGACAAACGAAAAATTTAACAATAGTTATTGAATTTTTTGTCTAGGAAGGATCGAAGGAAAGGCAGGAATTGACATTAGACACAAAGTTGGCTAAATCTACCACAGTAAATGATGTGAGGTGACGAATCTACATTAAGGAATGTCTCTTGTGGAATGCAAGATCAAGTTTCGGAATGTCAATTAGTTTTGGTCACCTACACTACAGCCACTAAAATGCTTTCTAAGGAAGTCTGTCTTGACTATGGAGAGAGTGCTTACATTTTTTCGATAAGAAAAGAAAAATTACTTTGTGAATGTAGAGATGTGTATGCAGAAATTAGATGTGTGTAAAAACTACCTTAACAAAAAAAAGAGCGAAAATACAAGCTTACCTGGAGCCCTTCAAATGAGAGAGAAAGAAAAATTACCACCAAAAGCTTAAATACCATTAACGATAAGGATCTTATTGGCAGTTCTGTGTGACGTCAAGGAGGAAAAAACGAATAATTCACAATTCCTTGATATTTTTTCACCTTGTGTTAGAAATCGCCCATAGATCACTACCACTAAGTGGGTACTACAAAGTCTCAGAAAGTTTGTAAAATCTGGAGGAAAAATCCGTGTCTCTATGTTGTGCAGAACCGTTAAGGCCATCGCACTTGGCGCCCAACGTGTATCTTGGCTTTTATTAGCTATGCCTGAAGTGTTTGTTGTGGCTGTCGTATTTTATGTATTTCTGCTGACTGTTTTGATGTGAATGGCTCCATAGTAATGTAATATGTTGATGCATCAAGGGAATCTGGTTTCAATCTGTTCATGCATATGATTTGATTAGTGTTTTGATGAGTAACGTTTAGTACATTTTGTCTCTGTATGACTTTGTGTGAGTTTTTATTGACTGGTTGAAGTGGATTCTTGTGTGTGTAGTCATGTACCAAAACATGTACACATGTATGTTATGCATCGTGTATATATTTTATTTTTTACCTTCCTTATTCGTGAAATTGATAGTTGCGTCATGTAGAATTTAAGTCTGTCAAGAATAGAATGAATGTTTGTGTGATTTCGACAGGTGTATGGATGACCAGTTATTTTTTTAGGCATAGTGTGGTTCGTTAGGCTATTTCTGCTTTCTATTTAGGGTCTGTCTTTTCAGCAAAACGGATTCCAAGGAGAACCAGTGGCAGGCGGTCTTCCCAGTAAACGCAGTCTAACTGTGCTTTCAGTGAGTTTTAGGGAGCGGTGGAAGCGTTCGACCGAGGTGTTTGCTCCTGGATGATAGGCAGTTGTGCGAACTCTCTTGCTAACCAGGTTTATCATTAGTTGTAATAAGCTTCACTTGAATTGCTTGTGATAACTGATGGGACTCCAAATCGAGCTATTCACCCGGACAAATGAGTATGCTCAACTTTTTCTGCGGTAATGTTGGTGATAGGGGAGGGATTGGATCTGTGAAACTTGTTGCTAAGTATGGAAGAGAGGTAGCTTCTAAGTGAAAGGTGGGAGCTCTATGCCAAGTAGTAGTAGTAGTAGTAGTAGTAGTCTTGCATTAAGGACGCAGGGTGATTAAAATAATTTGAATCTATAAGGCTTGGAGAAGACCAAGAAATGATTATGGAGATTGGGTATGCATGGCATACCTATCTGCCAAATTATGGGTGATGAACTTGTGGTCATAACTTCAAGATCATTCTCTGATGCTGAAAGACAAAACTATCTAAGTAACAGTAACACAGGGGAGTAACCCATCTGTGCTTCCTGGAGTAAAGAGAATTAAAAGACAGATGATGGTGACTGTTCTTCACGAGAGATGATAAATTGAATATGTGTTGGAGCTAGAGAAGACACGATTGAGTTGCAGGGTGTATCTGTAAAATGGAATTGGCAACGTTTACCACAGAGATTGGACACGATGGGAAAAGAGGTGATGTTCAAATTGGCCTGGTGGCGTGCAAATTGATACCAACCCTAAAGAGAAGAAAAGGAAGTAAGAGAGATAAGTAACCGGCCAAGGTAGTCGGGACAAATGAACGAACAGACACAGACGTTCGGGGCTCTTATAGACAGGGAATATATATCTATAAAGGAAGTGACGTTTCTGTATAGAGGCTAAATTTCGTAACTGAAATTGATATCTATTCACTATCAAAAATAATTAAAAACATCCTATCATTAAAACTTATATTTAGAGAAATATTCAGGAATCCAGGCATATTTTTTTTTGCCCCACAATACTAATGATATGATTAGCTGCAATCCCAAGTAGATAATAAGTTGTCCCGTAAAACAAATAACTCCAAAACTATTAAAATCTTCCAGCTATGCAATACCAAAAAATGCTCACGTTGTAATCACCTGAGACTCACTAATTCCTCAACTAGATTTACCACCAAAAATACCTTCAATATTTGCTACAAATTTAGATGCATCAGCAGCAACATTATCTACCTCCTCAAATGCACACAATACAGAATACACGGGCCATTTACATTCTTGGAGGTAAATGAAATTTCGCTTCATCAGTTAGAATTTTGGGGGAAAATGTTGTTTGTGGTTGAGCTTGTGAAAGTGATGGTGTGTTTGAGGTTATTATAATATAGATTATTTCTATTGATAACAATAGATTTGACGGTTTTAGGGAAGGTATCAAGTGAGAATTGGTCAATTATTATAGTGTTACTGCTAATCGTGTCTTTATTGTTCTGGGGTCCGCGGTAGGTGATGATGCAGGGTTCTGGAATATTCATTTTGGATCTGTTTTTATGTGTAAGTATATTCCATCTATAAATAACTATATGTGACAGAGGTGGGAGTGTGCATATATATGTATACATGTATGTATGCATATATTCATACATGTATATATACATATTTATGCATACATGTATATACACACATATTTCATAATTAATGCATTATATTACTTTGAAACTCTATTTGAAATGATATCCCATTGGTACATGCATAGACAGAGTAAATAGAATAAACGATTGAAGAAAATGGGTCTGCTGTGGGAATCGGATCTGCGTTTGATAGGTAGCCACTTAGACGTAGCGTTGTTCTTTAACGTTCAGCTAGACAACCACTTGTAATGCAAAGGGCCAAATAACTACTTTTACTCATTTATTCATTCTCTGTTTATATCTGTTCTATTTGTTTCTTATTTCTAACAATTATAGTATTAAAATTTTGATATATAAATCAACAGAAATTATTTTAAATGTGTTACATCAATTTGAAATTCTATTTTAAATGATCTCCTGTTATCAAACAGTGAATTAATTATTTAGCCCAGACAGTCTAATTAGGATAAACATTGAAAGAAAATGGATTTTGATGGATAATATTTTTGTATATGTACATATGCACGTATATATACACATATATATACGTATGTATGTATCTATTTATATGTATATATAAACATGTATTTGTACCTATATATATATATATATATATATATATATATATATATATATATATATATATATATACCGATAATGTGAAAACTGTCTCTCCTTATTCACATTGTTGAATGCTAATATCCGTTACTTATATGAACAATAATATATGTACGTAAAAATACGTATATATCCGTAATTTTGGGACTAACAAAAGACATTAACAAAACTGGCCTGCGATTGGAGAAAGGGAGGAATGATTTGAGTATGATATTTCGATATTTTTCTACGACCTGAGTCCCGGTTACTCAATCCGTTAGCACATACTTAGGCAAGACAGATGTTCCCAGGGTAATGGGTGAGTGGTTCAAATACCACCTGTGCCCATTTCTCTTTTTTCCTATCATCGACATTGTTTCTTGGATAATTTGATTCGAGAAAAATGTAGCTTCTAAAACTGCCTTTCCTTATTCACACATATATATGTATACCTACACGTATATTCATATGCATAGATATACACATTTATATATACATATACTTATATACAAATATACGTATATTGATATGTATATATATCCTCTAATTCATTAATCGTTCTTCCGAACACTGGCTTTGATCTTGTGTTTTCAACTGATCTACTTGCATAGTTCTGATACTTACAAAATGGTAAACTGGTCTGCGATGGGAGAACAGTGGAATGAGTTGGATATGTTATTTTGACCTATGCTTACCGTTAAGAATAACAGTAGCTCATGTGCTTGGAGCATATAGGCATTTCTATGAAAGAAATGTATCGGTTCGAATCCCACTAGAAACTTATTTCTTTATTTTCCGATCACTGTAAGTAATTCAGTCCAAGCAAATGTTCAGTTCCCAAATTGTCTTTCTCTAATAACTACGTCGGATATTAAGATCCATTACTCATCAAGCATAAGAAAACACACACACACACACACACACATATATATCAAACACATCGCAAAGCCGGACAAAGTACTTCTAGTCACTCTGGATGTGAAATCTCTACACTCCAACATTAAAAAATGATTAAGGCATTCTAGCTCTAAACAATAGAACTGCTAAAGAACCCAATACTGTAACCCCCCCCCCATTATGCACCACATTCTAACTTTAAATAGCTTTAACTTTAACAACAGACACCTCTCCCAAGTGAAAGGCTGCGCCATGGGCACAGTAATAGCCCCGTCCTATGGTGATATTTTCATTGGTAAATTTGAAGAAACCAACATTCACCCTGAGATATACAACGATGGCATCTTTCAAGGTAGATATATAGACGACATTTTTTTCAGATACACAGGATATAAAGCCAAACTAGAGAATTTCTTTACACATATGACCTCTGCATACGATTCAATTAAGTTTGACTTTGTGACATCCACTGACTCCTCAGCCTTCTTAGATACTTGCATATACATAGATAGTACCAGAAACCTCTAAACAACCCTCTACACTAAACACACAGACACCAAAAATTACCTCCACTCTAAGACAGCCCATCCCAAACATCTAAAAAGAAGCCTATCAGTTTCACAAGCCCTTAGAATTAGAAGAATTAGATGGCGAACCTAACAGACACTACCATAACCTAGTACAACATTTCACTCAAGGAGGATATCCACTAGATGATACAAAAAGCCAATTAAAAAAAGCAACTAGTATACCCAGAGATGAAACCCTTACGCTCTCCAACAATGATAAACCTGACTGCATGCAACTTATAACCACGTTCAACAACACACTCCCACCCTTAGCACACTTTATCAATAGGAGATGGAAAATCACCCTTAAAACAGATCTCAGAGAAATATTCACAGATCCGTGTGTCCTCGTTTACTGCAGACCCCAAAACATCAAAAACATGATTAGTAGCAACAATATTATAAATAATAAAGTCTCACACAACAATATCCCTAGAACCACTAAATTCTGTAAACTATGCAACAAAAGAAATAGCCTATGTTGCAACCACCTCAAATGCACCAACACCTTCACAAGCACTACCACCAAAGAGAGTTACCATACATACCATAGCACTAACTGTCGTAGCAAAAACATTATATACCTTCTAGAATGTAATAGATGCAATTTACAATACATAAGCAACTCTAAGGGGCAATTAAACATTAGACGCAGCAACTACAGACACACAATTAAATCATCAAACAGTCCCAGCCCACTTTCTGTAGAACTACACTTTCGCACACCCGGCCACAATTTAGCTTTACCATCATTCAAAAAATAGAAAAACATACTCCCATGGATATGACTAAAATTCTAGAGTGACATGAGGATGTGTGGATCAACAAACTCAAAACTCTCTCCCCAAATGGACTTAACACCAAACTTAACAACCCTAATCACACAGAACTCTAAATCATAAAACTCCTACAAACGATAACCTCGCATCCACATCTACCCACCCCTAGATACATCTAACACTGGGAACTTCAAGTCACTCAGATCCATAATAACAACTACCTTAGTTAGTCATCTCACTTGTACAAATCAGAGCCAACATATTTTCGATGACCTGCAAGGTTGAAACCTGTGTAGTTCCTTAACCTCATCACCCCACCATTTATACTATCCTTAACCTACCCACACAATCTAACACAGAAGCACTTCCTTCCTACCCTGACACCTTATGTCCTCTCCAATACCTACTGCTGCTGCTAACACCAAGGACTTCGTCACAGACTGAACTTTCTCTCACGCAACAGGATGTCTCGAACAGATGGGATACCATTTTTGCTCACAAACTTATGACCTTGAAAGGTACACACACATGTACACAGCACACACTACTGAAGATGGGAATACCTCCCAAAGTATGTCTACACCATTAATGAAAACATTTACAGATGAATAAACCTTACTTCCATACACTTGCACTTCTGAGTCCGTCTCACTCACAATAGTTGAAATTATATATATATATATATATATATATATATATATATATATATATATATTACATATATATATAAAAACTTATATATATATATAAATACATATATATATACATAAATACATATATATATATATAAATACATATATACATATAAATACGTATATATATATAAATACATATAAACATATATGTATTTCTATATGAATACATATATATATGAATACATATATACATATATATATATAAATACATATATGTATAAATACTTATATATACATATAAATACATATATATATGAATACATATATATACATTTAAACACATATATATATATAAATACATATATATATAAATACATATATATATTTATATATAAATACATATATATATAAATACATATATATATATTTATATATAAATACATATATATATATATATAATACATATGTATATATATATAAATACATATATATATATAAAAATACATATATATATATAAATACATATATATATATAAATACATATATATATATAAATACATATATATATATATAAATACATATATATATAAATACATATACATATATATATAAATACATATACATAAATACATATATATATACATAAATACATATATATATATATACATAAATACATATATATATATATATATATATACATAAATACATATATATATATATACATAAATACCTATATATAAATACATAAATACATATATATATATAAATACATATATATATATAAATACTTATATATATACATAAATACATATATATATATAAATACATATATATATATAAATACATATGTATATAAATACATATATATATATAAATACATATATATATATGAACACACATATATATGTATAAATACATATATATATAGATACGTACATATATATATATAAAAACATATATATATTGATACGTACATATATATAAATACATACATAGATATATATATATAAATACATATATATAGAGATACGTACATATACATAAATACATACATATATATATATATAAATACATATATATATATATATATAAATACACATATATATAAATACACATATATATGAATACATATATATATAAATACACATATATATAAATACACATATATATATATACACATGTATATGTATAAATACACATATATATATATGAATACATATATTTATATAAATACACATATATATATAAATACACATATATATATATAAATACATATATGAATACATATATATATATAAATACATATATATATATAAATACATATATGTATATAAATGCATATATATATATAAATACATATATGTATATAAATACATATATATATATAAATACATATATATATATAAATACATATATATATATAAATACATATATATATATAAATACATATATATATATATAAATACATATATATATATATAAATACACACACATATATATATAAATACACACACATATATATATAAATACACACACATATATATATAAATACACACACATATATATATATAAATACACACATATATATATATAAATACATATATATATATGAACACACATATATATGTATAAATACATATATATATAGATACGTACATATATATATATAAAAACATATATATATTGATACGTACATATATATAAATACATACATAGATATATATATATAAATACATATATATAGAGATACGTACATATACATAAATACATACATATATATATATATATAAATACATATATATATATATATATAAATACACATATATATAAATACACATATATATGAATACATATATATATATAAATACACATATATATAAATACACATATATATATATACACATGTATATGTATAAATACACATATATATATATGAATACATATATTTATATAAATACACATATATATATAAATACACATATATATATATAAATACATATATGAATACATATATGTATATAAATACATATATATATATAAATACATATATGTATATAAATGCATATATATATATAAATACATATATGTATATAAATACATATATGTATATAAATACATATATATATATAAATACATATATATATATAAATACATATATATATATATAAATACATATATATATATATAAATACATATATATATATATAAAAATACACATATATATATATAAATACACACATATATATATATAAATACACACACATATATATATAAATACACACACATATATATATAAATACACACACATATATATATACACACACATATATATAAATACACACACATATATATATATAAATACACACATATATATATATAAATACACACATATATATATAAATACACACACACATATATATATAAATACACACACACATATATATATATAAATACACCCACACACATATATATATAAATACACACACACATATATATATAAATACACACACACATATATATATATATATATATAAATACACACACACATATATATATATATATATAAATACACACACACATATATATATATAAATACACACACACACATATATATATAAATACACACACGCATATATATATAAATACACACACACATATATATATAAATACACACACACATATATATATGTATATATATATAAATACACACACACATATATATATATAAATACACATACATATATATATATGAATACACATATATATATATATATGAATACACATATATATATATATATGAATACACATATATATATATATATATATATATATATATATATATATATATAATAGTTTGGCTACCCAGGATTGCCCGTTGAAAAAATATCTAAATCTAACAATACTGGAAGGCAGATGGGATTTTACATTCTAGATGGTTATCGATATAAAATCGAAAGAAAAGGTTAAGTTCAGAATTATAATCATATTATAAGAAGATTCTCTTCTTACTAAATCTTTGAATATTTCTGAAAACGACAAAAATCCAGCAGGTGTGAAGATTCAATAGATTGAATACACATATGATTAAACCAAAAAGTGGACCACCAAAATCCATAAGGACCATGGTAATATCTCGGGTATATAATTGGATTTGTATTATTCATTATGGATCTTACTTTTGTATAGACTAAAACAAGGGGTATGGATTTATAAGAAGAGGATTGAATTAACCTAGTTCAATTTTACATTTCCCATCGATTTTCATTGGTATTTATATGGATGAGTGGGTGTTTAAAAATTGCTATTAGGGTTGTGTGAAAGATTTTCAGCGTTTGTGTTCTGCGTAATTTGGGTAGTTTAATCTAATACCTAGTTCGTTAGGTGAGAGTGTTTCAAGGTAACTTATCTATATATCCGTATGGGATTCAACAATTTTAGTGATATTATTAGATATGCTCTCTCGATTGTAATTCAACAAATCAGGTAGAATGAAAGGGAGAATAAAAAAGAAATACCTTTGGAGAAAAAGGAAAATATTAGAGACTAAGTTGAACAGCAGAAATTTGATAAATGGATGGTTAGTATTGTTAGTAAGATACATCTATTTTCTCAAAGAGCCAGCGAACAAGAGAAGTTATGACGATACAAATGGCTCTACAACCCAGATATGATACAGATAGAAAGAATATGGTAGGGGACTCATCAAGGAGAGGGAACTGAAGATCTGAACAAACATACACTCAAATAGCCTTCAGCAACGACTTCGAAGAGTGCAATCACAGCATTTCAGTGGAAGACGAGATTACTGAGAGAATAACAGTAGACTTGGAGAGACTTGCACACAGCAAGTGAATAATAATAATAATCCTGAAGAACAGCAAAGGATACCATTTCTCTGAAACAAAAGGAAAGTTCAACCACCTGATGTACATGGACGATATAAAATTGTTCGCAAAAAACAGGGGACAGCTTGAGACTCTGTTCAACGAAGTAAAGGAATATAGTGACGACATCGGAATGGAGTTTGGAATAGAAAAATGCGCAATCATGGTGATGCACAAAGGAAGGCTTTCAATGACTGAAGGAATTGAACTCCCGGACAACAGCAAGATTAAGGCATTGACTGCACAAGACCGATACAAATACCTAGGCGTCCTTGAATGTGACACAATAAAACGGGAAGAGATGGAGGAGAAAATAAAGAGAGAATACCTTAGAAGGATAAGGAAAATATTAGAAACCAAATTAAACAGCAGAAATCTAATAAAAGGAATGAACACCTGGGCTGTATCAGTAGTTAGGTATACAGGACCATTCCTAGGATGGACAAAGGAAGAGCTCCAATCAATGGATAGGCAAACAAGGAAACTCATGACGATGCATAAAGCATTACACCCAAGAGATGATACAGATAGACTAATCGTTAAAAGAAAAAAGGTGGCAGGGGGCTCATCAGCATAGAAGACAGTGTCCAGAGAGCTAAAGTAGTCCTAGAAAGGTATGTGCAAACGAATAGTGAAGAAATCATAAAGAGTGCGAGAGATAGTGCAACAAACAACAAAGCAGAAAACAATGGAACAGTACAGCAAACAAGAAAAGAAAGATGGGAAGGGAAAAAATTGTACCGCGAGTTTAAAAGACAAATACAAGATGTAGCAGACGAGAAATCATGGACTTGGTTACGAAAAGGGAACCTTAAGAGAGAAACGGAGTCGCTCATCATGGCAGCCCAAAACAAAAGCATCAGGACAAACTAAATAAAAACAAAAATCGACAGAAAACAAACAAACAGCAAATGCCGCATGTGCGGTGAAAGAGATGAGACAGTAAACCACATAACTAATGAATGTAGTCAACTCGCCCAGAAGGAGTATAAGCATAGACACGATAGAGTAGCAACGATGATACACTGGGAACTAAGCAAACAAATAGGATTCAGCCATGTGGAAAAGTGGTATCAGCACAAGCCAGAGGCAGTTTTGGAGAATGACAACCACAAACTACTGTGGGACTTTGACATCCAAACTGACCACCTCATCCAGGCAAGAAGACTGGACTTGGTAATAGTAGACAAAAAAAGGAAGGCCTGCCAAATAGTAGACGTTGCTGTACCTGCAGACTATAGAGTAAAAAAGAAGGAGGGTGAAAAACGAGAAAAATACCAGGACCTCGCAAGAGAGTTAAGGAAGATATGGAACATGAAAACCAGGGTAGTACCGGTTATAGTGGGCGCACTAGGAACCGTCCCCAAAATGCTGAGGGAGAGACTGGAGGAGATCGGGATTAGGGGAAGGATAGAGACTGTACAGACCACAGCACTACTGGGAACTGCACGGATACTGAAGAAGGTGCTAGAGATATAAGTACTGCAAACGAATTGTAGCTCTGTCATGATATGCGAAAGAGAGAGGAGACGTTAGCTGAAGACCTGAGGAGACTTATTGTCACTCAGCCTTCAGCGATAACCACTGGGCAACCGGTGTGAAACTGTAAATCGCAGAATTACTGCGACTTATGAGTACTAGGAGAGGAGGGCTGGAGACTTGAGGAGACTTGCTGTCACTCAAACTCCAGCGATTACCACCAGGCAACTGGTGTGAGATTCCAAATAATAATAATAATAATAATAATAATAATAATAATAATAATAATAATAATAATAATAATAATGGCGTTCAACAAAGTTAAAGAATACAGCAATGACATTGGGATGGAGTTCGGAATAGAAAAATGCACGCTAATGGCAATGCACAGAAGGCTCATAGTGGCAGCTCGATAAGAATTACTGGACAACAAAAAAGACCTGTATAAATGCTGTGCTTTCAATACATAGCCACCATATTTCTTACCAAAGCAATCACCTGTACCTAGCTCAACACTACATTCAATATACTGACAGATTATTTCAACTTCTCCATACCACCAGCCCCTTAATTATGGTAATCTTTCTATCTCTGTTGTTTGGTAAAATCTTTGATTTTCCCCATAACTTCCATAACATAATCTCCATCACCTGACCTCCCATGGACGACGAAAAGGTGTACTGTTATGATCCAAATAGATCAGAGCAAAGGTACAATAGCTAGCAATCACTGGCCTATTACTTGCCTCTAACTTGTCTGGAAGCTTCAATCTGTAATAATTGGGGAACAAAAAGGCTGCAGACAGAACTCAAGAGAAACTGTATACTTTCTTTTCATTGACCAGATGGTACTGAAGGAAGTCTTCAAAAAATCTAGCCGTACACTCTTTCTTTGGGCCATCTTGAAGAAAATTGCTCCAATTTGTTATTCTAATTCTATTAGTTACTCTCGAAGGGAAATTATGATAAATATTTCTTTGAGATAATCTAATAAATTTACGTGTAACAAATTAAAGTATTTTGAAATTTGTTTCCGTAACACTTTTTTCGATGCGGGATGGATCGATTACAACAAAGCTTATGACATGCTGCCACATAGCTGGATAATTGAATATTCAGTTAAGAATGGAAAAAAAAAACAAAATGGAGGAATGGAAAGTGAACCTCTCTGAAAACAACAACCACGTACACTAAATATCAAAAGAGGTATCGCCAAGGGAGATGCACTATCGTCACAGTAATTTGTTATTGACCTCATACCTCTATGCAGTGTATAACAAAAAGTGAGAGCTGGGTATAGTTTTGTCTCTACTTGTCTAGTGTGAAAAAGATCTAGACTTTGTCTTGCAAAACATCCAAACTGTGAAAATATTCAACCTAGACATTGGAATAGGATTTGGTAAAAATAAATGTTCCGTATTGATAATGAGGAGGGGAAGGAAAGTTAAATCAGGGGGTTTGAAACAACCCGATCAGAGAAAGATCAGAAGCCCGAAGGAAGACGAAAACTATAAATATCTCAGGGTGCTCGAAGCATATGACGTGAAAAGATTAGAAATGAAAGAAGATATCAAAAGAGAATACAAAAATGAGTACGAAAGTTCTGAAAGTTGAATGGACATAGTCTAATCGAAGCTATTATTATCTCGGTGGTAGCTGTTGATAGATATTCGACTGCACTCCTAGATTAGAATATGGATGAAGTTTTAAAGTAAGACAGACGAACCAGAGGTTTAATGACGATGCACAAAACATTGAACCCAAAGAGGAATATGGATAGACTATATATATATATATATATATATATATATATATATATATATATATGAATATATATATATATATATATCAAGAAAGGTAAGTAGAAGACGTCCCCTTAGCATCAAAGATACTAGAACAGCAATATTTGGACTGGAAAAAATACGTCCCAGAAAATGAAACACTCCTCGCCATCGCAAAGAAACCAAAAGTGAAAGGTTAAAAAGTGCAAGAGCAATGGAACGTAAACAAAAATGGACGGAGAAACCTCTCCAGGGTCAATTCTCAAGACAAACAGAAAAGGTTGCTAGTATGAATAGATGGGACTTAGAGAGGGTAGCATTAAGAGAGAAAAACAAACACTTATTTTAGCTGCTCAGGAGCAAACAATTAGACCAAATCAAGTTGATGCAAATGTAAGTAAAATAAAGAGGATAGTTTATGCACAATGTGCATACAATCTGATGAAAATATAATATGTATTTGATTTGAAAAGCAAATTGTACAAAGGTGAGCCAGTACGATCCTCTAAGTATAGAGACCATAACATATAAAAAGGCACCCAGACTTAGTCATTAAAGATAAGATAAAGAATGAATGCATTTATGAAAAAATAAGAGAGCCTGGTCAGATAAACTTTAAAAAAATGTGAAATGTGAGAGTTTTGGTAATACCAAGACTTTTTGGAGCCCCGGGGACAATTCCTAGACCCCCATAAAAAGGCTCATAAGAATCGGAATTGAGACCAAGATCGTTGAACTCTCATCCTCAATTCAGTCAGAATCTTTAGGAACGTCCTCGGATTTTGAGAAAACTTGCTGTCATCAAACCCCAGAGACAGAGTTGTTGTTCTCATTATTATCATCATTATCATTATCATTTAAAATTATTTTGGAGAATACAATTGGATATCGGAAAATATAGCTACGGCGTGAACTTTAATAAATATACTTTGTATGGTGCTGTACAGTGGTGAACATATTTTTTTTTCCATTCTATTACTGTTATCAACCGTTTCTTTCGAAAAACTGGAAATAGTGCAAATTTCCCAACATGGATCAAAAACACTGCTTATATTTCTATGATTTCTGAAAATTTTGGGCGCTCCCATTTGTATGTTTGTTCGTTTGTTTGTATTTTTACTTGAAAGCCTAGTAATAAGTTTTTCAATATTGTTTTGTACTTGGTGAATCTTCATGCCAATTGTATTCTGTTGCTCTTGTTAGAGATGTGACCAAACATCATTTTTACGACAACCATCTCCGCAATATTCTTGATGAGTTCAGTAATACTGTTACAAGTATGATTCCAATTCTTCCTTTGATGCATTTTTCTTTAATTTCCAACTATTATTATTATTATAATAATTATTATTATCATTATTATTATTGTTTTTGTTCTTGTTGTTGTTGCTATCTTTATTATTATTATTATTATTATTATTATTATTATCATTATTTTGGGTGCTGTTTCTGTTTTGCTGCTATTGTTTTAGTTGTTGTTGGTTGTTGTTATTTTTACGTACTTCAGTTAATATCTGAAAGCGAGTATCGCTCTGTTTCTATCAACTTCTTCAAAAAGATTAAATATCTTTGTGTTATTCAATTAAAACACGCCTGAAACAAAGAATAGGATATCAAGAATCAAATTCCGATTCCAACTGCATTTAAATGGGTCCTAGAAAATTTCTTGCAAAATATTACGTTATTTTTAATGCTTGTGTCTAATTTGATCAGTTTCAAAGCTTTTCCATGATTTCTCAATTTTGGGTTTATATCAATTTTTGTCAAATTTTCATTTGCTTCAGGTATGAGTCAGTCAAACAAAAACCTAGATTTCTAATTATGAGAATTTATTTTGAAAAAATAATCAACGAATGTATGAACAAGTGTATGAATAAAATCTACCAGGATAAAATGAAATCATGAATGTAAATCTCAGCACTTGTCACTCATATTTCGTGTCCTTTTGAATTCGTCTTCGGTAACAATCCTGCATGAGCATTAGTTTTTTTTTAAAGTTCAACAGAAAAGTTTTACTGAATAATCATTGTGTCAAGTTCGTAAATTAGAGGGACATGCAAAGTTTCCAGATAGTAGTTATACATATCAATCGTTGTAAGTAAAGAAAGTGGAAAGAGAATTAAAGTAATGACAATAAAATTGATTGTCTGACTTACCTCTTATACCAGCATCCTGAAAGTAATAAAATAGAAAAATAGGATACAAAATCTAGCGATAAGATTTGAGGTATATGCAACAGTGATACACAGTGTTCAATCTAATTTTGTTCTAGGAATATTCACGATTGAAAAGTTTCTTATATGTGTCTGATTTCAGTATGTAATTTTTAATTTTCGGCTTTTTTTACTGGTTTACTCTTTGTATGTTAAATGTTTTCTTTTTCAATAAGTTTTGGTATTTATCGTTATATGTTGTAACTGATTATGTTATAGTCATAGTTGCTGTTCAATGCAGTTTTATCGTACAGTGTCCTTTTTCACTTGATCTAATGAAAGAATGAAGTGCTGGTCTCAATTGGAATTGCGACGAAGACAGGCGAGCAATAAATTAAGTTTGCCAAGAAACGGGAAAGTGTTGCTTGCGTTTAGCACAACCAGTATCTCCGCATTATGTTTATGTTTGCATCGGAACGATTGGCAGGAAAAGCAGTAGTGACAGCAGCGTTTGCCAGAATTGTAGCATCGTAATCTCTTTGAAGAACTAAAGCGAGAGTAAGGTGGGAGAGCAAGGAGTAAAAGTCATAGGATAGAATGAGAGCAGTAACAGAGAGACGCAAAGAACAACTGTGGGGTTTTCTTTTGTGAAAGAAAATGTTGCTGTAGTGCCAGTAGATGATACTTTTAAACAGTCGAAGTAAGCGGCAACAATTGTGTTGGCATAAAGTGTTTCTATGCAACTTCCATGCAACCTGCAAAAGGTATGGGCACGGCATTCTAAGCATGTGACTGCTTTTGAATGCGTGAGTGCTCGTTGTTGTTGTTGATGATGATGATCATTCGTAAATTTTGCATATGATATCAATGTACAGGCCCATGTCCTAGTCTAGTTGCCGTCTGCATGAGCAAACTGTACATGATAATGTTTGCAATAGATACATATAGGAAACACCTGATGTGTTGTGTATGGATCTGCGAGCTGGTGTTTCTATATGTGAGCTGGTGTTTCTATATGTGAACATAATATTCTATGCATTTTTAAGTTTTCAGTGCTTTTGCACAGATATTCATGAAGGGGGTTTAATGATTCAATACATTTTTGATTTATTTTGTAATTGACTATGCCAAAACTGCAGAAATCATTCGTGTTTGCGAATACACATGATTAGTAAGTATAAACGTCCATCAGAAGATCGACACATGAGAAATCTAAAACTTTGGCAAAAATCAGCATATCATTCGATTTTAATAAAATTTTCGATTCTTATTTATTAAAGGACTAATTTTTTTTAATTATTTTTTCATTCCAAATATCGAGAAGAAAGAATTTTTCAATATGATTCATACCATTTTGATGATTTAACATTGCTGTTTTCATTGATTTTCACGCATCTAACAGATGAATCCTTCGAGATATACATTATTTTGACCTTTTCTGAAAAAGTGCTCTGAAATTTTTCTCACTTGGAGTTTTTCTTCGAGAATTGAAAAAGAAAAAACCATAGTTATATTTTGATTAATCTTATAATTATGATGCACACTTTTGATCTTGGAAATTATTTTTTACACAGTATTTCAAAAAAATATGTTTTATCATTTTTATCGATTATGCGAGTTCGAGCTTTTCTATATGTAAAAATGACATAGTTAATATACCTTGAGTCTTAGATGTGGAAACAATGGAAACATCATTGTTTAAATAAAATGAATCATCAAAATAATATAATGTAGGGTAGAAATCATATGAAAAAACTCTTTATTTGGTTCTTTTTATAAGACTTTTCTTTAATTCGTCTTTTGATAAATAAGTATCAAAAGTTTTCTTAAAATCGAATGATGTGCTAACTTTTTATCAAATTTTTAAATTTCCAAGATGCAGTCAGGGTTTAGTATAAACCATATCTGATAAACTCAAACATTTTTTTCTAAATTTGGAAATAAGTGTCAATTCAAAAGTGCGAATTTCAGGTAAGATTCTAATCTTACAAGATACGCCAAATTCGCGTTTTTGCAGATTATAATTGAGGAAACCCCCTGTTTTCGTATGAGCTATGAAGCCCTATCAAAATGAAAAGGTGAGTGAATGTCTTCTTTCAGAAACCGTCTAGCAAAACTTCCACCAGAACTCTCAACATCGGCTTCTTCAATTTTCAAGTTGGTCTGTCCAGATTGGTGGACTGATTTGATTATGTACCGATAGAAGTAGAGGGCCGAAAATTCAAATATTTTTTTACATTAGGAAAATGTTCCACACTAAACTTAAACCACTAAACGCACCAAGTTTGATCTGGAAAACAGATATGAATTCCTAAGCGAGCCATTGGAGAACGACATCGGCATCAACGAATTCAGCAACAAAATAGCAGCCTCTTTAATCGAAGTCGCCACTATGTTTAAACTAAAGAACACACAAACCATCAACAAGAAATAAAAGTGGAGCAAACAAACTAATTAAAATCATCCAAAAGAAACGGAGAGAAGACAAGAAGATACTCGACAGCAATCATCAGGACAATTCTCGAAAAAGGTCGGGGCTTCAAAGCTATTAACAAAACTCTCAATAGAGGACGGGAGCAAATAACTAGTTTACTCGAAAAGTGAAAAAGCTATCAAAGAAACAAAAAGGGAAGCCCTTGCACCAGATAACATCATCATCGACATTCTCGAAAAAGCTGGTGTGGTCATCATAAGGAACCTAGCCATTTTATTCAACTTATTCAATGCCTAAAACAAAATAAAGTCCCAAATGTTTGTAACATAGCAATCACAGTGCTATTTCATTAAAAAAAACGAAAGACCTACAAACTTTTACCAAAATTATCACCAACCGAATCACCATACCAACCACATGAATAAGCTGGCTTAAGAATAAGCCACTCAACCAACGACCATCTTCGTTCGGTAGATCAACTAAAAGAGAAATCATATAAAATATAGCATGCCACTTGCAGTAGCATTTATTAGGCCTTCTACTCAGTAAAAAATTCCCACGGTCATAGATGTTATCACTCTACATGGTGTGAACCTCGTACATGCCAGAGTATTGCAGCATATATACTGCCACAACAGCTCCTTTGTCGGACACATAAAGACTCAAAACCCTTTCAGCTTCAAAAAGGAGTTAGAAAAAGTGATACCTGCTCACCATAACTCTTCGAGATAATCTTCTGAAACCTAAAATAAGAAAATGAAGAAATCAGAACAGACGGTGAAAATCCAAATAATCTCAGATTTGAACCTTTTGGACCTTCAATTAATGCCAGACAAACTTAACCAAGAAAGCAAGAAAGTTGGCCTTCACGTGAACTTCAGCAAAACAAAGGTCATGTACAACAAACATGTCGGAAATAGATACAAAGATCGACATCAAAAACGCCAAATAGTCTACTTCTCGTAAACTACTACATCTATCCAAGAGGACGAATATCCATGGAATCTTCGAAAGAATAAGAAATCAAGCAAAATATCACTCTAAGATGGCAAGCCTCCGGTAGAACAACCTTCAAAAACAAGAAAATCCTATTAGTTCTGAAAAGGAGGGTATACAGCCAATACATCAACCATATAGTCACCCATGGTGCTGGAACACGGAAGTTAACCAAGAGATTGAGCATGCAAACTGAAAACCATCCGACGTGCACATGAGACAATCGTGCTCAACATCAAATGGAGAGATCACAAGACAGCTCGGTATATTAGGGGAAAATAGGGATCCGATACATCATAGAATCCGTTATGAAACTTAAATGACAATGAGATGGTTACGTTGCAAGAATGAAAGACAACCGACGGACATCACGATTCACAAGATGGATCCCCAGATATCAAATGCAGAACTGAGGCCAGCAGAATATGAGATGGTGAGACAAACTGGACAGGTTCAGAAAGTGTTTGTTCTGCGACGTATAGGATAGATAGGTCTGGCGTATCCTGGAAAGGTTTATGTCCAACGACAGACGATAAAAGACTGACGATGATGTTCAGAAAAAAAAAAATTTTGTACATTTTTTTTAAATTGCCCTGCCCCAAATATCTTTAGTACAGGTTCAATATACAAAGTTTATGCCCAATTAGTCCCTTAGACAGCATCCAACTTCTTCATTGATGGCCCCCAAAAAGCTGCTAAAAGACTCGACTTCAGTCACGTAACGGTTTTTATTGAGTGACAAAACAGACCTCTCAGGTATTAGTAACTAGCACTAGTTCGAAACAATCATTTCAATAATCCTCTTCTGTGTCATTTTTCCTTTAAATAGTACTGAAGTACCTTTAAAGCAATTTATCTATCTTATCAGATGAACTTTTATAAATAATCATTATCTTTTTGCTACTATTTATTTTCATGTGAATGTTTGTTGCTTCCTATCACAACTAAAATCAGTCCATTTTCCCGTCGGCAGTGAGTGGATAAATCGACAGTGTGGATTGCAATAAAGAATAATTTCTGGGTGAGAATTGAATTCACGACTGTCTATGTATAAGTGTGGCTAGGTTAATCCCCGACTTCATAGCCTGCCTCGAGATGATCTTCTAAAACCATGACTGGGAGAAGATAGGAATTAAAATAGACAGCGATTATTTGAGCAACCTCAGATTTGCAGACGACATCGCCCTTTTCGCAGAGAACCTAAACGAGCTCCAACTAATACAAGATAAACTTATGTTTATATAACAACTGGTAGTCAAGTAGGGGCAATCCGATTCATTTATTTGATTCGATTAAGTATGGTGAATAATTACCAATTTTTTCTGTTTACGTTCATATTAGTTTTTGTAGCTTTTAAGCCCGATTTTCCTTCGATGGTTATCATTGCGTATTAGAATCAAGAATACTTTCCAGATCTTTTCTGATGGAGCTTGGCTAAATTGATGAACAACTGCTCTTACACTTAGATAGATATATCAGTAGCAGGGGAATGTCCAAATTAAACATGTAAACGCATTCACTATCCTGATCTTTTCTGAGCAATGTTTCGTATAAACTGTTTTTTCAGTATCGGTAATCCAATTTGTTTAATCATAAAGTATTGTAAATCTTGAACAATTTTTTGCTACTATATACGGTAAGTGAATAAATTAACTACAGATTGCAATAATGAATAATTATTGACTGAGAATCGAACTCAAAACCCTCTCTACCGAAAGATGGCTCTGTAAATAAACAAGCGTCTGACCACTGAGCTATAGGATCAGTAGCTAGCCGAAGTTCAAATAGAATACTTGAACTACAACCCGACTCCGATTTCTTCTGCGCCATGTTTCATTTTGATTTAGTTTTGGTAAACCAATTTATTCATGTATAACATTGGATAAAATATTCTAAAGTACCCGTTTTTGTTATTATATATCTTCCTCTCAATTTCTCTTGCTTTTTATCGCAACAAAGTCTTGGCAGTGAGTGAATAAATTATCACTGTGGATCAGAACGAAGAATAATTTCCGGGTGAAAATCGATCCCCAGACACAATGCAGTGGCTCAGCTAACACCATTCCTTGCATTGCTACTTTTGTGCTGCTAATTAGATTAGCCCCTCAAATGATAAGTTACCAGAATTGATCTAAGATGATAAATTCTGGTACATAGCGTGTTCACTGCTTGAGCACAAAAACAAGGTTAGTACACAGTTAGTTAGAAATAAGAACAAATGATTAGGTTAACAACAGTGATAAGTTTGAATTCAGGAGTGAATAAAAATAAAGGACTGGAGTTTCTGCCGACATGGACATGTTTGGAAGAGATCTATCAGGATAAGGATGAGGAGATAGGAAGAATGAAGGGAAAAGAATGACAAACTAACTTGAGCTGGGCTGACAAGTCTCTTTCAGTTCCCCTAAATTCTTCTCACTTAACCAGTGACTTCAAAGATGCCATTCTAGTTTTGCAGCTCGCACTCTGCACAGTCGAGCAACTCTCATCCACCTTTTGTTGAACTCCGACCAAGGGAGCCTTTCCCTCTCGACCCTGACCTTAATCTTAAGCTGATGTTCAAAGTATGCAACCAGTTATACGAAAGTGAAATGCTCGCCTTCGAGGAATCCCTTCTGGCGTGTCGTCCAAATCACTACTCTCATAATGCCAAGTGAGCACATGAGCACTTGATGTGCCTCCTTATCCAGCGGCGGAAACACGTTGCTACATACGGCGCTGGCATCAAGAGCAAAAAACCGTGCCCCGACGATACGAACCATGTAGCACCCAAACAGCTCGCACAACGGATGTACTACACTGCAGTGAAAGAGGGCGTGCTCGATAGACTCCTCCATATCATTACAGCGCACGCACTCTGATGAATCCACCAGTCCCGCTGAAAAAGACCGTTTTCTGACCCAGAGAGCATTCCGAATAACTAGCCAGGTGAGGAACGTCTCGTTGTTATTGAAACACTTCAACCCGGGCGTCCAAGGCCAGATCGAGCGACTCTCTTCCCTCGTCAAACCGAGCACCTCAACAATTTCGTCTCGGACAGACCCCTTCATATCCGATATAATACCCTTCTCGACCACGGCTGGGGTTCAGAGAGGCCTTCCCTCACCCGTGAGAAGACCTTCGGAGCGTACTGACATTCTCTGTAGAAAGAGTATTCCATTTGGGGCGTACCCCCATTGAAATGTACGTTTCTCAAGGCTGGGAAAACCTTCCTAGCGTCTTCCTTCCAGAATTTGCCGTTCTCCTAGTCTTGTGTACACATCCAACCCAGGAAAAACAACTGCTAGGTATGTTGCTGCAGTTGAATGTTCGGCATCCCAAGGCTGCCTTCAGCAGGTCGGAGCTGACAGATTTCGCTTGATACCATAGGCTTCCTGTGACCCCTGAGGAATATGAATAGAGTGCACTCCAACTTTAGTTGGTCGGTACACGGAAGAGGAAGCACTGAGAGTCAGTAAAAGATGAGGGGGTAGATGTGCAAAACGCACACCTGGGCCCAAACCCTTAAAGGGGAGTTTCCTCCAAGTCCACAGATTAACTGCTTTCTCTACCTTCTTTAACACCTCCAACCAATTTTTCTCCAGCTGGAAGTCAGAACCGAACCAGACGCCAAGTATCTTGCACAGCCCGTCCGTCCAGTTCACGGGACCGGGGAGAGGGCAACCTCTCCACGAGTCCAGCAACAAGCCTTCGAACTTGTCACAGTTGGTTTGGGCCCCTGTCACTATCTCATATCTTTGGATTTTCTATGCTGACTTCCGTAATCTCAGCAATATTCGTCACAAACATGGTTACATCGTGAACATAGGCGGTATACCTGATTCACGTCTTACCGCCAAGCAACGTTATTTCACCTTGGACCGGATTTGCCTTTACTTTGCGCTGGAACTATTCCTGCGCAAGAATGTACAGCATCGGCGAAAGTGGACAACCTTGACGAACTGATCTGGACAACTGGAAGGGCTTCGATATAACTCCATTCACCTCCACCACCGAGGTTGGGGACGCATACAAGAAGCGAATCTAGGAGCAAAATTCCTGACCAAAGCCAGCAGTGGATAACATGGACTCGAGATAGCGATGGTCGACCCTATTAAAGGCTTTGGACTGATCTAATTTGATCAGCGCAGCTCTTTTGTCGACTTTATCTATCTCGCCCCCTCCATTTTTTCTATGTGTAGCAATTTCACCACCATTCTGATAAAGCAACGGGAGGTACTCCCTCACTTTAACCAGTGGTTAAAGATCAATGCCAGCAAATGAACAAAAATGGGCGACAGCCTCAAATACACTTCATACAGCAGGCCATCGATTCCTAAGGTCTTCTCCTTATCCACGCTCTTTAACGCTACCCGGAATTCATCCTCTGTTATGGGCCCCTCACACCCAGTTGATTCAGTCGCCTCAAGGCAAGGAAAGTCAGCTAAATAGGTGTTAAACGGAGCCAAACTCAGACCAGACTCCCTGGTGAAAAGCTCCTGGAAGTTTGCTCGAAATACCTCGCATATACCTTCGTCTGTGATCACGTCGTCTGTCCGGTGACGTGACACTGGCAATACGCCGGATTGACACACTCTGAATTTCTTCTGTTTGCAGTTCAGTGGCCATGTCAGTTGCCTCGGGGGACATTCTTTTTAATCTAGCCTTAACTACCAGCGCTTGGTCCTTCTTGAAAAGCAAGGAGGCCAGCTCTGCCTTAGCTGGTTTTACTTCGTAGGAGTCCCCTCTACCCACCACCCATTTTATTTAGGATTCTTTTGTGCTGCTAATCTCTCTAGATTGAGTCATCTACTAGATTCAGCATCAAAAGACTTAATTTTATTTTTCATGTGCCTCAGAATGTATTTCCTAAGATGGCCCCGTCAACATTCTAACAGCTTAACGTCGACTCTCCTAACTATAACCAATCGATGTAACTGGATGTTGCACCGTAATCGGAATGCCACTTCGAGTCCAAGTCCATACTACTTTACGGTGATGTTCATTTCGGAATTTATCGACAAGTTCTAGCCTGTCGACCAATTCTTGAAATGGAATTACGTCCGCGTTGTTAGTCCCTCTATTTACCCCTCTGTCTACGTTGGGATCATGGCTTTCCAATCACCTGCTAAAACTGCCCACCTTGACAAAACTATGTACGGATCGATCCACCTAAAGAAATCAACTCGCTCAGCCTGGCTGTTGGGCACATAAACTCCAGTCAGACAGTCATCCCCTCTTATGGTATCATCGATGACGCACAATTTGTCCGCCGGGTCGTCATACACAAGGGAACACGTCGCGTTTAAGGCATGGCTCATTAGCCAAGAGATGCCCCTTGAATGACTATCAAAATATGCTGAAAAGAGATGGAAATCCTGTGACAGCACAATCTCATTATCACTCAGAATGAATCGGGTTACCTGAATACAACACATACTCACTTCGAGGTGCTGAAGAGTGCAAAAGAGCATAGCTCTTTTCGAATCACTCCTCAGCCCCTGGCCATTCAAACTTGTTAAATAGAGTGCCATCTATCAGTTCACTGGCGTTGGGGACCGGGAACAGTATGCATGTATACTGGGACCCTCTCCGAACAGAAGTTTTTCAGTTTGTGGAGTTCAGGGTGGTGCCAGCGGGGTGGACATGCTGAAGGCACTGTTAGCCTCTGTCAGCATGTCCCACACCTGTTGTGAACTGTCACTGACCTAGACTACACAGTCACAGGGAGAGAGAGAGATAGTTTTACCGCTGCAATTCAAATACCATCAAGACAAGGGTCAGTTATCTCATTGGTAGATCTGTCTGACGTCAAAGAGGAACTGACAAAGAATTTACCATTTTTAGAAAGATGTAGAGGATAGCAAGTAGATCCCAGCCAAGGGCAGGTAACTTCATAAATGTATAATTTTCTTTTGCTGAAAAGGGTGGGCACTGCTCTCCTGAAAAAGGTAGCACTGCTCAACAGGTACCAATGACAACTGAGTCCAAATGAAACACTTAAATTCACCTTCTATTCCTATCTCTCCTACGCCATGTCCATTATTAAACAGCAATTTTGTATCAGCGACCCAATTTTTTTATTTCATTAGATGAAATATAGTCAATGAGTATTTAGACTCTATATGGAAGGATAAGATATAAAGGTGTCCCCTTAAGACATGGCAAATGTTGGTGTTGCAGAGAATTCTTTAGTTGTGAAACGAACAGTGTGATGAATGGTTGGGAGACGATACAATTCAGATCCTCGTGGTTTGATGTGTAGTGTGCGTGCAGCCCTGTAGATGTAAGTGAGGAAGGAAATTGTACGACGAGGATGCACGCCAAGTATGAAATTGGATGCGCATTGAAATAAAATGGAATGGACACATACAGGTATTTTGGCCAAACAAATAGGACGTACGTTTTATACACGAATGAAGAATGAAGATGAAGTACATTTAAGGATAAAATAATTACGATCATGAGAAGTTATGAGAAGATAGCGAAAGGTGGGAGCTTTCTTGTCTTGATAGAACTGGCGTCGGAGTTGGAGCGGAGTTGTGCGAACGCGTAAATTTCCATTGCTCCAAGATAATACGTGGAATCTGGGTTCAGTGTGTGAGCCATACTGTCAAGTGAGTTAGCTTGGGGGTTCAGTTTGCGAGACATACTGCCAAGTAAGTGAGTTAACTTGGGGCTATTTTCTGACGCTGATAGACTCTCAACGAACAGACCATGAAAGACAAAGAACTTGGACTTTTATCCATGCGTGTTTCCCCGAAGTGAAGTTTAGGAAAGATTATCGTGACTAACAAGAGTGAGAGGTGATACGCGTTGGAGCACGTGGTGAAGATACGGTGGCGTAGCTGTTCATATGTGTGAGGCTCTATGTGGGTGAAGTGAAATAGGCAGGGTTGGTCACGGTGGAAAATGGCTAAGATCAGATCGGCTGGTTGGTTAGCATAATGATAAAGAAAGGGAGAAAGAAAGAGAGAGGAAGAGAAGCTGGCTGCAAAGGCAAGGGCCAGGCATGACCAACTAGGGATGCTGGTGCTAATGAGCATTGGACCATGTGCATGGAGGAGTTTTATAGGGGTCTTCGTCGGAAGTGATATTTTCGATACTCAACTAAAAAAGGGTTTTGTATTTAATTCCTAACTAATAGAGTAGGGGGCGCTACATTGGCATAATCATAGCTGCCATGAGAGGAGATGGGAAAGGCCGTCGCCCACCAGTGAACTTATAGTGGATGATGCTGATGATGATGATATAAATTGAAAACGGTAATACTATGTCACATGTTCTTTAATGAACGAAATTCATAATTACTTTTGAAACAAATAAAATGCAATCATAACAATAGCAAATTGGTAAGTTTTGTTCACGTGGGAAGAACAGATCTTGAACTAAAGGCTGCAAAAGTGAGTTCCGATTTTGACCCCAAATACTTGAATCAAAACTGGAAAAATAATCTTATTAAAGTACAAACGTTCTTTATTAGTTTCTAAAAATCGTAAACGGAATTTAGAATTAAAGTTTTAGTTCAAGAATATGAAAAGCATGTTTCTACTTTCCATAAATCTGGAAAAAAATGAAAAATTCAAGAAATCAGAAGGAAAAAAAATTGTCTGCGTCCTCTTAAAGGCATTTCCTATTTATTTCTAATTGCGAGGATAGATCCTAGCAAAATATTTCGATCAAGTTTTAATTTGAAACCTCTTACGAACTTTTATTCACCAAGAAACTTTTAAGTGTTTAAATCAATTTATGTATATAAGTGTACCATGAAAACAATTCAAAAGATTTAACTACCTTACCTCAAAAGTATTTCTATCTATTTTTAATTGCGTAAATAAACCACGACAAAAAATTCGGTCGAGTTTTGATTTCAAAGTTGGGGACTTACATTCACCAATTGACTGTTTAAAGATTTAATTGATCTACATATTAAAAGCCGTAACTACCACTCTTACAAAACTATAAATGTATCGAAGTAACGTTGACAACGAGAGACAGAAAAGAGTTTAGGTATTGATACAACACGCATAGAAGAAGACAAGATGATGAATTATATGAGAACGATAAGGAAAGAGGGAAGGAGGAGAAGCGTCGCTAACGCCACGACACAGTTTGAGCAGAGAAAGAATGAGATAGAAAATAATGGAAAATAGAGATTAAGATCTGCAGGTGTTATTGCCTGTGTAGAAAAAGAAGATAGAAAGAAAGAAAAAAAATGAGAAGTGAGTTAAGAATGACAGAGCGAAAGAAGGGGGTGGAAGGGAGGGGTTAAAGTGAAGACAGAGAGAGAGAAAAATGAACGTTTGACAGATTTGATTTTTTTTCCATTATTTCATCATCAGTGCAGGGAAAAAATTGACTCCCTTACATTCGAAATTTGTTAAATTTCAATGAAGTTCTGAGTACATATACTTATACATCCATTCAATTTTTAAAAACCTTATCATGGAATTAAAATTAAAACTGAGCCGAAATGTTTTGAGATTCATTTACGCAATTAAGAATAAATAAAAAATGATACCCTTTTCATAAGAGAAAGTGGTCAAACTATTTCCCCTGTTTTTTTTAATTCTGATTTTTTCAGTTGGATGGAAAAAGTAAAACATGATTCAATCCTAGCACAAAAATATATGACTTATTTAATAGTTCTTTTTATTCTCTTAAGCTGAAACTATGATTTTGTTGTAAGATTAATTTTTAGAAGAAATTGAAATCTTAATTTTTATCGATGATTTTTTTTCTAAATTACTTAAAACGATAAAAAGTGTTTGCACCTTCCTAAAATTTATCTACCGATAAGGAGAGGGAGAGTCCAACAATGGCGCTATAGAGCTGCTGTTGCTACCAGTGATGATCAGAGCTGTGGGGTCCCGATCGGAATGCGCCTTTTGCGTCCTCAAGTTCAAGATCAACGTGTAGGATCTTCCCATGTAAAATAAACATAGCATTAACTTCCCGTTTACAATTTTAAACCTTACTAGTGGTGTATTTTAACTGTTTCCTTCATGAATTTTAATTTGATCAAACATTTTCTTTCTCTTTACAACTACAATGAATGTAATTTATTGAAAAGCATGTGACATACATTCCTGTTAAAAAATTTATCATCTTCATCCCTCCATATTGTATCTGGTATTTCCCTACTGTTTACAGTCTTTAATGTTTCATTTAGAACTTTTATTTAGAAACGCCAGTGCTTGCCACTGATCCATGTTACTCCGTGGCTAGATCAGTCACGCGTTAACCGAGCCAGCCTCCGGCAAAGTGTCGTGAGTTCGATTTTCACATGGATATAATTCTTTATTCAGATCCGTAGCGATAATTTATTATAATTCATTCACTGACAGTCGAAGTTAAACCTGCTTGAGTTCAGTTACGATAAGAAGCATCAAAAAATTGAGTTGAAAGTAAATAATAGCAAAAAGTTGTTATAAATAACTGATGATACTTCATTTAATACCTCTTCAAATGAATCGTTAACGATTTACAATCCTCTATCTAGTAAAATAGATATATAAGTAAATAAGATTACTGAATTACTATTTAATAGGGAATAGGGAAAGAAGAGATTGGGATAGGGTACTCGAATCGTACTGGGACTTGCCACAGATTACTGTAGTTTGGTGGTAAGAGTGGTTGGACGTTAACTGAGCTAACCTCCTGCATAAAGGTATGTGATTTGAATTCTTTCTGGGAACTTATTCTTTAATACGATCTTTGCTGTTAACTCATACCCTTATAATTTATTCACTCACGGATGAGATGAAACCAACCAGAGTTTATTTGCGATAAGAAGCAACAAAGATAGGAAGAAAAATCACTTGTAACAAACATTATTAATAATAGACAATACTTCATAGAATAGGTTAAATGAAAGAATGAATGAATAAATTAGTTTACACATACTGAACAACCAGTTCAAATAGAACATTGCACAGATCATGATAAGTGACTGGCATGGACTTGCACTTGCCAGTGCTATCCGTAGGTCAGTGGCAGGAGCAGTGGGGCTTTACTTAAGCCACCTTCCAGCATAGTGCTGTGATTACAATTCTTACCTGGAACCTATTTTTCATTCTAATCTGCAGTAATAATTCATTCACTCACTGCTGAACGGGAACCTTACTGAAGTAATTTGTGATAAATAGCAACAAAAATTGGGATGAGAATATATTGTCTCCAAAAATTATTGATAATTTACAATACTTTATCTAATAAAGTAAATATACAGAGAAATTGGATTAATGCTACTGTACAACCAGTTAATAAGAACTGTGGTGTAGAAAAGATTTGGATAGAGGGTGTTAAAGTGTTTCATTCGGAGTCGCACTAACTTCCGACAAGAGCGGTTGGACATTAGCCAAGCAACACTTCAGCATGGACGGTTGTTGTTTCGATTTTCACTCGGAACTTATTCTGTATTCCTATCTGCACTGATAATTTTTCATTCACTGCTGAAGGGAACTGGCCTGGGTTTAGTTGCGATAAGAAACAAAAATTAAGATGAAGATAAATAATAGCAAAAAATTGTTAACAATTTACAATACGTTATCTGATAAAGTGTATATATATATATATATATATATATATCAAATAGGATTACTGATACTGAACAACCGGGTAATGAGGAACATGATAGATTGGGATAGGGGCTGAGTTTAAAAACTTGGCTCGCATTTCCTACTTATACCTGATAGCTCAGTGGCAGGAGTGGTTGATCTTTAATCGAGCCAACTTCTGGCATAAAATGCCAGGGTCTTGATTGTCACATGGAAATCATTTCATTCTGTTTTGCAATATGTGCTGTTTTTTTAATTCAATCACTGCCAAGGATGGACCAGCCCGATTTAAGTTGCGATGAAAAGCAAAAATTCATTGATAATGATAGAAAAAATATGCCCTCTAATGAAATAAATAGATAAACAAATAAATGTGATTAGGGATACTCAGCTGTCACTTGAAATGAAACTTGAGAGATCTAGGAAATTGACGAGTTTATGCATTTGATTGGACTCACATGTTCCTGTTGCTCCGTGGCGTAATTGCTCATGCGTTAACAGAACCACCCTCCACCTGGAATATACTCTTTATGCAGATCTACAATGAGAATCATTCACCAACTACCAAAGAAAATACCGATCCTGAACTACAAAACTAAGAAACATGGCGCAAAAGAGATTTGATCGGGGCGGGGGGGGGGTAACTGTTTGATTCAGACTTGCATTTGCTACATCTGTGGCTCAGTGATGAGAGTGGAGGTAAATAATTGCAAAAAAATGTAAATACTGATACATAATATTTCATCTAATAGTTTAAATCAATTAATAAAAAACGTATTTTGATTTTTTCCTGCAAGCTCAGTCTGATTATGGACTTTGTTACTTGATTATTTTGGTACTGAAGCTTCTTCATTTTGACCCAAGCGCATACAAATCTGGTCGGTGGTTTAATATAATTTAATTTCTAATTTGACAGTAAAATCTTCGAACTCAACATCTACTCCAAATATAGGCCCAGTTCAGAAAAAGATGATCTCGAGGTAGGGGTCAGGGTTAAGAATATATAGATAGTGTGGGGTTTGAATAAAGCACCAAATTTTGGACAAAAACGTGCATCGAACAACTGCAACAAACGAATAAATGAAACAAAACAACGATTTGAGTTAAAAACACATTTTAATAAGTCAAAAATGATGAAAGAAGGAAAGGGAAGAAAGATATTGGAAAAGTAAGAATTTGTTGCAAGAAGATTCCGTTCCTCTGAATGATCCTCTTTGGGAAGTGCTGTTAAATAGTGTTCATTTTTATAGATAGTTGTGTTGGTTTAAAGCAAAAGGACGAAAAAGATTTTTCCGTGAAATGAAAGTTCTTGATCTTTAAATGCACTTTGGGGGTGGGGGGCGCCTCTGAATTTTTCTAGGTGTTCTCATTGACTGTATTTTAGCCAATGAGAAAGTAGGGAGTTCGTATTCCGAGCATATTTTCGAGACATCCCGTTACAAGCCGGTGAAAATTCCAACAAAAATTTATTTAATTCCTCTCTTTACAAATTCAAAAAAAAGGGGGCTGATGTAAAAAAACGTTGGATGCTGATGTAAAAATTGATGTAAAAAAAGATCGAGACAATGTAAAAGATCAGGAAGCTCATATATAAACGGAATCATGGGGGTGGAGCAAAATTAAAGAAGGATTTTAATGTTAAGAAAATGAGTAGGATTAATCTTCAAAATGAGGGGGGCTGATATAAAAAAAATTGGCCCGAGGTTGAAGAAGGTTTGAAAGTTTAAAAGGAGAGTTGCAGTGTTAAAAATTGGGGCGTAATATTAAGGAAAAGATCAGAAATGTTAAGAAAAAGACTTAAAAGGAGGTAATGTTAAAAAAGGGGGATAATGTACAAAAGGGGGAAATTTTCCCCTTGATTTTATCGATAAAAGAGAAAAAAGTTCACCCTTTGATTTTTGCCCTAGAAGTGGAAAAAAAACTTGAAGTAAAGAAGTTCCGTCTGCAACTGACCCCAAAACGAAAAAAATATTTTTCCATAATTTTGACCACTAAAAGTGCAAAAGGTCTTCCCCCATAATTTCGACGCGTGAAAGTTAAAAATATATTCTTAATAATGAAAAAAGTATTTTCCAAGAAGTAGAAAAATTCCCTTTGATTTTGACGGCCAATATTGAAAAAATATCTTCCACCTGATTGTATTTTGATTCCCCTCAAGTTGAGACTTGGAAGTGGAAAAAAATCTCCCCTACAATTTTGAACCGTGATAGTAAAAAAAAATCTCCTTCCCCTATATCGTCCCTTTCCCCTAGATTTTGATCCAGAACAGTGAAAATTTTCTTATTGATTTCGACGCTTGAGGGTGAAAAATAAAATTTTCGATTCAAGTTTGATCCCCAGAAGTGAAAATAGAAGTTCCTTAAATGTGATTGACATAACTTCCGAATTCTGTGTTTTGGAAAAGTGTACCTTAATCGTATTGCGTTAAAAACATGCACTCATCAAAACATCACTATTCTACATATCTATGTACAACCAATAAACATTGCAATATGTCAAAAAGTTGTTGTTTCTTTCTGATTCCAAGATTTGATTTAAGAAAAAAGAATTTTTTAAAAATTATTGCATCATCAGAAAGTAAGAGATCATTTTTACTATTGATAAATGGTTATGTGAATAGACTTCCTACCCCTAAATCCCCCTACCAATAGAACATATTAGGGAAGGGGGATCGAAAACTAAAATACTTCCTGGGGATCAAATCTGTACCAAGAGAAAACTTCATGGATTTATGTCAAGTAGTTTTCGTGATCTATATAGACAGGCAGACGAACTTTTAGCAAATTATGATAAGATCATAATAATTTGATTGCTTTAAATGAATTTATAGCTGAATTTTTGAGATGAGGTATTGACATTATTTCTATTGATTATTCGGTCTATTCTCATCTTGGTTGTTTTTCATACGCTTCGACCGTTGTACTCTACGGCCTTCATCAGGTATCATCTGGTAGGTGTAGGGAAGTAACAAAGCGACCCCTTTATTTAACCGACGGGGGTATATTGACTGCACTCCCCTCTTAGCCTTAGTAGTATTATTATTGTCTCACACTGGGATTGAACCTAGAACAATCAGATTACTTGCAGTAATTCTGACTGATTCTGTAACCACTACGCTACCACATGGACACATAGCGTAGTGGTTACAGAATCAGACAAAGGCCGTAGAGTACAACGGCCGAAACGTTGTATGAAAAACGACGAAATGAGGATAGTCCGAATAATAATATAAATTATAGCTTGTTATTCGGGTCGACAGTAATTGGCGTAAGGATTGTGAAAATAAAGCAATACTGATAGTTTTGTATGATGGACTACACCTTTTCTTAGGGACCACATTATTTAACTTGCACCCTTATTTATTCTTTTATTCATTGTTAATATTCTCAATCTCATTGTGTAGTTTACTTGTTTGAAAGTTGCTTGAAATAGTGCTCGCTGTTTCACATAGATTTAAGAATTACGGTTCCGTATTGGTAGTGGCAGTGGTAGTAAATTGTAGTACTGCAGTAAACTTTATATTTTAGTTCTAAACGAGGCCTCTATACAAAACATCCATTCCTTTAAATGAGAGGTCTCCAACTTTTTGTGTCAAGGGGCACTCTCATGCCTCCCCGAAGAATAACTAAATAATTTTGATTTTTTTTTCATTCTAATGCGAATGTCTTTGTTATTTCTATAAAATTTCAAAATTTATCAACAAAACTTCCTGAAAATCTCGCGATGTAATTTTTGGCACTGAACTTCGTTGATCAATTGCTCATAGCTAGGTGAGTAAGATGGTTTGCTGTTCGTAAATAATTGCCAAGATGCTCATCGGTGAGATGATATCTGTATTTTATAGTATAAGATATTTATAGTCGATAACAGTGATTCACAAAGATACTCCCCGAATCTAAAAGTTTTCGTCTATTCCTCAGAATTATAGCAAAATACAATTCTGCAGTTCCAAAATCTCTTGCTCAAGAAATTCTGTTTTTACTTGAATGAGTCTTCCAATGACTGTAGCTATATCTGTGATATTTACGTGGCAAGCAAACAGATTTTATAAAAATGTGATCATGGGTTCTGTGATAGAAAAACATTGAAATCTTTTCTTCAAACTGCTCCTGAAGCAATTGACGGTGGATTGAAAATGGTGACGGTTGAAGTCACTGTCAGCTAGCATTTTTTTCCATATTAAGGAAATGTGTGGAAGACTTCAGATGAAAAATTAGTTTCGTTAATAAATTAGTAATTATCGATTGGAATTTATTTTGTGGTAATTACTTATTTATTCATTATCAGAGATCCATTTCCTTATAACACCCTAAATTGTTTTAAATAAATTGATGAAAATTTCTGCTTCTAATTCGGATCTACAGCAATCAAAATACGAGTTACGAAAATAAATTGGTCTTACTAAAAATCTACATGGAGTTTTGCTGGCGTGTATCTAGATATGTAATTCACTTCAGTTATATGACACATCTGACTTTTCTAGGTATGTATAACTTGTCAGTTCCAACCATGCAATAAACCGACTTGGATATGTATGTTTCATGATTTGCTATATGTAAGGGGGCCAACGAACCTCGTGCCCCAGATGTTGCGTAATTTACTACTGAGGTAGATGATGCGGCAGCTAAAAGGTAGGACTTGTAATTTGCGTGTCCACAGTAAAGGCGAAAAGTAGCAGAGACGAAAAAAGAAGGAAATGTCGTAGTAACAATTTAGTGTCATATTTATTTCTCCTTTTCTCAACCTCGGCGTCCTGCAGCTGAATAATGTCAGAAAACGCAACACAGCCAATGCAAAGTACAAGGCGAGGAGAACTGTCGGAGGACAAGAAAGTTAACTAGGGTGGAGGACCTTTCCTCTCCGGTTGGAAGTAACGACAGCTGCCTCAACTTTCGATCTCTTCTATTAACCACGGAAAGGCCCTTTGATTAGGATGTAGATAACATACGTCGCGTTCCTAAGTTAATTAAGTGCTGAAAATAAAAAAATGTTCCTGGTGACGAACACCATTTGAAGACAATCTTTTTTTCTAAAGGGATTTGCAGATCAGCAAAACGCTTATCATTCTTTGGAATACTCATCTTCATTGATATATGTTTGAAATAACGAAGATAGTTTTTCCAGTAGCATACCATTTGAAATATGTGGTCTGCAAAAACGTCCATCATTCCACAAGGAACTGTCATCGTTGACCACACTGAATTCATGCAGTGCACACCTGCATTTTCCAACAGACCCAAGGTGTAAATGTAATATGCCCTCCTGGACAGCGAAAAAAATAGAGAGAAAAAAATCATATCCTCATAATTTCCGATACCAAAGGTGAAACACGTGAAATTGTATGACTGAAGAATCAAACATTTCTGTATTTTCAAAATTGCACTCTTTTTTACACTATTTAAAACAAGAACTACTTTAGATTCAAGTTGGTCAGAATCAACTAGCCTCCACATTCAACAAATGTAAGCAAATGTAAGACAAACGTCTTACACTTGCTGGAGAAGTTGATTCGTACATTCACCTCCTTAATATCACAGCCATAAGCGATGTCTTTCAGCGACGGCCAGCAGAAATGTGGTGAGAAATTACAAACATCAATCCTGTGTACTGCAATGATGTTAGGAGGGCAGGAAACTCAGGGGGACTTACTTCACAACGACGACTTCCACGCAGCACAAAAAAGCTGCACTCGATAGTAAAAATATAACATATGTATGCAAAAGAACTAAATATAAACTCCAACAGTCTACTCAGGGAAAATACATATGAAAAGGACGAGGCAATACGCAAAGGAGTTGGGCCATATACAACTTGAAGTAAAATGGCAACAGAAACCTCTGCACGAACAATACGCCCTGTGAAGCAAAGACGCTGATGTAAACCAGAAGACCTCCATGTAGAAACAAAAGACCATCTTGTATCTGACTCCTTTGTCTTAAAATCAACATAATACAAGTCTAGACATGACAGAGTGGGTTAATTTCTACTTTGGTGAGTCTGCAAGCATTTACTGGATACCAACAGAGAACTACTGGTATGAACACCAATTGGACCCAGTAACTGAAGGACAGAAGGCAACAATACTATGGGACTTGGTGATAAATACTGGTAGTACCATCAAAGAAAACAGACCCAACGTAGTAGCCAAGAACCACCAGCAAAAATTGCCTGTTAATTTACATGAGTGTGCTTTCTAATAGAAATATAACAGTGAAGGAATTAGGCGCCTTGAAATCGAGGTACAGGTACAATGCAGTACTTGCAAACACAAACTATCCCCGTTATTGTCAGAGCCCTCAGGATGATCAAGAAAGGCCCTGAAAAACATTTCTACGAAATCCCTGGGGCCCCTTTCCCTCTTAATCCAGACAATAGTGCTTACAGGAAAAAACTGCCACACATACGAAAAAAGCTGTAACACATACAAAAAATAATAAAAATAATAAACCTTCAACTGGAACTTTCTGTTGCCCTAAATTTATCAATATTATCATCATCATCGTCATTATCATTATGATTTTTTTTTTTAAAGATATTTAGTTTGGTCAGTAAAAATTAATTCGTACCAATACCTTTCATCTTGGCTCTGCCAAACGCTGATCGGGTAGTGCTACCTCGTTGGGGGGTTTCATATAAATTGGTGAAAATACTTGCACCCACGTTGATCCAAATAAACTAGCGAACGTCCACAAAGAATTAACAACTGTGGAAATCGCTGAAATAAAGCACAGCACCAACAACATCGAACAGCCAGAGGTAGACCAGGTAGTACATATAAAGGAATCAATGATGAAAAAACCCTTCAGTATTTATCCAAGAACTGATAGTGGAAGTAATAAGACCAGTGACATAAGACCTGGAAGTGAGGTATCACCTGTAACAAGAAACCAGACAAATGATGAATTTCAAAAGAACAGTATACATAATATAAACTCAGCGTGTGGACTAACAAATGCCATCGGGTATGAAAAAAAGAAACAAAAACAAATTTAAATATAAAACCAAAGTGGAGGGAAAGGGTACAGAAGGATATAGGTTACCTAAGGGGAGAGTTATCTGCAGTTAGTGAGCTATCTGAAAGAGAGAAGATTTCAATCAAAAAGTACAGGAAGGTCAAGAGAAGACCTACCTCCAACCGAAAAACGACGATTAGAGAGAAATGGTCAGTCAACCAGTGGGGATTAAAGAGCCACCTTCAATAGATGATTTGGAGAGATTTTGAGCAAACATTAGGAGCAACAGTAGAACGCAGATGCAGAGTGGCTTAGGGGAGAAGATGAAAGAATGGGAGGTTAAAGCTTACAGGAATTGAGTGATATAACAATGGAAAATGTCTATAATGCTCTACGGCAGACACACAAATGGAAATCGCCAGGAATGGATAAATTCTGCTATTTCTGGCTAAACACACTCTCCTCTGCCCACTCAAACCTAACAATATCTCTGCCCAACGTAATGACTACCCCAAATGAAACACCAGTGTTGTTAAGGAATGGCACCACTTACATACTGCCAAAAAGCTGTGAAACAAAAGACAAAAAACTATGGGTACATCACCACCATAAACTAATCACGGCAATACTATCGAATATAATGTACCCCCTCCTAGAAAACGACAATATCTTTCCCCGAGAACAAAAAGGCTGCAAAAGAAATTCTTATGGATGGGAAGGCCAACTTCTAATTTATAAGATGATACTCGAATACAGTCCAGCCAAACGTCGTAGTCTGAGTACAATCTGGATAGATTACCAAAAGGCGTTTAATAGTGTACCACATACTTCGATATCAAAAGCCTTGGAAATTTATAAAATCGAACCAGCTATAATTTTTCTCCTCAAACATAGCTTGACACGATGGAACACCAAACACCTCCACAACTGCAATAAAGGTACTTTTGAATCCGGGAATATGAACATAAACAGTGGAATTTTCATTGGGGATTTACTTTCACCCCTCCTCTACTGTTTAACACCTATGGATATAAAACCGGTAACAAGAGAGTAAACCACCTATTCTTCAGGTTCATACAAACTCTATGCAAAGGACAGCTGCAAAATGCTGAGAGGTTCGGTGAGGATATAGAAATTATATTTTTAAAGTGTGCAAAAAGAACTGTTGGATGATGAAAACTGGTAACAACAAATGATATCTTCTTAAACCTGGACACAAACATTCAAGAACTGGAAGTTGCCTATAAATACCTCGGAATTAATGAAAACAATGGAATCCAACATGCATACATGAAAGGAATAATTAAAAATATGTACTACACAAGGGTTTGAGCTGTCCTTTGAACTCGGCTCAAGAGTAAGAACTGCATCCAAACCACCGGCACCTTAGCAATATCTGTAGTACAGTACAGCTTTAACATCATGAACTGGAACATAGAATAGAATAGATGCAAAAACAAGGAAATTTCTGACTAACAACATTATGCACCACCCAAGAGCTGATGTGGATCGGCTATACCTCCTCACAAAAGAGGGTGGTAGATGTGCGATCCAGTTAGAACTGTCATACAAAACGATTACCACTGGACTACAAGCTTACCTGCAGACAAGTGGCAACTGGATGCTGACTCTGGTGAAAAGCCATGAGACAGCAGAAAGGTTTCATCCAGTTGTAAGGAAATCCAAGGTATTTCGAGATGACTTGACGTGACCGTCATAATGCAACAATCTATATTTGCAGCCTTTATAGGGACACAAGCTGCAACTAAGTTTGCAAAAATATAAAAAAAAGCTACAGCCAAGCGACAAGGATATCAAAAATGGTGCTAACCCCAAGTGCAGGTTCTTTAACAGTGCAGCTAAGACTATCGATCATCATATTTTGATGAACTGTCCAAGCCCCAAATGATACCAAACTTAGACACGATAGAGTAGGCCAGTACATCCACTGAACTGGATGGTCTGTAAGCACTATGATGCATCACACACACTACATTGGTATGAACACCACTCAGAGCCTGTTGGGGAAGGATAAGCTGTGGTAATATTATGGGTTTCCGTAGTAAACAGATCGAACCATCAAAGCAAACCACCGAGACATAAATATGGAAAGAGAGGAAAAGGGATACTCATTAATATATATGAGCATTTAATCAGACATATCTGTAAAACATGAAAAACTGTACAAATATGTAGACATTGAGATCATAAAAGTGTAGCCACTATTACAATACATTTTCTTATAGGAGCCCTTGCGGTCATAGAAATGGTGTCGACAAATATTTAGATAGAATACTAGGAAACCCAAGTATCTATGGGAAACAGAAAATTGTCTACACCACCCATATCCTTCGCAAAGTACCGTCCACATAGATATTGCCTGTTATACAACTATGTACTGTTTCTTATGTAACCTCCTGTACTGACCCCCCCCCCCATTTCGTTTGTATGAAATGAAAATGAAAAAAAATGCCCCTGCCTACTAAATCATCGTTGCCTGCCCTATGTTTCGAACCGAAACCCGGTGTGCAACGAATACTGCTAGACATCAGGAGGAGGAGGAATAATAATAATAATAATGATGATGATGATGGTGATGGTGGTGGTGGTGGTATCGTCACCAAGCCATGTTTTTCTTAAGAACAGAGAGAATTACAAGATAAAGTGAAAGAGGAATATAATACTATGACTTATTCAGATTTTGGTGAAATCTACGATTGGCAATTGGTCAGAGCGGGAGATAGTGTAAGAGCCAATAAGATTTTTTAGCTTTTTGTGGTTGGGTAAAAAATGAATTTCAATTTTTTGTAGATATTTTTCTTGATAAATGTCATGAAAGTAATGAAAATAATGGAAATTAACATCAGTTTTGCATTATCAAAGAGCGCCGCCACTTAGTAGCTACTGATCAGGCACTGAGCAAACCTTCAACCGATAAGGCAAAAGCCAGGCTGGCGTTGCCGGCTATGCATTACCAAAGGGAGCGTTCACAAGATGGTTAATGACATACAGCCAAAGTATATGTGAATGCCATAAATGCAGAATGCCGTCTGTATTGAACGACGCCTTGAAAAATGCAGCAGTATTCTGAATAAAGGAATACATCAGATGACTTTGAAAATGGCGAGATCAAGATGGTTAGCAAGTCAGGCGTTGACTGCTTGGTGGATCTTCATAGTGACATGGAGAGCTGGCACAAGGTTGTTGTTACACTCATTTTCTCATAGTAGTCTCATGGTAAAATGTGATGATACATATGTACTTGTTATTCAAGCAACGGGATATTTGATATCCATGCACTCGGTATGGTCCGTAGGAAAGATTTATCCCAGGCTCTTCAGAACAGCACGGATTGTGGGTGATTTCCTGCATGCTACGCACAGGCTGCGATGCCACAAAGAATTTGTACAGAATCGGGAAGGCTAATGCTTTCACTAGACTGAAGACTCATCGAGGTGAAATGAAAGAAATTGTCAGTATTAGACCGTCCGGGTGCCATGGAGAGGCTTTTCCAAGGGCATAAAGTATGAGGTCTTCGTATATAATCAGAACGGGAGATTGAGCGTTTATTCACTAATCTGGATGATCACATACTAGCATTTAAAACTGATTCATCAGCTGCAAATCTTCTAATAACAGAATATGCCTTCAAACAACGCGTGTTGAGAGCTTCATACCAAGCAGATGTGTGGCGTCACAGCCATATGGCCAAGTTGCATCTCTGAAACCCAGTTGGTAAAGATGAGACTAATGAACCTGTGATGTTCCAAAAAGCACTGGCACCTAAAGAAGTCCGCTTCAAGTGGGCTTGACTTGCACTGAGTTTTGCTCTTTACCCAACTATGACACATTTTGTCATGAATGATAATGTTGATGAGTGACAGTAATGTGTTGCAGTAGATTACAAGCCTAATGAGAGGTCAGCAGAGAAAAAAACTGAAATCACACTGAAATTCACTAATCTAAAGCATTTCCTTAAATAATTTACGTTATGACAAGTTTATTTGCGCTTGAAGCTAACTTTTATTTTCCATTCTGTTGTAATGTCTTGGACAAATAGAAACTAAAGTAGATGTAAATATTTCAATAAAGGTATTATCTGTTTCAATTTGAACCTGATGCAATTGTACTTCTGTTTCCATACATATGTATCTTAAAATATAAGGACCAGAACTTTTCCTCAGACGACCTTTTTTGCAGTAACATTGAATTTGTTAACACTCTTCTAACAATTGACAATGGGCTTAGGACTGGAAACTAACCGCATGTCAATTTTCTCTTTTAGTTTCGGGAACCTCATACATTTAGTAATGTAACTTCCTAACTATGTAAGATATATTTATACATGTAGTATTGCTGGATTCAATACAACAACACCTTTTCAAAAAGCTCTAATCTGTGTAATATGACAATCTATGATGGAGAGAAAATTCTGCATGAATATTCAACTTTCATATTTCCGCTTTTTTGGGCATGTATTTATAGGTCTATATTTCCTACGTGTATCAGAATATTCACAGCCATTTTCCAGAACATCAAGTTTGAAAACATGCATAATTAATGCACATGAGTTTATGCATCAAGACTATATTTTCCTTTTTAATTTTTGGGCTTTAAAAGAGTAACTATCAATTTGACCATTTTTTTTCAATAGATAATTCTATATAAGGACCTATTTCAGATATGAGACCTTGAAGACGAGAAAACATAACTGTATTTTGCTATACATCCGGTTGAGATATCAAAGGATTTGGGGGCATAATCAGTATTTATTTGACTTAAAACTCAGTAAGTGTCTGAGGGACACCAAAATGCGCGGAAATGTAGCTCTAGGGCCACTCAAGATTTGTCAAGGTCCCATTGACGGCATCAAACAACTTCTTAATGGAACCCAAAGAGTTCAATGTCAGAAACGAAAATCAATGATATTTTGATATTTTTAGGTATATGGAATGATAATTTTGATAATTCTGTATGAAATAGCATTTCCAAAATACTCTTACCTGTTCTTTGGTCTAAAAGGATCTTAGAAACACTGAAATGAGAAGAAAAGTACTACTAAGATCATTCTTGAGATTGGTCAAAGTCCAATTGACGGTCGCACAATTGTTCCTGAATGCACCAAAGAGAATTATCTAGATTTCTTTGCCATTTATTGGCATGACAATCTAGAATCCAGATTGTTCTTTTTTACGTCAACCCTCCGATGATATTTAGCGATATTATAATTTTTTATGCCAACCCTCCGACAATTCAGGATTGCTATTCCCTTGTGCCAACTCTCTCCCGATTGTTTTATCAGTATTCTTCGCAGTGTCTGAAAAACAGCAATTATGATTCCTTTGTCCCAAAACCACAATTACGATCCCTTTGATTATGGAGACAGATAAGTGTCAACAAACAAATAGGCTGAGAATGCTAAAAGGTTAATTACTACAGCAAGTAAACAAATAAAAGTTCTTTAGACTGGAAACAAAGGAAACGCTATGACGATATCAGGAAATCTTCCTACCATCAAGTAAACAATACATCTAAGTATTGGGTCTCCAACATAGTTAACTAGCAACATATGTGTTGAAGCCGAACTTATAGATGAGGTGTTGTTGAAGACACACAGGCAAGCGATGACTTACTTCTGAGATATGTTCTCATGAAACTTTATGTCTTTGATGGACCTTCACTTTTTAATCAAATCAAAAAAAGAAATTGCATACCTGTTTTCCCAATGATACGGCAAAATCAATACAGCGAAGAGTAGAAAGGACTCAAATTCCACTTCGCCTAAAGTTTACATAGGGTTCAATGATGTGGTTTTTCAATATCCTGTATAAAAAAGAAAAAAGAATCCAATTACTGCATTCTGACAAGAGTTCCTGATCTTTCAAAAATTGCTTTTGTCAACTTACCAGGCAATCTAAGGCTATGAAACTATAGAAAAATCAAAAGACTACTTGACAACTACCGCATGATTCAGCTTTCAATCATTTGTCGCGAAGTGTTGGACAAGCATCGTGTGTACATTTGTAGAGAACAACCTTATTCGCCCCCCAAAAAAGAAGACTTCTATTCAAGATGAATCATCAGTTAGAAGACATCAAGATGAATGCCACACATTAGAAACCATTATAATGTTTCCAAGTTTTGAAAATTTTTCACTCACTGCTGTTTTAATGCTGTTATAACTTCTTATCCATGCATTAAAGAACAGGGCAGAAGCAGTAAATATGATAACATTTAATGATAATATTTCAATAACCTCTATGGAAATATTCTCTTATGCTCCATCAGGTTTTCTATACCTAGATGATACAATGTGGGATTGATGATTAGAAACATCTGCTGGTCAAAATACTAGAATACCCTTAAAGCATGTTAAACGACATGGGTATCTTTTCTCCACGAAAACTCTCCTTGGAATCATACCTTCATTGTCTTTTCAATGGCATAGAATTATAGAACATGTTGAATTGACTGTCTGTGGGCTCGCTTAGAATTCTGAAATCTAAATGTCAGTTGCTCGAATTGAAATTGCTAATTCGAGGAATAATCGTACAAATATACATCAGCATTTAGTGGTTATGTCACCATTAAAAATTGCATCACTTGCAATCTACCGAAGTTCGAATCTAAAGACATGCTACAGCCTGTTCTAAATAAGTCAGGCTTTTAAAGCCACACAATTTAATCATAGCGCAACTAATAATGGCAATTGCTATCTCTGCAATGATATGCACGTTGTACCATTAACAAAAGTAGATGTCGTCCGTACAAGAAACGCATACATGTAACTTCTGAAAAAGCTGATTGAATAGAAGGGCTTTTTCTTGTGCATCAAAACAGGATTAAATTGATTTATCACATACCAATACAAGCTACCCGATGTCTTTATACAGGGATTTCAGGGTGTTTATTACGAGAACAATTTAATAGTTCCTTCATTGGCCTTCATGTATAAAAAGCTATGATATGAATGTTTTTGCTTATCCCTTCAATTTGTCCCATGATATTTTTGAAACCCTCTTAAGATCATTTTGTTCCTCTATTTTTGGCCAAACTCCTAACATCGGAGTTTTGCCAAAATTGTACAATAAGAATTTTGTTCAAGACCTACGATACGGTTTTGTTGGAATGCTACAAGTATTTAACTTTATTTCTGTATATAATAAAAATTCAGGTTCAGATCATTCAGGTTCAGAGCAAGAACTGAAAACCTTAGACAACCCTGATCGTTTATAGTTTAAACTTGAAATTTTGCACACTCACACTGCCCTCAAAGGGTATGAGTATCTGAAAGTTATTTTTAATCCGGCCTGATGGCGGGAATAGTTGCTTTTTTCTATTCATGTATGTGTCATAAGTCACCCAAACCATTCATAGTAGATACTTGAGAGCATGGACACACTCGTTGTTTCACTTTTCGAGTGATTGAAACACTTGAATTTCTATCTATCTATAAATCACGTGTCCAGCCCTAACCATTCATTGTTGAAATTTGAAACTTTTCAGACACTCAATAAGTGCATAATCTGTTTTATTTTGTTTTTTGTTTTATTTTGTTTTGTTTTTATTCGACTGAGCCACAGAGAAGTTGTGTTTTTCTGTCACATGTACAATGGGAGAAAAATTGAACGTTTCATCCAATACTTTTCTTTATTTGTGCTATAGTAGGTTTTAATTAGCTTGCAACAAAGATATAACATGGGAAATGATACACACAAAATGTTTGGTGAATGTGTTCAATTTTTGAGGAATTATGTAATAATATTCGAAAAACACACGGACAAAAATCACCTATACAAATGATAAAAATCATTATAGATTAGGAGAATATTCGAATATAATGTAATTTTCCATCTTTATCTCTGATCATTATCGACAGATTTGATGCACTCGTATAACTTGCTTAATCAATGTTTTCGGCAATACAGAACATTTGGTTGTCTACCCTCGTCTTAAGTGTCATATGATTCATACAGCAATTGTCTTGAACTTGTTTTGCAAAACATTACAAAAAAAGTTTTCAAAAAATCTCTTTGTGTCACTTCAGTCACTTATTTCCCAATATCTGTCAATGGAATTTATGTAATTTTCTTCCGTATTTTCTCCCTGATTTACATATAATTTGTTATTATTGTACAATGTATGATTTTTCTCCTCTTTGGATCATCAGTTGTTTAGCATGTGACCGTTTCGGGGATTTTAAAAACAAAACAGTATTATTAGTATGGTAACCCTTCAATGTTGATCAACACCACCAACCATTCTTACAATATAGCTTATGTCATACATGTATTTTGTCATTTTATATAGGGTATTATGCGTATTATATATTAACAATATTTTATATTAAGAATTATTTATTTTTTGAAACAGACTTCACTTACTTAAGTTACCCAAAAACTCATTTAGCGATGAGAGATCAGTAAGTATAACAGCAGACGTGGCTTGCTGTTCGTGCCATTTCTATTGAATGTTCACTCATGTGAATATCAAATCCGTTGAGTTGGTTTTAATCTCAGACTAAATGCAAACTCATGATACTATCTTTAAAAATACTAATTACACAGAAAGTCAGAGTTGATTCTCTACCAACAAATTCAACCGAAGAATTTGATGTTTTCCACTAAGTACCATTTTTTCCACCTTGATGATAAAGAACTTCTTGGTCCTTATAAAAAATGAAGATGACATTCTCACAGCTATGTATAGAGACATATATAAGCACACATATATATATATATACACACACGTACACACAAACACATACATGTGTGTGTATGTTTGTGGAAAAAGTTGACAATTTGGAAAAGAAAAGATTTGAAGCTGTACATTTAGTTTATCTCAATGTTCCTTTATCTTAGCTAATGTTTCGTCCTAAATACAGACTTTTTCAAAGCTTTGCATGTTTCTGTAGCAACGTCATGCCCATCATAAACAGTTATACAATGGACTTTGCATAAACAGTTGCTTTTCGGAACTTTTTCTATAACGACGTAATTACCAACAACAAAAAACACTACTATCATATTACAACCATGCTTTTGACGAATAATGACCATCGTTTTCTCACACAATTCTCTACCAGAAGCTCTGATGAAGCCTAAATTTCGGAACAAATGAAAATTATGCGATAAATTCCCGAAACATATCTCATAGATATATGTAATTCTTTCTTCCTCTGGTCTCACAAAAAACCTCAAACAAATTCACGTTAAAAACCTCTTTTTTTAAACTTGTAAAATTATCGTTATAGATATATCAATTGATTACACACAAATTCACATCACTTAGCTTTTTAGGGACTTTCTATCCCAGATAGTGAAAGTGGATCTCGGGTCACAGGAATTGGTGTGAATTATGATGCGTATCAGCGGAGGTCCGAACAACTTATGAAAGGTCGAAGTATGTAGAGGCAACATCAAATATCTTAGATATGTTGAACAACTTGCAGTCTGGGACATGGCTTAGAGATTTTCGGCCTACAGAAATTCATAAAAAGTGACATAGAAGAGAGACAGTTGATGCCATTCTGGGTTTTATTGATCCATTTTAACAAGATTGATAAAGAACTTCAGGTGCTTGGGTCTTTATAAAAAATGAAGATTCAATAAAATACCCTCTCATTCCAGTTCCATTCAGTATTGGCACGATCGATGGCTGCTTAGCAAGAACTGATACACCTTGCAAAGGCTCCAGCAGAAGAAGACTTCTAATTATCGAAGAGAGAAATATTCCATGACAGAAATTTAAGGCAATTTCAAACAGATAGTTGAGAAACTATTTAACAGGATGCCTCAGGAAGATGCTGTTATTTTCAGTACAGGCATGTATAAGTTAAGCCACATAGTAAAACAAAATAGTTCAATTAAGTAGAGAAAACCATACATAGAAATTATTTGTTTAAAACTTTTTTCTCTTACTTTGAGCAAACCAGTTTAAAAGGATTTACTTTAATATGAATTACGATTTTAATCTTCAAAATTTACTTTTATATATTATTTCATTTCATGTGAATTGTATGATTTGAACATTTTTTTAAATTCCTATGAGGTTTTCTATGTAGAAACTAAAGTTGTGATGAGAGTGCTTAACTTGGATAGGATATGTTCTTGAGATGAATATGTGATGATGCATGTGTAAGAACAAAGTGTGTATAAAAACTATACTAACTATCCTAATTAAAGAGAGAAAGGAGAAGAGACGAGCTTACCTCAAGGCCGTCAGAACACAGAGAGAGAGAGATTTATCGCCACAGTTTAAATATCGTAAAGATAAGAATCAGCTACCTGATTGGCAGTTCTGTGTGATGTCAAAAAGAGGAACAAGGAATTCGTCGTTTCTACAGAGATATAGAGGTTAGAAGTAGATTCTTTCCAAAGGGCAGATAACTCCGTATATGAATAATTTTCTTTAGCTGGAAAGGTGGGCACTACAGTACAAAGAAACATCATGGATAATTTTAAGAAAAGAAAACATAAACATACATGCACTTACATTTCAATTTGAAATCAATAGGAAAAAAATTGTTGTATGTACACACACAGTTATACATATACGGAAAAAAGTGGAAAAAATTGAATACATGAAAGATGGAACAAATTGATAGAAAATGAAAAGAATGTTTCAATCATACATGCACACTGGTATGAACAGGACATGAACAGGACATGAACATTTTTTTTCTTCTTATTTCAACGTTAACACGGATATTTTGTCAGCGCAAAATGAACTATTGAAAGATTATTTTTCTTTGTGTATTTTCATACCTCATCTTAGATAATGTGAGGAAAAGGTATAAATGACCTTCTAATGTTTTTCATGTTTAAATAAAGCGTTTTGCGGGTTTAAATGTTCAATATTTTTGGTTGGCGGCTTTGTCTGCAATCTGGTGTTTTCGCTTTTATTATTTTATTCTTAAAGGTAAGTATGACCTTGAATTGTATTAAATTGGTCTGGCAAACGATTACATGAATTTTGTCCAGGGCATAAATTGCTCGGAAAAAGCAGATCTTGGAGTATAAAGAAAAATAATTTAGGCTCTTTTATTTCATTTTGTGACACAGATTGCACACATACCCTTACCAGAGGGGTTTTGACTCTCTATTAAGGTTACACTGTGTGAAAGTAAGATGTTTAGCAGTGCACAAGATAATGTTTATCACTGACCGTTACTGCTTAGAAACTTTTTGTGTAATTTCCTTAATGCATTGATTTGTCATGAATGTTTATTTGAAAAATAATTGATAATCAAAATGTTGGTATCGCCCATATGTTACATGCACCAAAAAAATTAATTTTGGGAAAAATTCGGTTTATTGATAAAATGATGGGGAAAATACATCGGGAGAGAATAAGCTAATGAAAAAAGAAGACGTTCGTAAAGCAGATGAAAGAAAATGATTCTGTCCCGTATTGGAGATGAAAAGACTTTTTTTTTTTAAATTTTATTTATTCATTTATTTATTTATTCATTTTTACAGGGGAGAAAACATGTTTTTCAATAATTTTAATGTATGTTCCGTTTACTGTCCGGTGCATTTCGGGTGCATCTTTGTGAAATATTTGGAATCTCGATGTTGCAGCTTATAGAATAAGGAAATATGGAGAAAACTTCGGAATTGTTCAGAACTGAGAAAGAAAACGGTTTACTGAGATGGATTTATAACACTGAAATGTTTATTTGATCTTTGCGACCGGTAAACCGATGGATCGATGTAAGTTTATATCGGTTACTTATTTTTTACAGAACCATTGAATACGTACTTGAAATTGATCTCACCACCCTGTGCGCTTATTCATCAAATGGCTCAGCGTCAGAAAAAACAGTCTGTTCTTACTTCCAAACGGCAAAAATACTGGTTAATGGTGCCTTGTCCATCACCCACATGGCTATAAATCGGTCTCTCCGACTTAGATCGACCAACTCCAGTCTGCATCTCTCCGTAATCTCTGACATTGCTCCATCGCCATACAGTGCTTGAAGCTGCTTGAGAAGTATGCAAAGTAGATCCCAATTATCATGAGTAGTAGAAGTAATCTTGTCACAACTCCAACGTAATATCCATAGCTATTCATTGATTGATTCGCAAAAAAATAACCTATCATAAGAGAAAGGGATATTTAAGTTGGGATCGCAATTAGGGAATCATCCCTTCCCAAGAATGTTTGTAAATGAATAAAATTTCTCTTTCAGGCTTCTTTGCCTTATTATTCCCCTCAAAAAATCATCGGATAACCCAAATTCACAGAAATAACGATTTTTTTGTTTCTTTATGACTCACCAAAAATGCTGAAAATGCTTGTCCATTGAGATTTATTTACGCAAGCAAGAAACAAATAAGAACGATGAACTAATCTGTTGACTTACTTTGAGCCATTCCTTGCATTGCTTTTAATTATTTTTTTAGCAGCTTTTTGGAGTTTTTTTGCCAAAAATAATATGTTGGGATTTTTTTCAGGCATTCAACAATTTGTATCAATTTTAGCAAAAATTCATAGAAAAATTCGTTATGTATTAATTCATGTATATTTATATGATTATGGATATTTTCGAATGTTTGTTTGCCAGTTTGATCCAGTGATTTTAAATTAAATTCAATGTAAAATTTCTATCCTATTTCCACAATCAAAAAGATTTAATCAATATTAATATTTATAATATTAATAATGATATTTAATTAATATTTAATATTAATAATCAAAAATCAAAGATATGTTCATATTCATTTTAGTGCAGATAAAAACTGTGAGTGGTGACCAAGGCGATATTGGACGTTAATCAATGGAATTATTGAATTCATTCACTCCAACTAGGATACCACCACACAGATTGAATCCCAAGGTTAGGTCAGATGTAATGCTTTTACGGGATATTTCGATCCAACAGGGCCTTCACAACGAGACTAGTCTTGAAATAGCCAATCTACATAACAACTGTATTGAAGCTTCAATAGTAAGAATAAAACTGGTGCCAAGTGATACAAATTTGCCGTTTACTCTACAAAGAATCAGGTTTCTTTTGCAACTGTCATTTGCTGTGACGATAAATAAATCACAGAGACAAACATTTAGTAAAGCTGGAATATACTTACTCCAACCAGTGTTTTGTTATGAACAGATACATGTTGCTTTCTCTTGTGCTTGAAAACAATCAGATACTGCAGTTCAAGTACTGAAAACTTGCAAACAAAGAAAAGACAATAACTAAAAATGTTGGATGTAAAAGAATTTTGTTATTTTGTAATTGCTCTTTTTTGAAAATTTTGAATTGAATTGTCCGGGGGGAGGAGTATTCAAGCTGCTCATTTAACCAATGCACCCCTCTTCACAGTGCTCCAATATGACATGAATTAGGTTTTATACATTTCCTATTATGAGTTGATTTATCGAGTGCAGGTGGTCCATGGTCGAGTAGCTTCTTCTAAAGCCAGCCTGTTCGCGTGGCTGGTTTTCATCGAGTGTTTTTGTGATTCGGTTGGTGATGATCTTTGTGAAAAGTTTATATACACAGTTGAGTAGGCTTATAGGCCTATAGTTGTTGAGGTCTTTCGGGTTTCCTTTTTTATATAAAAGCATTATGATAGCAGTATTCTAATCGTCTGGGACTTTACTGTGTTTTAGACACAGGTTGAAGAGGACGGCCAGTTTCCTAGTGATGATTTTACATGCTTTTCGGAGTAAGTCGATGGTGATGTTGTCTGGTCCAGGGGCAGTTCATTTTTTCGTCTGTTTAATGGCTTCCTTCACCTCCCACGGGGTAACTTTTGGGAAGTCCTCTAGTTGTTTGCCCGTGTCTTGCGTATCTTGCTCATTGTTTTGCAGTCCTTGTTTGGACGAATAAAGTTTTTGGTAGAATTCTTTGGCACGTTCGACAATCCTGTCTCTATCTGTTGTTAGGTTTCCATTTTCCTCGAGTATGCTAGTTATTTGCCTTCGTCCCGAGTTGAGGAGTTTGTTTATAGCTTTGAAGCCCCGACCTTTTTCAAGAGTTGATTCAATGACTGCCATTGTGTATCTCCTTCTGTCTTCTCTTCGTTTCTTCTTGATTAATTTGTTTAGTTCAGCCTCTTCAATTTTCTCTCTCGTTGTTGTCGGTGGCTTGAGGTTTCTGCGTTTTTCCATGAGATTTTTAGTCTCATCCGAGATTTTGCTAATGGGTTGTTTGCTCATTGGCTTGAATGTAGAGGCTACTTCAATTATTGACGTTGTCATTTTGCTGCTTAGTTCGTTGATGTTGGTGCTGTCTTGTTCAGTAAGAATTCTGAATCTGTTCCTCAATTCGAGCTCGAAAGATTGAACGTGCTCTTTTGGTATGTTTAGAGGCTGCGGTTTTGTATGGAACATTTTCCTGCGTTCTTTATTGGTGTTTATCTGTACTTTACATCGTATCATTCTGTGGTCGCTGCCTACATTGACTTGGTTTAGGACTTGGATGTCCTTGACGATATCGTTTTTGTCCGTTAGGATGTAGTCTATTTCGTTTCTTGTTTCGTGATTGGGGCTCTTCAAATTCCATTTCCTACTGGGTCCCTTCTTGAAGAAGGTGTTCATGATTTCGAATCCATTAGCCGTTGCAAAGTTTTCAAGATCTTCTCCTCTCTCGTTGCGTATTTTGTATCCAAATTTGCCGACGCAATTTTCATTTCCTTGTCCTACTTGTGCGTTGAAGTCTCCTATGATGACATTGAAGTGTTTTCTGGTGCCTTGAAGTAGGGAGTTCAAGTCATCATAGAAGTTGTCTATTTCTTGTTGGGTTGATTGCGAAGTGGGAGCGTAGACTTGGATTATATTGAGTTTGTATCGTTTTGAAAGTTGTATGGTGACGCTAGCTACTCGGTCAGAGACGGCTTTGAAGCCAGTTACATTGTCTTTGAGGTCCTTATTGATGAGAAAGCCAACTCCACTTTGTTTTACTTTCTCTTTACCGTAGCTGTAAAGAAGATGCTTGCTTCTCAGTTCGATTAGTTCTTCTCCGGGTCTTCTTACCTCACTAATGCCTATGATGTCCCATTTGACATTTCTGATTTCACTTTCTAGATCAGTTAGGTGCAAGTCAGTTGACAGTGTTCTGACGTTGTATGTGCCTATGTATAAATTTGTCTTCTTGTTGACAGTCTTAGAGTTCTGTTGAAATGGTCATTGTTTGAGCGGTGACTCAGTAGGGACAGATGGTCCCTTGGTGAAGGAAGCAGCAGAGTATAGACTACCACTTGCCGTAGCATTTATCGACTTCAAAAAGGCGTTCGACTCCGTAGAAATCCCTAAGGTCATGGAGGCCATCAGTCGGCAAGGTGTAGATCCAGTATATGTTGAAGTGTTGAAACATATATACAATCACGGCAGCTCATTTATCAGGCTACATAAAGACTCGGACCCCTTCCAGCTCCAGAAGGGAGTAAGACAAGGTGATACCAGCTCACCTAAACTCTTCACAGCCTGCCTCGAGATGATCTTCAGAAGGCTAGACTGGGAGAGTAAAGGAATTAAAATAGACGGTGAGTATCTGAGCAACCTCAGATTCGCAGACGACATAGCCCTTTTCGCAGAGAACCTACACGACCTCCAACTAATGATAGATGAACTAAATGAGGAGAGCAAGAAAGTCGGCGTACACATGAACTTCAGCAAGACGAAGATCATATGCAACAACCACATTGGAGATAAGAACACTAAGATCGAAATCGAGGACACAGAACTCGAGAAAGTAGACCACTACATCTACCTAGGACAACGAATCTCCATGAGACCCTCAAAAGAAGAAGAAATCAAGCGAAGAATCACACTAGGATGGCAAGCCTTTGGCAGAGCTAGCTCAACCTTCAAAAATAATAAGATCCCATTAATCCTAAAGAGAAGAGTGTATAACCAATGCATTCTCCCAATAGTCACTTATGGAGCTGAAACATGGAACTTAACCAAGAAACAGACCCGTAAGCTGAGAACCATGCAACGTGCACATGAAAGAATAATGCTGGGCCTCACATGGAGAGACCACAAAACAGCACAACACATCCGGGAAAAGACAAGAGTTAGAGACATCATAGAATCCATAAAAAATCTCAAATGGCGGTGGGCTGGCCATGTTGCAAGAATGGCTGACAATCGATGGACATCACGACTCACAACATGGATTCCCCGAGACCATATGCGCAACCGAGGCCGGCAAAATATTAGATGGAGAGATGAACTAGACAAGTTCAGGAAGTACTGGCTCCGTGACGCCCATTATAGAGAAGTGTGGCAAATCCTGGGGAAGGTCTATGTCCAACGACGGACGCTAAAAGACTGATGATGATTATGAGTTGAGCAATTTAACTTACACAGTTTTTTTTTATAAAATATGGAGACATATCTTTACCAAGTTATATATAAACCAATTTCCAGTCCAATATGCAAATATTTCATAATGCAGCAAGGTTTGCATTTGCACTCTAAACCATGATAATGACCTGGTTTTTTGACACAGATCAAGCTAGTTATTATTATTAGTCTTGTCATAACTCCAACCTGACTTTTCAATTGTTATATGGCCTGATGAATTAACCAATCTTCCGAGAGAATTATTCCATGCAAGAATCATTTATTTCATTACTATATTAATTACTACAAATCAATTTTTTTTTAAATATTAGAAGATTACTTACTTTGTTTAAAATATTTACGGATCATAAATCGAACGGGGTATTTCTTTGTTCCGTTTTAAGTGTCAAATGAAGGGGGATTTTTCCCCACTTTCAAGAGTCAAATTAAAGGGGTAATGTTGTTACACTTTTTGCAATCAAAATGGACGGGGATTTTTTTCCACTTTCGAAGTCAAAATGGTAGGGGAATTTCATTTTTATGGATCAAAATGGAGGGGGATTTTTCAACTTTTGGTAATCAAAATGGAAAGGGATTTTTTCCACTTTTAGGGTTTTTTATTTACTACTCTTTGGGATCAAAATGGAGGGGGCTTCCACTTTTAAGGTTCAGAATGGTAAGGGAATTGTTGGTTTCACTTTTAGTGACAAATGCAGGGGGAATTTCATTTCCCACTTACAGAAATGGAGTGAGGAAAGTTTCCCCCTCATATGTGTTCACAATTAAGGGCAGTTTTATTTTTCACCTCAGGGGTCAAAATCACAGGGGATTTCGTTGTCCACATTTAGAGGTCAAAATGGAAGGGGAGTCTCTCTCAACTTCTAGCGTTCAAAATGAACATAGAATTTGTTCTTCTCATTTCGGGATAAAATTGGAGGGGAAATTTCCTTTTCCACTTTTAGGGATCAAAATGGAAAGAGAATTCATTTCCTCCACTTTTATGTGTCAAATGTAGGTTGGATTTTCTATTTTACGTGTCAAAATAGAGGGGGAATATTTTTCCCTCTTTGGGATGTCAAAATAGAAGGGAAATTCTTTTCCTGTTTTCGAGATCAAAATCGATGAGGCATTCCTCAACTTATAGGTGCGTAAATGGGGTAGGATTTTTTTTTTCCATTTTTGATGGTAAAAATGGCGGGCGTTTCTTCTTCAAATTATACGGGTCAAAATTGACAGGGTATTTTTCCTCCCACGTTGAGGGGACAAAATGGAAAGAAACTTTTTTTTACACTTTTCGTATTCAAACTGGGGGATGAATCTTCTTCTACTTCTTGGGGTCAAAATGGAGGGCAATTTAATTTTCCACTTTTGAGAGTCAAAATGGAACAGGATATTCCACTCGCAGAGATCAAAATGGAAGAGGAATCTTTTCCTCCACTTTTAGGGATGAGAGAGGAGGATTAGTTTGTTCACATTTTACGATATCAAAATAGAGGAGAATGTTTTCCTCCACTTTTAAGGGTTAAAATGGAATGGGGATTTTTTCCACCTATGTGGGTCAAAATGATGGAGGGGTTTTAACATTTAGTGGTCGGTATAGTAGTGTTTTTTCCGTTTGTAGGAAGGTAATGGAAGGGAATTTTTTTTCACTTTTAGGGGTCAAAATGGGAGAGGGAGTTATTTCATAGGTAGTTCTGGGGGAGTTAGATCAATTGCAGGGTAGACAGAAAGGGACAGGGGAGGGAGAATAAAGACGGTTTCATAAGAGGGGGAAAATGGGAGGGGGATTAGAAAAAATGCATCTGAAATAAATCCATGTTGGTTATAATCACTGACCAGCGAGCGTAGGCATGAGATAAATGATAATCTAAGTTGTCAATATTTGTGGGATTTTTGTGAGTTCAGCTTATTATTATTAGGGCTCTAAGTTGACAAATAAGATTGTTTTCTCATTAGACTATTTACCCTTTCCGATTTTGGTTGCCTGTTCATATTTCTCAAATGTTATACAAACAGATATTAGTTTCATGTGCAAAAATTCCATACTCCTCAATAGACAGCATAACTATCTTTTATGCTTTGTCCTTTCCTCCACTCCCTTTTATGCATTCTCCTTTCCTCCAAACTACGTAACTTTCTTTTCTGATCCCTCTCTTCCTACCTTCTCAATTGACTGACTGACTGTACTTTTTCCCCTTTTATCTCTTCCAACCCACTCAGACACTACAGTTTCTCCTCGACAGTTTTTCTACCCTCTTATTGAAGCAACCTAACTTTCTTTTCTACCATCTCCTCATCAACTTCTCTATTTCTCCTCTCCTTATTAAACTGACTGTATCTTCTTTCCTCTTCCTCGTTCGTTCTATCTCTTCTGTAAATGATCATTCTTTCCCTTTCTTTTCAAACTTCCTAACTGTTCGTCTTCTCTTCTGTTTCCACCCCTTCAGAAAGCCACATAATAATCTTTTCTTTCCTCTTTGTACCCTTTTATCAAACTTTGTAATTCAGGTTTATAGTAAAAAATATATATCCTAATAAAATATGTAATATTTTATTTATTCAATAAAGAAAAGTACAGTAAAAAAAAAAAAAAAAAAATCCTGCAAAAGTAAAATGAAAAAAACAAATTCTGTTTTGCTTTACCGAAACTTTACCCAGATTTTTAACAAATTTGTAATTTCGAATATGAAGAAATGGACCTTACCCTGAACTGTATCAATTTATCAACTCTTATCCCCATGCATATTTTGTATTTATTAATTTATTCTATCAGATGAAGTATTAAAAATCAATATTCATAATTTTTGCTACTATTTACTGCCATCTCAATTCTTATAGTAACTAAACTTAGGCCGGTTTCCCTTCGGCAATGATTGAATAAAATAATAATGCGGGTTACAATAAAGAATGATTTCCCTGCAAGAATTGAACTCACAACCTTCTATGCCGGAGGGGGGCCCGACAACTCTTGACACTGAACTACAGGTATCAGTATTAAGTTCGAGTACCAAATCAAACGCTTAAGGTTATCCCATATCCCGATCTTTTCTGCTCCATGTTCTGTATGAGCCTGTTGTTCAGTATCGGTTATCCGATACATTGATTTATTTTAAAAGACAAAATATTGAGAACCAATAAGAATTTTTTGCTAGAACTTACCTTCATCTCAAATGCTATTGCTTCTTATCGCAAATAAACCTGGTCTGCATTTCTTTCGGCAGTGGGTGTTAAAATTATCATGGCAGATCAGAATCAAAAATAGGTTCTGGGCGACTCGCTTGACGCTTGATCGATCTTGGCTCTGACTGCCTGGAATTAGTTGCAAACGCGAGTTTAAATCAAACATTTAAACTCATCTCCTATCCCGATATCTTCTGAGCCAAGTTTCGTCGTAACTGGCAATTCAGTATAGGTAATCAAATAGATTTCATGGATAAAGATACCTTCTCTCTCTCTCTCTCTCTCTCTCTCTCTCTCTCTCTCTCTCTCTCTCTCTCTCTCTCTCTCTCTCTCCTACATGATAAGATCAGCAAGGCTAGAACTGATTTTTTTTTCTTTCGAAAATCTAACCCTGGGACTCTAACGAAGTTAAAAACTTCGAAAAATAAGGGAGGATTATGATATACGAAGATTTTTTTTTTGTAGCGTTGCGAACACCCATTCCTACCTTACAAGATCAGATGGGATGAGTGTTAAGAACTGACCCACATCAGCAGTGGATAATCCACCAGGCCCCCCGCCAACACGTCAAGTGTGGCAAGGCATGGCCCATCACTCCTATGGTTTGTACACTAAAAATTATACCGGCAGTTCCTGCTGGGTCCTCGGTCCCATGGGGCCCAGCCACATCACATGCTTTGGGTGTGGGTGATGCGCTCCAAAAGCGACTACCCAAACACTTCACTAAGAGAATACCCGTTCCTGCTGGTTCATCGGTCCCAAAAGGCCCAGTCATATCACTTACCTAGGGTGGGGGTGATGTGCTCCAAAAGCAACTACCCAAACACTTCTTACCGAATCATCGGTCCAACAGCAACCATTTAAACATAGCCCTAAAACCGTCTGCAAAAAGACAACATTATACATTGGCACCTGCAACGTCAAAATACTGTCATCTGATGTCCACGTAACCGATCTAGAAAGTGAAAATAAAAATATCAAATGGGACATCATTGACATTAGCGAGATAAGAAGACCCGGAGAAGAACTAATCGAACTGAAGAGCTGACATCTTATGTACACCTACAGAAAAGAGAAAGTAAAACAAAAAGGAGTAGGCTTTCTCGTCAATAAGGACCTCAAAGACAACGTAGCAAGCTTCAAAGTCGTCTCTGACCGAATAGCTCGTGTCATCATACAACTTTCAAAGAGTTACAAACTTGATATAATCCAATTCTACGCTCCAACTTCGCAATCAACCTAAGAGGAAATAGACAATTTCTATGAAGACTTGAACTTTCTACTCCAAGATACCAGAAAATACTTCAATGTCATCATGGGAGACTTCAATGCACAGGTTGGACAAGGAAATGAAGATTGCATCGGCTAATTCGGATACAAAGTACGGAACGTGAGAAATCAAGTAGACTTTGCAACGGCTAACGGATTCAGAATGATGAGCACCTTCTTCAAGAAGGGACCCAATAGGAAATGGAATTTGAAGAGCCCCGATCACAAAACAAAAAACATAATAGACTATATCCTGATGGACAAAGGCAATATCGTCAAGGACATCCAAGTCCTGAATCAAGTCAATGTAGGAAGCGACCACTGAATAGGATGATGTAAAGTGCAAGTAAACACCCACAATGAGCACAAAAAATGTTCCACACCAAACCGCAACCTCTAAATATACAAAAAGATCCTTCAAGCTCGAACTGAAAAACCGATTTAAAATTCTTACTAAACAAGACGACACCAACATCAACGAACCAAACAACAAAATGACAGTATCTATAATAGAAGTCAACACTATATTCAAACAAATGCGCACACGAACCATAAGTAAAATCTCAGATGAAACCAGAAATCTCATGCAAAACGCAGAAACCTCAAGCTACCGACAACAAGAGAGAAAATTGAAGAGACTGAACAATAAATTAATCAGGAAAAATGAATAGAAAACAGAAGACGACAGTCATCAAATCGATTCTCAAAAGAGGTCGGGGCTTCAAAGCTATTAACAAACTCCTCAACTCGGGGCGAAAGCAAATAACTAGCATACTCGAGGAAAAGAGAAACCTAACTACAGACGGAGACAGGATTGTCGAACGTGCCAAAGAATTTTACCAAAAACTCTGTTTGTCCAAACAAGTACTACAAAACAATGAACAGGATACGCAAGACGCAACCAATCAACTCGAGGACTTCCCAGAAGTAACCCTGTGGGAGGTGAAATGAGCCATCAAATAGACGAAGAAAGGAACAGCCCCTGGGCCAGACAACATCACCATCGACTTATTCCGAAAAGCAGGTAAAATCATCACTAGGAAACTAATCGTCCTTTTCAACTTGTGTATTAAACAGGGTAAAGTCCCAGACGATTGGAACACTGCAATCATAATGCTTTTATATAAAACGGAAACCCGAAAGACCTCAACAACTACAGGTCTATAAGCCTACTTAACTGCGTATACAAACTTTTCACAAGAATCATCACCAACCTACTCACAAAAACACTTGATGAAAACCAACCACGAGAGCAAGCTGGCTTTAGAAGAAGCTACTCGACCATGGACCACCTGCATTCGATAAATCAACTGAAAGAAAGAGCAAAATATAAATTACCACTCGCCGTAGCATTTATCGACTTGAAAAAGGCGTTCAACTCAGTAGAAATCCCTAAGGTCATGGAGGGCATCACTCGACAAGATCCAGTATATGTCGAAGTGTTGAAACAGCAGCTCCTTTATCAGGCTATATAAAGACGTGGAGCCCTTTCAGTTCCAGAAAGGGGTAAGACAAAGTGATACAAGTTCACCAAAACTCTTCACAGCGTGCCTCGAGATGATCTTCAGAAGACTGGACTGGTAAAGTACAGGGATCATAATAGACGGCGAATATCTGAGCAACCTCAGAGAACCTACACGACTTCCAACTAATGCTAGATAAACTAGATGAAAAGAGCAAGAAAGTTGGTTCACACATGAACTTCAGTAAAACGAAGATAGAAATACTAAAATCAAAATCGAGGATACAGAACTAGATAAAGTAGATCACTATATCTACCTAGGACAACGAATCTCCATGAGACTGTCAAAAGAAGAAATCAAGCGAAGAATCATACTAGGATGACAAGCCTATTGCAGATCAAACTTAACTTTCAAAAACAAGAAGATCTCATTAATCCTAAAAAGTAGGGTGCACAACCAATGCATCCTCTAAATAGTCACTTATGGAGCTGAAACATAGAACCTAACCAAGAGATAGATTCGCAAATTGAGAACCATGCAACGTGCACATGAAAGAGGCCACAAGACAGCACAGTACATATGGAAGATGACAGGAGTCCGGGACATCATAGAATCCATTAAAAATCTCTAATGGTAGTAGGCTGGCCATGTTGCAAGAATGGCGGACAACTGATGGACATTACAACTCACAACATGGATCCCCTGAGATCACATGTGTAACCGAGGCCGGCAGAGTATTGGATGGAGAGACGAGCTAAACAAATTCAGAAAGTACTGGCTCTGCGATGCCCGCGATAGTGAAGTGTGGCGAATCCTAGGAAAGCTCTGTGTCCAACGACGGATGTTGAAAGACTGATGGTGATGATGATTGTAAATCATTAACAATATTTTGCAACTATTTACCCTCATCTCAATTTTTCGTTGCTTTTATCGCAACTAAATTCAGGCCAGTTTCCTTTCAGCAGAGAGTGAATAAATCAAATTGCAGAAATATTTTTGGGTGTCTCGAACTCAGAAGCAAAGGGGGGTCTTGATAAAAAAACTGACCGCTCTTGATACTGAGCTGCGAGTATCAGTTGCAAGTATGAGTCTAAATCAAACATATAAACTTGTTCTGATTCAATCTGCACCAAGTTTCATATTAACTGGCAGTTCAGTATCACTAATATCATTTATTTACTTCGTTTGATGAAATATTTTTAATTATTATTGATCATTTTTTGCAATCATTCAAGTTCACTCATTTGTGTTGCTTTTTATTGTCAGAGATTACAATTAAGAATGATTTCCAAGTGACAATCAAAATGACAACCCTCTGTGTTGGAGGGTTACACAGTTAACGACCGACTGCAAATGGGTGTCTAGATCTAGCATTTGAACTCATGTTCTATCCCAATCTTCTCTGCACTATGTTGTTTTTTTAGCTGGTAGTTCCGTATCGGCAATCCTCGTAATTTTTCCATTAGATAAAGTATTGTAAGTCATTAACAAATTTTTGCCACTATTTATCATCAGCTCAATTTTAATTGCTTTTTATCACGACTAAACTCAGTTAGGTTTCCCTTCAGCAGTGAGTGAATAAATTATCATCGAGAATCAGAATGATGAATAAACCCTAGGTGAGTGAATATGAAGAAGTGGGAAGCAAAGAGAATACCAGGGCTGAAAATAAGGGGTCTGAAAACACACTGAGCGCGGAGGTCAGGGTAGTACTAATAAAAGTAGGTGTACTGGAATCTGTGCAATGACATTGAAAACAATATTGGAAAACTGGAAACTAGAGGAAGGATTGAGACTATGCAGATCATAGCACGACTAGAAACTGTACGGATACTAAGGCGAATATTGGAGATTTGAAATATACAACCGCCTGTCCAAAGAAATAGCCTGACTGCTTGAATGAAGAAAGCTTATGTACGAAAATATTGGGAAGGTTGGTTCTGTACCCGAGGAAAGTTGCGGTCAAAAAAGCGTACGATATGATTCCACATAGCTGGATACTCGAATGCCTTAGAATGTTCAAAATTAGCGAACCGGTGGTTAAATTCATTGGAAATTCAATGAAAAACTGGAAAGTAGACTTGACAGCCGCAGGGGACAAACTAGCAGAGGTAGGGATAAAAAGGGTAATCTTCCAAGGAGACTCGTTGTCCCCACTATTATTTGTTCTAACAATGATACCGCTCAACAGAATCCTGAAGAACAGCAAAGGGTACCATTTCTCTAAAACAAAAGGAAAGGTCAACCCCCTAATGTACATGGACGATATAAAATTGTTCGCAAAAAACAGGGGAGAGCTTGAGACTCTGTTCAACGAAGTAAAGGAATACAGTGACGACATCAGAATGGAGTTTGGAATAGAAAAATGTGCAATCATGGTAATGCACAAAGGAAGGCTTACAATGACTGAAGGAATTGAACTCCCGGACAACAGCAAGATTAGGGCGTTGACCGCACAAGACCAATACAAATACCTAGGCGTCCTTGAATGTGACACGATAAAACGGGAAGAGATGAAGGAAAAAATAAAGAGAGAATACCTTAAAAGGATAAGGAAAATATTAGAGACCAAATTAAACAGCAGAAATCTAATAAAAGGAATGAACACCTGGGCTGTGTCAGTAGTTAGATATACAGGACCATTCCTAAGATGAACAAAGGAAGAGCTCCAATCAATGGATAGGCGAACTAGGAAACTTATGACAATGCATAAAGCATTACACACTAGAAATGATACAGATAGACTATACGTTAAAAGAAAAGAAGGTGGCAGGGGGCTCATCAGCATAGAAGACAGTGTCCAGAGAGCTAAAGTAGTCCTAGAAAGGTATGTGCAAACGAATAGTGAAGAAATCATAAAGAGTGCGGGAGATAGTGCAACAAACAACAAAGTAGAAAACAATGGAACAGTACAGCAAACAAGAAAAGAAAAATGGGAAGAGAAAAAAAAATTGTATGGCGAGTTTAAAAGGCAGATACAAGATGTAGCAGACGAGAAATCATGGACGTGGTTACGAAAAGGACACCTTAAGAGAGAAACAGAATCGCTCATCATGACAGCCCAAAACAAAAGCATAAGGACAAACTACATAAAAACAAAAATCGACGGAACACAGACAAACAGCAAATGCCGCATGTGCGGTGAAAGAGATGAGACAGAAAACCACATAACTAGTGAATGTAGTCAACTCGCCCAGAAGGAGTATAAGCATGGACACTATAGAGTAGCAACGATGATACACTGGGAACTAAGCAAACAAATGGGATTCCACCATGTGGAAAAGTGGTATCAGCACAAGCCAGAGGCAGTTTTGGAGAATGACAACCACAAACTACTCTAGGACTTTGACATCCAAACTGACCACCTCATCCAGGCAAGAAGACTGGACTTGGTAATAGTAGACAAAAAAAGGAAGGCCTGCCAAATAGTAGACGTTGCCGTACCTGCAGACCATCGAGTTAAAAAAAAGGAGAGTGAGAAACGGGGAAAATACCAGGACCTAGCAATAGAGTTAAAGAAGATGTGGAACATGAAAACCAGGGTAGTACCGGTCATAGTGGGCGCACTAGGAACAGTCCCCAAAACGCTGAGGGTGAGACTGGAGGAGATCGGGATTAGGGGAAGGATTGAGACCGTACAGACCACAGCACTACTGAGAACTGCACGGATACTGAGGAAAGTGCTAGATATATAAGGACTGCAACGAATTGTAGCCTTGACATGATAGGTGAAAGAGAGAGGAGACGTTAGCTGAAGACCTGAGGAGACTTATTGTCACTCAGCCTTCAGCGATAACCACTGGGCAACCGGTGTGAAACTGTAAATTGCAGAATTACTGCGACCTATGAGTACTAGGGGAGGAGGGCTGGAGACTTGAGGAGACTTGCTGTCACTCAAACTCCAGCGGTGTGAGATTCCAAATAATAATAATAATAATAATAATAATAATAATAATAATAATAATAATAATAATAAACAACGATGATACACTGGGAACTGAGTTAACGAATGGGATTTAACCATACGGAAAAGTGGTGCCAGCACAAACCAGAGGCAGCCCTGGAGAATGGAAACCACAAATTACTTTCAGACTTTGAAATCTAAACTGACCATCCAGGCAAGAAGACCAGACTTGGCAATCATAGATAAGAAGAGGAAGACCTGCCAAATAGTACACGAGGCTGTACCTGCAGACCATAGAGGAAGGAGAGTGGAAAACTGGAAACATACCAAGATCTAGAGAGAGAACTGGAGAAGATGTGGAACATAAAAGTCAGGGTAGTGCCAGTCATAGTAGGTGCACCAGGAACTGTCCCAAAGACACTGAGGGTGAGAGTGGAGGAGATCAGGATAAAAGGAAGGATTGAGACTATACAGACCACAGCACTGCTAGGAACTACACGGATACTGAGGAAAGTGCTAGAAATAACTGCAATACTGTTAGCAATGGCCTAACTAAGGAAGGGAAATGAAAGTGGGAATGTGAACCACAGCACTGGCATGATAAACGAAGGAGATAAGAGATGTTGGCTGAAGACCTAAGGAGACTCATTGGGCAAGCGGTGTGAAACTGTAAACCGCAGTATTACTGTGGTCTATGAGAACGAGGAGAGGAGGGTTGGAGACTTGCAGTCACTCAAACCCCGGCGGTAACCACCAGGCAACTGGTGTGAAATTGCAAATAATATTAATGATTTTTTTTTTTTTTTTTTTTTGCCAGACCCTTGGAAATTTCACGGATGTTGACAACTAAGAATATCAATTATATCATGCCTTTGCTCTTCTCATTATCATGCCAGTATCTTCTCATTCTCTCTCTTATCTCCAACCTTTGTCACTTGCCCATGATTTTATCAATTATAAAAATATCGATTGATTTCTTATGCGAAAAAAGCCCAAGTAAACTACCTAACATTCTTTTTGCCCTCTCACTTGCTACCCATTTATAAAACTAACTTTCTTTTCCTCTCCCTTACCTCAAGATACTATGTTCTCCCTTTTTCCATCTCTTATGAAACTACTTAACCCCCCCTTTTTCTTTTCTTGTCACTGTCTAACTCCCCGCTTTCTTTTATAATAAAATATGGAATATTCTAAATAAAAAAATGAGATAAATATTATACATGAAGTATCTGTTTACGCTGGGAAAGAGGTCAGATGTGAGTAGATAGATAGATGGATGGGTAAATGGATCATTATTATCGGTAATTCTCGAATGAAGACCCCATCAATTGAAACTCACAAAGGATGCAAAGTAAGGATCCAGTTTAGTATCATACTTCCATAGTGAATTGAACCTCTCGCTAGAAACCAAGTTTTGGAATTTTCATCTTTGCTTGAAATATGCCAGGTCTTATGAGTACACAAAATGCTTCCCAAAAACATTCCGCCCAAAATTCGATCCCTAGACTTTGACCCCTGAAATTGAAAAACACTCCCTTCACTTCCACGCCTAAATGTGAAAACAAAAGTCCCCTTTTGATTTCAACTCGATAGAAATGAGGAAGGTCCCCCTCAATTTTGACCACTAAAAGCGAAGGAAGAAAGATCTGCATTGATTTTGAGAGGATGGTGATGATAGTCGTGATGATTAGATCAATGGGATTCCGATCCAAATGCACCTTTTCAATTTTTACCATCTGCTATTTTTATTGCCCCATGGGTACCATTCGATTGTTGTCACTTCTTGCTAAGTGTCCAGACCACCTCGACTTTTCTTGCTTAATCATTTGTATGGAATCTTCACAGATACATGGCAAACTTTTCTCTATCGAGTTCAGCAGTGATAAGAAGCAACAATAATTTAGATGAAGGTAATTAGCTGCAAAAAATCATTAATAGTAACTGACAATGTTTCATCTAACAAATTAAATAAATGAATGAATAATAAATTGGATAACGCACATTAAACTACCAGATAATATGGGACATAGCACAGAAGAAATCGGTATAAGGAAAGAGTTTAAGTGTTTGATTTGGACTCGAGATTGCAATTGATTCCTGTAGCTTGGAGGCAAAATCGCTCGGGCTTTACCTGAGCCACACCCCAGCATAGACCAGAGTAGCCGCGTTATCATTTAGAAGGTTCACTTCCACTTTCCTATAATTACTAGGTCTGCTCTTCTTGCTTGGATGGTGTGGTCGATTTGGATACTGGAGTACCAAAATAATTTGTGGCTTCTGCTTTCCAGAAATATCTTTGATTTTTGCTGCTATCTTTTGCTTGGTCGAATACCAGTCGTTTGCATGGCTCGAAGTGTATCCTGTACTGCCAGTTCTTTTCTCATTTTTTGGTTTAGTTTACTACATTCATTGGTCATGTGGATTATAGTTTCATCCTTTTCTCAACTTGTTAGCCTGCCGATCTTTGCCCTGATATAGTTTGTCCAGATGCATTTGTTTCCGGCTCTTAGGTATCTACATCGGCCCTGTGTACTTAATGCTCTGATTTTTGTTGTTATCCGGTAAGTCATTTCCGCAATGAGCCTTTCCTTTGATGAGCATCTTTCTGTACGAAATTCCATCCCAATGTCATCGCTGTATTTTTTAACTTTGTTGGAAAGACATTTCGAGCACTTTCATCCGTGCCTATGAGGTGGTTGACATTTCCCTGTTTTGGAGAAATTGTATCCTTTGTTGTTTTTCGAAATTTTGTATAATATTATCATGATCAGTACAAACAGTAGTCGGAACAGAGTGACCCCTTTAGAAAAAAAACTTTTTATACTTACCTTTTCTCCTGAATCTTGAATATCCAAGAATCCAGCTATGTAAGATCGTATGCCTTTTTCATAAGCAATCTATCCAATAGCAACATTTTTTCAGTATTCTTTTGGATAAGGGTCAAACCGCTCTATCATGGGTGTCGTACTTTCTTAATTTGTCTCGTTTGTCACACCGCCTGATTTTCTGTCAGCTTCACAGTTTCGCTTATGATCTGTGAGGATCCATGTAGTGTGTTGTGATTTCCAGCTGTTGTCTAATATGGAAAGTAACTCACATTAACCACTCCAAATATACAGACAATGGGAGGTAATTCGAAGAGACTAGGAAGTCATTTTATCTATTTATGAATTACATTCTTAAAATTATCTAAAGTTTTTTGTCATAATTCTAAAATCCCTACTTGTCCCGTGTCAAAATGTCCAGAGATTCAAATTCGGCTGATGAGAAGCCCCAAAAGGGTTCATGTGACTGATCAGCACTGTATTCAAAATCGGCCTCTTTCTTCATCAGACGCCGAAGCAAGCAGACGCACTATGCAAATTGTTCCTTTCAAGTTAAGGCAGAAAAATGACTGTCTCGTTAAGAATTGCATGAGTCTATAAAACGAACACCTCGTGAGCCCTAGAGAAATAATGGACACTATAACCAAATAATGAGTCTTTCTCGTAGAAAATACATGATTGTGACACTACTACTACAAGAGATAATTTCGTCAACCTGCAAGAAGTGCCTTTTTCAAGACATTCCGAAGATCGCCAATCAAACAGCAAATTCATATCTACAAGACCTTTTCAAACATTCGATATCACTTTCCAAAGAAACAAACGAACATTATAAACTAACAAAATTCGCTTTAAGTTCATGGGAACCCTTTTCCAAACAGATGTTCTGTAACTTGCTAAAAAGGTCACTGATGTAGATCTGGTCCTAAACAGATCCTTGCAGCATTCCTGTTTCGGTGATTTCTAGTGATGAGTAACCTCCAAATGACAATTGCTGGGGGAACTTTCTATCCATTTTAGAAAGCAACTTTGGATGTCATAACGTTTGTAGTTGTATGACAAGCCTATTACATGGAACTTTGTCGAAGGCTTTTTCCAAATATGAATAACATCTACCAATATATTGTGTGATAGTGCTTCACTCCATATTCTTCAGTTGATTTGAGGAGCTGTACTTTCTTTTGCCATAGATGCTGTTGTCTGGCAATTTAGCTATATGTTCAGATATACACAAATTTACATTCAATCTACGGTGAAATGCTGATTTCATGCGATAATTAAAGGTAAGCCAAATGGATGATAGTTTTTGTAGTAATAAGAAACTAGAGTTATCTCCCCGTGGAAGGGATCTTCTGCGAAAGCTAATAAATAGCTGGTAACACTTTGGTTCATTTGAACCAAAGCGAGTTTGGATTCGAATAAAATTTGTCTTTTTCATTACAATTTGTTTAACTTTTAAAATTTTATGCAGTTGGAACGGTTCGACGTCAACCCTGACTCTTAGACTGCTGGCAAACGCTGGAGACACTGGCTGAAAGCTTTTTCGAATTTTATAGACTCACTGATCACCGACACCCACACTGGCAGATGAACAAATTCAGACTACTGACAACTTACGTCTCGCACTAAATACACGAAACTATGCTACATACATAAAACCTAAGAAAAATATTTTTTGGCATTTGCTCGGCGACAAGAAACGGGCGAATCACTGGAGCACTATCTTAAGGTATCAAGAACCCTTAGCAAAGCCAACAGGCAGCTCAAAAGGTTTTATCAATTCCAGTATAGTGGAAACTAATCAATGGCGTTTTTTCCCTACTGTAGACGAGTGTCCATCGCGAATGCTTCTGTATCCTAAAAGGTGATTGGATGCTGCCCGGTCGGCCTGACACTTAAAACGATCTTCTGTAGTGGTATTAGACTCTTGGTGATGGAAAACCTCTACTATGATGGGATATGATTTCCCTCGGCAGTTTTCTTCCCATATTGATATTCCTTTTGGGATTCCCAAACTGACCTAAACAATATGGACTGGCGACTGTCAATGTTCAGTGCGCTCACACTTTAACAACAACATCAAACATACGCCAGTAGCAGTGATATCGAGATGGTATTCTCATGATGACAAGCAATTTATAGTCGGAAGTAACGAGAATGAGAAACGAAGGGATTACCGCACCGAATCTATCTTTGGAAGCCCCATGTGCTTATAACACCTCAAAGCCAGAAAAAGAGGTTGGGCATCAGCTATTCATAGACCATAAACCGGCTCACCTTTTTGGACTCAGATTTATTAATGACTGGCCAAATATCACATTTTACAGAACAGTGGATCTTATGAGTACTTACCACCAGGTGGTCTTCAAACCGTACGATGAGCCCTCGCGGTATATTTGGTACGTGGTCGCCTGTACCAATTCTGTCAGATTCCTTTCAGAATGGCGAATTTTCAACTGACCTTAGATAAAGTTATAACAGACAAGAAACTGGAAGGTACCTATGCTTATATCGGCAACATTACAATGTGCAGGTACGACCAAACAGACGATGATGAAAAAAATCAATGGTTTATGGCTGCTGTTAATAAATACAACCTCACGTTGTACACCAACAAATGCCCCTTTAGCTTGAACACCATTCTGGGATACACAGCGAGCTCAATGTCAACAGATCTCGAGCGATTGAAACCTCTCCTTGAGATGCTAGTTCCTCGTAATATGCGTGTCCTTGCGACGAGTTATGTTTATGTTTGCCTATTACTCCGAGAGGGTCGTGTCCCTCTCGGAAAAGATACGGCCATTGATGTTTTTCCTTAGTTCTTCTTAGCCATCAAACCCCAAAAAATAAAATCAGAAATTCTGCAATTGCAACCACAGATGGTAGAAACAGATATATCAGATTGCCTCATTACTGCTTCATTAAGACAATCCGGTTGTCCGGTAGCTTTGCCCTCGAGGACTCTCTCGTAGTCAGAACGGCGAAACTAGGTGACTGAAAAGAAATCTTATGTTATGGTTGAAGTGATGAGAAAATGAGAGCATTACCTGATCGGATGTAACACCAGGCTCTTTATCAATCAAAAATCCTTCGCGTTCATGTTTAATCCTAAAACTACAGGTAGGATCAGAAACGGAAACATTGAGAAATGTAGAGTGTCTTCTATCGTCCCGATAAGGAGGATGTGGCGGCTGATGCTCTACCGAGGATGTCAGGCACAGCAGACTTCGGGACTCTACACAATGAACTGTGCCATCTGGACATCTCGAGAATGATACATATGATACGAAGCAGAAACTTACCTTTTCCCATCGAGGATGTTAAGAAAATAACAAACCCCCGTCGGACTTGCGTAGAAACTCAACCTGCAGTTCTATAAATCCAAAACTTGGACCTTCATAACCGTTTGAAAGGCTTAACTTGGTCTTCGAAGGCCAGCTACCGTCAGAAACTCGAAACCGATACGTCAACCATCATTCGCAGTTTCCTTTTGTCTTTCCCTGACCGGATGTAGCAACGGTTATACAATGCCTCTATTTTCGGTTCGTCATCTTTGGTGTGCTTACGTATATCCAGTCAAACCGTGGAGCCTCATTCACATTTGAAACAATATCTATACGAACGAAGAGTGGCCGTAAGCAACTCCCTATAACCCCCAGGGTAACGGTTAGTGCGAGCGACATAATGGTATTATTTGGAAAATGCTGTAGCCTCGACTCGGATGTGGTTCATTGCCCACTGGGAAAGCAATGTATGCTATCCAATCCTATTGTCTACTGCAATTAACTCATGGGAGAATTCCAGCAACGAAGCTTTCTTTGTCACTCACAACAAGGAACGGTACTTCTGAGACGCTATGTTGGTTATAATAAGCACGATCCTTCAGTAAACGGGGCAGGAGCTCTCGCTTTGTCTGCCATCCGAGTGGTAGACAATCAACTGTCTCCCCCTGGAATCTGACTCCTGCTTGAGATGCACCAGAATCTAACCGTGCTCATTGAGGAGGGACAAGTATCTCCTGTACCCACGACCCCATTGGGAGATAACTGTCGACATTGCTCCCTCGTCTCTTATATAATATTACTGAGAGGACCAAATTCAAAGAGTACAATACAATTCAGACGTTGATGACGGAGAGGCTCCCCTGAAGCGTTCCTGTCTAAGCTCTGATTCTGATGCTCCGGACTCTGGGCGGTCTGCAACCCAAAGAAGGCGAAAGTATTTTAGCCCAAAGAGAGGACGGTCAGTTCTGACATAGCTCCCAATCAGGAAAATTCAGTACCAGAGAAGTACCATCGTCTGTTTGGTCGTACCTGCACATTGTAATGTTGCCGATATAAGCATAGGTACCTTCCAGTTTCTTGTCTGTTATAACTTCATAGGGAGCTCGGTCATTGGATTAATTCATCTTTTATGATAAAACGTGTAGTAGACTGCCTCAAAAAGCAACTGACACTTAGCTAGGACAGAGGGGAGATAAAAGATTTCCTGGCCCTTACTCTAAATTTCATTGAAATGAATAGAGAGCCTGTGGAGATATTGTGAGTATAGGGAGAGGAACTTTGAAGATATTTTGTCATATGATCAGATAGCTACAATGTAGGAGTGGTAATAGTGGTAATCCGCTCCAAAATTAAATTACACCCTTTTTAACATAATGCCTAGCCTTCAACAAAATTATATTGGAATTTAATCAGAACTCTTGGGGATATCGTGTGGACTATTTCACAATTTCAGATTAAAGCGTTTTATTTAGTCCTGGCTGCTCTGCAGTTTTATTGAACATTTTAATATGTTCTATATTTTTGCCCAATCTTTGTAATTATAAATTGTAATTATGCTTAAGAAGATATAAGCACTTATTTCAAATTTTCACGATACTATGTATTAAACATGTTTTAGTAAATACCGATACATGTTTCAGTTAAATACATAGTTATGTTTTAAAACTCATTATCGGAGTCACAGGGATCAGTTTGATCATCCTCAACTTAATTGTTATTACAGAGCTCTTCGTCACCAGCATGCTGACACGGTTCTGTACATCTTATGGACTGAGTTCGACAATTGCTGAAAACGCCTTGAAGACGACAGCATCTAACTAACTGAATGGCTGATTTTTGTGTACAAGGAAAACATACATATAATTCAAGTATAATTGTGCTCTGTCATCTCACATCCAAAACAAAATAGTCCTGGCAAATATGGGTTTGATTGATCAGGTTTTTCAAGGTGTAATTTTTAGAAACTAAAACAGGCCTAAATCAAACATTATTATTGTACCTAGACTTTTGCAAGGTGTCAAAATCAAGCCCATGTACATCTAAATCCAGATTTTTTGCTTTGAAAATTAACTTTTTGTATGTCTTAGGTTAGCGGAGAAATTATTTCTCGGCGTTTGTAAGGTTTCAAAAAGGAACCATAACCGGCCAGAATCAAGGATTTCAACTGAAATAGGCCAGAATCAAGGGTTTTTATATTGGAAAGTCAGCTTTTCTAGGGGATGGTTTTAAGTGAGAGTGCTATATCAACTTTGTTCTTGCCAAATATCAACTTTGCAAATTGCCAAATGCAAGCTAAAACAGATTAAAACCAAATGATTTTACCTTGAAAATCAACTTTTTCAGGGGTTGTCTGTCAATGTTAGATCACTAGTAGTGTTTTTTGGTCTTTTAAAAGGTAACAAAAAATAGCTAAAACAGGCCAATAGCAAAGCTGTATCTAGGTTTTGCAAGGTATCAAAAAATGCCCCCCCCCCCAACCAAATATTTCAACTATATCTCTATCAATATATATATATATATATATATATATATATATATATATATATATATATATATGTATATACATATAAATATATATACGTATATATATATATATATTGTATATATATATATGTATATATATCTATATATATATATATGTATATATATATATACATATATATACATATATATATGAATATATATACATATATATATATATATATATATATATATATATATATATATATATATGTGTGTGTGTGTGTGTGTGTGTGTGTGTGTGTGCATATTTTTTGTCAGGATGCTAAAGACAGCCAAAGTAAGTCAACATCATACATTTTACCGGAAAAGCCAAATGAGTGTTAACTTTGTAGCAGTGTTATTCTTTTTTTTCTTTTCATATTGTGAAAAAAGCAACATGTCTAAATCAAGCATTTTCACCAGGAAAATCTACTTGTCAAGTAATTATGTGTTAAATCTATAGTAAGAGTTAACAGAAGGCTAGCTATTCTATTCAACTTGTGTCTGAAACTGAGTAAAGTCCTGAAAGACTGGAACACTGCTATTATAATGCTTCTACATAAAGAAAAGGTAACCCCAAAGACCTCAACAACTATAGACCTATAAGCTTGCTCAATTGCATATACAAATTTTTCACGAAAATCATCCAACCGGATGACTAAAACACTAGACGAGAATCAACCACGAGAACAGGCTGGATTTAGAAGAAATTACTCGACCATGGACCATCTTCATACAATAAATCAGCTGATGGAGAAGGCTGTAGAATACAAAATGCCACGCGCTGTAGCATTTATAGACTTCAAGAAGGCATTCGACTCTGTAGAAAATCCCATGGTCATGAAGGCTATCATCCTTCAAGGTGGTAGACCCTGTATACGTAAAAGTACTACAACACATATACAACCACAGCAACTCCTTCATTAGGCTACATAAGAACTCTGAACCGTTTCAAGGTGATACCAGCTCACCCAAACTCTTCACAGCCCGCCTTGAGATGATCTTCCGAAACATGAACTGGGGAAAATAGAGGAATCAAAATAGACGGCGAATATTTGAGCAACCTTAGATTTGCAGATGACATCGTCCTTTTTTGCAGAGAACCTACTCGACCTCCAACTAATGCTAGATGATCTAAACGAAGAAAGCAAAAAAGTCAGCCTACACATGTACTTCTGTAAAACGAAAATCATGTGCAATAATCATAACTATTAAGATAGAAGATGCAAAGCTCGGCAAGGTAGACTGCCGCATCTACCTAAGACAACGAATTTCCATGAAACCCTCAAAAGAGGAAATCAAGTGAAGAATCACTTTGGGATGGCAGAGCAAACTCAACATCCAAGAACCAGATGATACCAATAATCCTAAAGAGAAGAGTATACAACCAATGCATTCTCCCGATAGTCACTTATGAAGCTGAAACATGGAACTTAACCAACATAGAGAGACCACAAGACAGGAAGAAAACGGGTGTCTGTGACATCATAGAAACTATTAAAAAACTCAAATGGCAATGATCAGGCCATGTTGCAAGAATGAAAGGCAACCGATGGACATCACGTCTCACAACGTGGATCCCTAGAGATCAAATAAGAAACCGAAGCCGACAGAACACGAGATGGAAAGGTGAACTATACAGATTCAGGAAATACTGACTCCGTGACGCCCATGATAGAGAATTGTGGCGAATCCCGGGGAGGGACTATGTCCAACGACGGACGTCTAAAGACAGATGATGACGATGATGATGATGATGATGATGATGATGATGATGATGATGTCTAGATCTTATTTTTATTTTATTTTTTGTTTTAGAAGAGCCTAAAAAGCATTTTCAACTTGAAAATAAACTTTGGCTAGGGATGTAAGTATGTTTTAAATCAATAGAAGTGTTATTCCTAGATTTAGGGAGGTGTTAAAAAGCAAAACAGCTATAATTCTAGCACTTTTGCCTTGAATATCAACTTTTTCAAGAAAAGGAATTAAATCAGTGTTATTTCCAGGCTTACAAATGTGGCAAAGCATTTTAAACGTAAAAATCAATTTTTCAAGAAGTGTGAGTGGCAGTTTGATATCGAGATTTTGTAAGTGGCAAAAACGAGTCAAAAATGTCCTGAATCAAGTATTTTTACCTTGAAAATCAGCTTTATCAGGGATTCTAGGTAAATATTAAATCTGTTGCTGTGTCATTTCTAGTTCTTCCTAGGTGTTAAACAGGTCAAATTCGAGCATTTTTTGAAAATTGAAAGTGTTAAATCAGAAGTTTATCCTAGTATTTTCAAGGTCTCATGTATTTTTATATTGAATTATTTCAGGGATTGGAACTATGTCTTAAATCAGGAACTGTGTTATTTCTAGTTTTTTAAGATAAACCAGAAAAGGTTTACTTCAAGTATTTCATACTTGAAAATCAACTTTTTCAAGAAGTATGAGTAAAATTTCCTGGTTTTGAAAGGTGTCCAAAGGGACCGAACAATTCAAGCATTTTTACTCTGAAAATCATTTAGATATGTATTAAATCACTCGATTAAATTACTCGAGACAAAAATGGGCTAAATCGATTATTTACACCTTGAAAATCAATTTTATCAATTGTGAGTACCTGTAGCATTTTTTCTTATTTTTTCAAGGTGTCTAAAAAACCAAAACAAGTCTGTACTTGAACATGCATTCATGGAAAGGGAAAATTTTCCATTCTAAGGGAGAGCTCCAAAGGGCGGCAAAGTGACTTTTTTCAAGGTTTTAAAATAAGTAACAGTGTATTACTGTTCTTCCAGGGTTCAAAAACGAGCTAAACTGGTCAATTCCGAGCATCATTAAACCGAATATAAACTTTTTCACGGTATGTAAGGTGGTAATGAATTTGCAGTAAAATTTATAGGTTCTGTGTGCCTCACACATACGCGCAGCTACGCCACAGTGTCTTCACCACGTGCCACAAACGGATACACTTCTCACTCTTGTGAATGAAATGGCAAGGCTTTTTACTATCTGATGGTCACGATAATCTTTCCAAATTCCTTTACTTCGGGAAACACGCATGGATAAAACTCCATGTTCTCTGTCTTTCATAGTCTGTCTGTCGAGAGTGTATCAACGTCAGAGAATAGCCCCTAAATTTAGGCACACAACTTGGCAGTATGGTTTACATACTGAACCCAATTTCCATACATTACTTTAGAGCGATCCAAGCCATATGGAAACCCAAGCAGTTCAGACAAACTCTGCTTCGACGCCAGTACTATCAAGACAAGAAAGCTCCTACCTTTCGCTATCTCTTCTCTTCTCATGTCTTTACACGATCGATCAGATTTATGTTATCCTTATATGTATTTCATCTTCATTTTTCATTTATGTCCTTGTATCAAATGTACCTCTTATTTGTCCACCCAAATATTTGTATGCTCCTTTTTACTTCAATCTCGCATCCAATTTCATACTTTGCGCGCATTGTCTTCGTACATTACCCTTTCAGCTTCCACACCTCTAGGGCCCGCACGCTCGCTACACTCCAAACAACTAGGAGACCGAATTCCTCGCCTCACAACCATTCATGACACTATGCATTTCACAACCTTATTTCACCACGAAAATGGAGAAGACCAGGACTCAAACGCCGAAAACTTGTAGGCAACTTTGAAACGTCAACAGGATTTGGGGGCAAAGCTGAACAAAGAAAAATGCACATTTTCAGTCAAAGCGATTGTCAACAGCACTCCAATAGAAAATGTTGGAGAAGTTAGTTCGTTATTTCGAGGTTCATTACCCCACTATGCAACCTCCTGTACCAACTCACGAGGAAGGCGACCCTAGCGTCATTGTTGGAATAGACGCAATTCTCACTCAAGGATTCCGGGTCCTCAGCCATACGAGCCGAGCACTCATAGAAGTTGAGTAACTCCTGAACGGAGAGGAAAACGCTGGCTGTGGTATATGCTGTCCACCTGTATCAATACAGGGGGTTATTGTCATATACCTGCCGCAGCCACACTGACAAAACTCCAGTCGGTCAGGCGCAACCTTCGGCGTCATGCAACTATATCCAGAAAACTTAAGGACTATATTCAGAAGTAAAGTGGAAGAAACAGCCCCTGCACACATCGCTGATGCACACAGTCATACTCTTATAAATGCTTGGACTAACGAAACGGGAAAAGATAAACTAATTAACAAATAACCCTTTAAATCTTTAAATCTAAGTACTGAACACAAATCTTTTCCTATAAAGATATACGAGACATTACAAGGGAGGTAACTAGTCAGAATTATCTCCCTTGCTATCGTTTCACGTCAGAACGAAAACGGTAATTTTTCCGTGCGCAAATATTTTAATAGAAATGAAAATTGCTCATGCCAAGATGATCAGTCATCTCCATCTCAACAGCAGTGATCTTTCTTGTATCTCCCCTTTTAAGCGCTCGTCTTCTCACAGCTAGGAAGTGGTAATAAGTTTATAATCTATTTATAGGTTTTGAAGGGTGTTAACGAACCAGAATCGGTCTAAATCAAGCATTTTTTACATGAAATCTTTTTCGAGGGAAGTGTTACTTACTTGTTGGATAATAAGTTTTTTTAGGTTTTGCAGAGTATTAAAAACAAGGCCAAATGCTTTGAAAACTAAAAAATCAATTGTTTCGAGGGTTGTAACAGTCGTTTCTAGTTTTGTCTAGGGGTTGAAAAGTAAAAATTGGCCGAATTCAAACATTTTACCCTTGAAAATAAACTTTTCCAAGTGTTTGATGAATTTAGTGTTATAGTTTATTCAAAATGTCAAAACAAGCTTAAAAAGCATTTTAAACTTGAAAATCAATTTTTTCAGGGGTGCAAGAGAATGCAAAATAAATGTTTTTTTTCTAGTTTTTACTAGTCTAATTATGCATTTTAACCTAAAATGAACTTTTTCATAAATTTACACTATAGATATAGATCAATTATGAAAGGCATCGAAATCAATCCAAAATAGATCTAAATCAAGCATTCATCATCATCATCATCATCAGTTTTTTAATGTTTGTCGATGGACATAGACCTTACCCTGGGATTCCCCATACCTCCCTATCGTGGGAGTCACAGAGCCAATACTCTCTGAATTTGCCAGGTTCGTCTCTCTTTCTTGTATTTTGCCAGCCTCAGTTGCGCATGTTTTCTCTAGTGTAGTGCCCTCTATACTTTTAGTTAGAAATTAAGTATGAAACTCATCTTTTAGCAAGATATCCAAAACGTCGCTTCCTCTGACGACCCTATAAAACCCCTGGACATGCAGTTTTCACGCGTATGGTCTTTTGTTGATCCGAATAGCGATGGGTTGTGAGACGAGTGGATTTGGTCCTCGTGGTGGTTTGACTGTAGCGTGCTTGAGGGCCTAGCTGTGGAAGGAATGATGCTATACGAAGCATCATTACCATCCAAAATTCAAGCATTATTACCATCCAAGGTGTGTAAATAAGTGGTAATAATTTTACAGTGTTATTTATAGGTTATAAAAGGTCATAAAAAACTTTTCTCAATCGTGTTTTTTATATATAGTAATCGCAAAGATGTTGGAGATAAAAGATGTTGCTTCCAAGTGGTTAGGTGTTAGCAGAAACGTCAATGGAAATGTGGAAGACGGAGAGGAGATGAATGAAGAGAATGCACGCCAAGTATTAACGTGGGCGGGGAGATGAAACAAAGTAAAAAGGACACATAAAAGTATTTGTATAGACAAATAAGATGTACATTAAATATAGGAACATTAATGACAAATAACGGATGAAAATAAATACATATACAAATAATTTGATCGATCTTGTGAAGAAAAGAGAAGAGGTAGCAAAAATTGTAAGATGGGAGCTTTGTTGCCATACTAATCCAATTGTCAGAGTCGGAGCGGAGGTATCTGAACTTCTTTTGGATCCATATCAAGGAATGATTATGGAAACCAGATTCAATGTGCATGCCAACTGCCAAGTTGCGTGCGAAACGAGGGCCATTCTCTGATGCAGGAGAAGACACAACGGACAGACTTTGTAAGGCGGAAAACACATGGAGTTTAAGTAAGGAGAATTTGGAGAGAGCATCGTGAATATTGGATTGTAAAAAGCATTGCCATTTCATTCATGAGAGTAAAAGGTGTACACACATTCGGATAACGTAATGTGGACATCAGTGAACTGAAATGGGCAAAGTTAATTCAGAGATTGGTCACGTTGGAAAAATAGTCAAGTACAGATCAGCTGAGAGGTCAGTGAAATCATATCGATCCTAAGGAGGAAGAGAGAGAGTAGCCGGCACCAAGTCCTAGCGTCAATAAGCGATTGACATGTGTGTTCAGAGTTTTTTTATAGGGAGTCATCGTAATTTTAATGTTTTTTTTATATCTAAAGAAGAGTTTTTTTTATATATAAAGAAGAGTTTCGTATTTAATTTTTAACTAAAAGTATACGGGGTGCTACACAAGCATTTTGAATACAATATCAACTCCCTGAGAGCTTTTTAAAAACAATAGTAAACAGTTCTAACTTGACCATTTTAAGCTTGAGGATCAACTTTTTCTTTCAAGTTTAGTCTAGGGAAACTTGTTCAAATTCAAGCATTTTAGCTAGGTAACTGTTAAAAAGTTGATGTAATTATCCGATGTATCAGAACAAGACAAAAAGGGTTTAATACAAGCATTTTTATCCACAAAATCAATTTGTTCATGATTTTAAGAGTAGACTACGTACGATTTTTAAGAGCAGTAAATGTAATGCATGCATATGTCATTTCTAGTTTCCAACAAGGGATTCAAAACAACACAAAAAGACTCCAATACCAGCAAAATGTTTGAATAAGCTAGAAATAATGATTGGCATGGACGCAAAGATTAATGTTTTTCTACGTTTAAAAGATTAGCAAAAATGGTTTAATTTATTACCTTATTTGGATGTGTTAATAAGTTTGCAAGTTCTGGAGAGTTCAGAAGCTATCCAAAAGTAGTCAAAATTAGTATTATATATATATTAGTATTATATTTCTATTTTTGTCTATAAAAATTAGCGAAATAACTAAAAATCAAGCATTTTACTCAGGAAAATCAACAGAGTTTATGAAAAGTGTTGAATTTGAATGTTCATCAAAAACAATTCTAAACTGTTGTAAATCTAACAATCTAACTTTTTCAAACTATTTATATATGTGCAACAATGATATTTCTATTTTTAACTGGATGCTAAAACCAACAGCAAATTAGACAAATTCAATCATTTTAACTTTGAAAAGTACCTCCTTGGAACATGATTATGTAAATATTTACTTCAATGAAATTGGTTGAATTCAACTTCCCAATTCTTATTTTCAGGCTTTTGAATCAAGGCTTTCAAATAAAGTTCAAGCTTTATAATTGCTCTATTTCGATTCATTCTCAACAACAGAGCCAGTATTTGTAAAAAGAATACAAAAATGATGTGCTTCAGTCAGAAAAAATCAGTTTCAAATCGTGTTCATAAATCTTTGTCTCATTTATTCAAATTGACAGTTTTTCAAGGCATGTTAATAGGTGTTATTCACAAAGGACTAATATTTCCAAGAGAGCAACAGTGAATCAATACCATTTTCCACGATGAAAAAAAGCAATACAGATTTGAGTATTGTTGATTCGAATGGATAGTTTTTCAAAGTGTAAATAAGTGTTAATAAGTGTTACCAATGAGTTGTAAAAAGCAGAAAAAACAAAATGAGCATTTTACACTAGAGAATCTGAGTGTATCTGAAAATGAATGAAAAGTTCAATTTGAATGTTCTTTAAAAAAACATGCATTCTTTTGTAAGAAAAAAAAAATCAACATTCACACACTTTCTGATGACTGTTGAATGATGAGTTCCATTTGCATGTTCTTTGATAACAATGCCGATTTCTTGTAAACCTGAACATTTCTATTGTAAAATGTACTTTTTCAATCTAAAATGTGTGCTACCAAGCAACATTGAGATTTCTATTTTTTTTTCTCAATGCTAAAATCAATGTCAAATTAGAGAAATTCAATCAGTTTAGCTAGATTATTCTATTTTGAAGTTTATAACTTGGTCTATTATTAGTTGAATTTGATAGTTTTACCTGGGTGTTAATAAGTGTATTTCACAAACGACTAACATTTCAAAAGAAGCAAAACAGAATTACTAGCATTTTCATTTAAAAAAAAACAACAACCAATATCATTGAATTAATCAATTGGTGGTTTTTCAAGGTGTCTTGTTTTTGTGTTTTCAATAAGTTGTGAAAAGCTGGAAAAAAATGGAACCAGTCAGAAGAAACAGTTTACTCTAGAAAATCCACATTCTGACACTTTCTGATACTGTTGAATGATGGGTTCAATTTGCATGTTCTTCAATAACAATGCTAAACTCTTGTAAACCTAATCTTTGCAATTGTAAAATGGATTGATACAATCTACTTATGTATATTCCCCAAGCAGCATTGAGATTTCCATTTTTTTCTTAATAAGAGATTAGAGAAATTCAATCAATTTAGCTTGATAGGCAACTTGATAGAAACTTCATTTATTTATTGGATGAAATTTCACCTTACAAATCATAAGATTACGATTCCAGGCTTTGAAATTGGGTTCAAGCTCTATAAATGTTCTATTCCTATTCAGAAACCAATGTTCTTAACAAGAATTCAAACATTCTCACTAGAAACAAACAGTAATTCAGGGTTTGTGAATGTCCATTATACACAGTTATACACAAAAACTGATATTTCCAAAGAGGCAACATTGAATTATTTCAACAATAAAAAACAAGGAAAAGATCATTAAATGAGTCAGTGTGAGAATTGTTAATAAGTGTTATTCAATAGACTACATTTCCGAAAAAGGAACAGTGATTTAGAAGCTTTTTCAACAATAAAACAAAAAACAATGAAACTTTTGGTATTATTATTTGAAGTAATTTCTTTGGGTGTGTAAATAAGTGTTAATAAGTGTTATTCACAAAAACTAACATTTCCAAGAAAGCAAGAGTGAATAACTAGTTTTTTCAACAAAAGAAAAACAATGAACCTTTGAGTATTATTAGTTGAAATAGAACGTTTTCCCTAGATGTGTGAATAAGTGTATAGGAGTGTGCAGATTCCATTATGGAAGAGAGACGCTCTTTTGTGGTAGAATCTGCGTAGTGTCTATTGTTGAATACGAACAGCGATGGATTGTTGAGAAACGGGGATTTTGGATCCTCATGTGTAGTGCGCCGGCCCTGTAGCTGTGGGAGGAAGGAAGCTGTACAAAGAGAAGGGAATGGGATAGGTGCCAAGTATGAAGTTGGACGCATATCGAAAAAAAGAGGAATGAACAATAGACGTACGTTTTATACACGAATAAAGATGTAATGAAGAATACAGATGTACGGGTAGCATTGATACGATCGATCGTGAGAGGTAATGTTAGGAGAAGAGATAGTGAAAGGTGGGAGCTTTCTTGTCTTGATAGTGCTGGCGTCGGAGTTGTAGCGGAATTTTCTGTATGGTTGGATTACTCCCAGATACATGGAAACCGAGCTCAGTGTGCGAGCCTTACTGCCAAGTGAGTTAACAGGGGCTAATCTCAGACTCTGTTAGACGAAGAGACTATAAAAGGCATAGAACATGCGTGTTTCCAGTAGTGAAGATGGTAGTTGAGCTCGGATTCCGAGGCCAAAAGCATGGCCAGCTAGGAATACTGGTGCCAAGAAGCAGATAGTTTTCCCGGTGTGTGAACAAGTGTTAATAAATGTTATTCACAAAAAACCAACATTTCAAAGAAAGCAAAATTGAATTACTAGATTTTTCAATAAAAAACAGATGAAGCTTTGTGCATTATCAATTGAAGTAGATAGTTTTACATGTGTGTGAAAAATATGTGATTGAATAAGTGTTTAATACAAAAATCAACATTTCCCAATAAAGCAACGGTGAACTGAAAGCTTTTTCAACAAATAAAAACAACAATGATTATTCCAAGAAAAAATCTGCTTATGTATATTCCCCAAATAGCAGTGAGATTTCAATTTTTTCCTAATAATAATAATGCCAAGTTTAGAGAAATTGAAATGAATAGTTTTACATATGTGTGTGAATAAGGATTGATAAGTTTCCAATACTAAAATCAACATTTCCATAACAAGCAACGGTGAACTGAAAGCTCTTTCAACAAAAAAAACAACCAATAGATATTTATGTATTGTCACTGGAAGTATATAGTTTTCTCTGTGTGAATAAGCGTTAGTAAGTGTTATTCACAAAACAATTATAATTCCCAAAACAAATCTGCCTATGTATATTCCCCAAATAGCAGTGGGATCTCAATATTTTCCAAATAATAATAATGCCAAGATTGGGCATATTGAAGTGGATAGTTTTACATATGTGTGCGAATATATTTTCATAAGTGTTTAATACAAAAATCAACATTTCCAAAAAAAACAAACTGTGAACTCAAAGCTTTTCCAACATAAAAATCAACCCATATAGATATGTGTATTATTAATAGGAGTATATCTTTGTGTGAATAAGTGTTAGTAAGTGTTATTCACAAAAGAATAATTCCAAGTAAAATTTGCTATTCCCCAGATAGCAGTGGGATTTCAATTTTTTCCTAATAATAATAAGAAGAATTGGAATTTGAAGTGGATAGCTTTACATATGTGTGTGAATAAGGATTGATAAGTGTTCAATACAAAATTCAACATTTCCAAAAAAACGAACGGTGAACTTAAAGCTTTTTCAACATAAAAAACAACCCATATAGATTTGTGTATTATTAATGGGAGTATATAGTTCTCTTTATGTTAGTAAGTGTTATTCCCCAAAGAATAATTCCAAGAAAAATCTGCTCTTCCCAAAATAGCAGTGGGATTTCAATTTTTTCCTAATAATGATAATAAGAATTGGAATTTGGAGTGCATACTTTTACATATGTGTGTGAATAAGGATTGATAAGTTTTCAATACTAAAATCAACATTTCCATAACAAGCAACGGTGAACTGAAAGCTCTTTCAACAATAAAAAACAACCAATAGATATTTATGTATTGTCAATGGAAGTATATAGATTTCTCTGTGTGAATAAGTGTTAGTAAGTGTTATTCACAAAACAATTATAATTCCCAGAACAAATTTGCCTATGTATATTCCCCAAATAGCAGTGGGATTTCAATTTTTTTAAAATAATAATAATGCCAAGATTAGGCAAATTGAAGTGGATAGTTTTACATATGTGTGTGAATATATTTTGATAAGTGTTTAATACAAAAATCAACATTTCCAAAAAAACAAGCGTTGAACTCAAAGCTTTTTCAACATAAAAATCAACCCATATAGATTTGTGTATCATTAATAGGAGTATATCTTTGTGTGAATAAGTGTTAGTAAGTGTTATTCCCTAAGGAATAATTCCAAGAAAAATCTGCTATTCCCCAGATAGCTGTGGGATTTCAATTTTTTCCTAATAATAATAATATGAATGGGAAATTGAAGTGGATGTGTGTGAATAAGGATTGATATGTTTTCAATACTAAAATCAATATTGTACCAGAAAGCAACGGTGAACTGAAAGCGTTTTCAACTTAAAAAAACAACCAATAGATATTTATGTATTGTCAATGGAAGAATATAGATTTCTCTGTGTGAATAAGTGTTAGTAAGTGTTATTCACAAAACAATGATAATTCCAAGAACAAATCTGCCTATGTATATCACACAAATAGCAGTGGGATTTCAATATTTCCCAAATAATAATAATGCCAAGATTGGGGGAATTTAAGTGGATAGTTTTACATATGTGTGTGAATAAGGATTCATAAGTGTTCAACACTAAATTCAACATTTCCAAAAAAACTAACGGTGAACTTAAAGCTTTTTCAACATAAAAAACAACCCATATAGAATTGTGTATTATTAATGTGAGTATATAGTTCTCTTTGTGCTAGTAAGTGTTATTCCAAAAAGAATAATTCCAAGAAAAATCTGCTCTTCCCCAAATAGCAGTAGGATTTCAATTTTTTCCTAATAATAATGATAAGAATGGGAATTTGGGGTGGATACTTTTACATATGTGTGTGAATAAGGATTGATAAGTTTTCAATACTAAAATCAATATTTTACCAAAAAGCAACGGTGAACTGAAAGCGTTTTCAACTTAAAAAACAACCAATAGATATTTATATATTGTCAATGGAAGTATATAGATTTCTCTGTGTGAATATGTGTTAGTAAGTGTTATTCACAAAACAATGATAATTCCAAGAACAAATCTGCCTATGTATATTCCCCAAATAGCAGTGGGATTTCAATATTTTTCAAATAATAATAATGCCAAGATTGGGGGAATTTAAGTGGATAATTTTACATATGTGTGTGAATAAGGATTCATAAGTGTTCAACACTAAATTCAACATTTCCAAAAAAACTAACCGTGAACTCAAAGCTTTTTCAACATAAAAAACAACCCATATAGATTTGTGTATTATTAATGGGAGTATATAGTTCACTTTGTGTGAATAAGTGTTAGTAAGTGTTATTCCCAAAAGAATAATTCCAAGAAAAAATCTGCTCTTCCCCAAATAGCAGTGGGATTTCAATTTTTTTTCTAATAATAATAAGAAAAATTTGAATTTGAAATGGATAGCTTTACATATGTGTGTGAATAAGGATTGATATGTTTTCAATACTAAAATCAACATTTCCCAAAAAAGCATCGGTGAACTGAAAGCGTTTTCAACTTAAAAAAACAACCAATAGATATTTATGTATTGTCAATGGAAGTATATAGATTTCTCTGTGTGAATAAGTGATAGTGAGTGTTTTTCACAAAACAATGATAATTCCAAGAACAAATCTGCCTATGTATATCCCACAAATAGCATTGGGATTTCAATATTTTCCAAATAATAATAATAATGCCAAGATTGGGGAAATTGGAGTGGATAGTTTCACATATGTGTGTGAATAAGGATTCATAAGTGTTCAATACAAAATTCGACATTTCCAAAAACACTAATGGTGAACTCAAAGCTTTTTCAACATAAAAAACAACCCATATACATTTGTGTATTAATAATGGGAGTATTTAGTTCTCTTTGTGTGAATAAGTGTTAGTAAGTGTCATTCCCAAAAGAATAATTCCAAGAAAAAATCTGCTGTTCCCCATATAGCAGTGAAATTTCAATTTTTTCCTAATAATAATAAGAATGGGAATTTGGGGTGCATACTTTTACATATGTGTGTGAATAAGGATTGATAAGTTTTCAATAAAAAAATCAATATTTTACCAAAAAGCAACGGTGAACAGAAAGCGTTTTCAACTTAACAAAACAACCAATAGATATTTATGTATTGTCAATGGAAGTATATAGATTTCTCTGTGTGAATAAGTGTTAGTAAGTGTTATTCACAAAACAATGATAATCCCAAGAACAAATCTGCCTATGTATATCCCACAAATAGCATTGGGATCTCAATATTTTCCAAATAATAATAATGATGCCAAGATTTAGGAAATTGAAGTGGATAGTTTCACATATGTGTGTGAATAAGGATTCAGAAGTGTTCAATACAAAATTCAACATTTCCAAAAAAACTAACCGTGAACTCAAAGCTTTTTCAACATAAAAAACAACCCATATACATTTGTGTATTAATAATGGGAGTATATAGTTCTCTTTGTGTGAATAAGTGTTAGTAAGTGTCATTCCCAAAAGAATAATTCCAAGAAAAATCTGCTATCCCCCAGATAGCAGTGGGATTTCAATTTTTTCCTAATAATAATAAGAAGAATGGGAATTTGAAGTGGATAGCTTTACATATGTGTGTGAATAAGGATTGATATGTTTTCAATACTTAAATGAACATTCCCCAAAAGACCATCGGAGAACAAAGTGTTTTCAACTTAAAAAACAACCAATAGATATTTATGTATTGTCAATGGAAATATATAGATTTCTCTGTGTGAATAAGTGTTAGTAAGTGTTATTCACAAAACAATGATAATTCCAAGAACAAATCTGCCTATGTATATCCAACAAATAGCAGTGGGATCTCAATATTTTCCAAATAATAATAATGCCAAGATTGGGGAAATTGAAGTGGATAGTTTTACATATGTGTGTGAATAAGGATTCATAAGTGTTCAATACAAAATTAAACATTTCCAAAAAAACTAACAGTGAACCAAAAGCTTTTTAACATAAAAAACAACCCATATAGATTTGTGTATTAATAATGGGAGTATATACTTCTCTTTGTGTGAATAAGTGTTAGTAAGTGTTATTCCCAAAAGAATAATTCCAAGAAAAAATCTGCTCTTCCCCAAATAGCAGTGGGATTTCAATTTTCTCCTAATAATAATAATAAGAATGGGAATTTGGAGTGCATACTTTTACATATGTGTGTGAATGAAGATTGATAAGTTTCCAACACTAAAATCAATATTTTACCAAAAGAGCATCGGAGAACAAAGTGTTTCAACATAGAAACAACCAATAGATATTTATGTATTGTCAATGGAAGTATATAGATTTCTCTGTGTGAATAAGTGTTAGTAAGTGTTATTCACAAAACAATGATAATTCCAAGTACAAATCTGCCTATGTATATCCCATAAATAGCAGTGGGATTTCAATATTTCCCAGATAATAATAATGCCAAGATTGGGGAAATTGAAGTGGATAGTTTTACATATGTGTGTGAATAAGGATTCATAAGTGTTCAATACAAAATTAAACATTTCCAAAAACACTAACGGTGAACTCAAAGCTTTTTAACATAAAAAACAACCCATATAGATTTGTGTATTAATAATAGGAGTATATACTTCTCTTTGTGTGAATAAGTGTTAGTAAGTGTTATTCCCAAAAGAATAATTCCAAGAAAAAATCTACTCTTCCCCAAATAGCAGTGGGATTTCAATTTTTTCCTAATAATAATAATAAGAATGGGAATTTGGAGTGCATACTTTTACATATGTGTGTGAATAAAGATTGATAAGTTTCCAATACTAAAATCAATATTTTACCGAAAACAACGGTGAACTGAAAGCGTTTTCAACTTAAAAAAACAACCAATAGATAATTATATATTGTCAATGGAAGTATATAGATTTCTCTGTGTGAATAAGTGTTAGTAAGTGTTATTCACAAAACAATGATAATTCCAAGAACAAATCTGCCTATGTATATTCCCAAAATAGCAGTGGGATCTCAATATTTTCCAAATAATAATAATGCCAATATCTGGGAAATTGAAGTGGATAGTTTTACATATGTGTGTGAATAAGGATTCATAAGTGTTCAATACAAAATTCAACATTTCCAAAAACACTAACCGTGAACTCAAAGCTTTTTCAACATAAAAAACAACCCATATAGATTTGTGTATTATTAATGGGAGTATATAGTTCTCTTTGTGTGAATAAGTGTTAGTAAGTGTTATTCCCAAAAGAATAATTCCAAGAAAATATCTGCTCTTCCCCAAATAGCAGTGGGATTTCAATTTTTTCCAAATGATAATAAGAAGAATGGGAATTTGGAGTGCATACTTTAACATATGTATGTGAATAAAGATTGATAAGTTTCCAATACTAAAATAAATATTTTGCCAAAAAGCAACGGTGAACAGAAAGCGTTTTCAACTTAAAAAACAACCAATAGATATTTATGTATTGTCAATGGAAGTATATAGATTTCTCTGTGTGAATAAGTGTTAGTAAGTGTTATTCACAAAACAATGATAATTCCAAGAACAAATCTGCCTATGTATATTCCCCAAATAGCAGTGGGATCTCAATATTTTCCAAATAATAATAATGCCAAGATTGGGGAAATTGAAGTGGATAGTTTTACATATGTGTGTGAATAAGGATTCAGAAGTGTTCAATACAAAATTAAACATTTCCAAAAACACTAACCGTGAACTCAAAGCTTTTTTAACATAAAAAACAACCCATATAGATTCGTGTATTATTAATTGGAGTATATAGTTCTCTTTGTGTGAATAAGTGTTAGTAAGTGTTATTCCCAAAAGAATAATTCCAAGAAAAAATCTGCTCTTCCCCAAATAGCAGTGGGATTTCAATTTTTTCCTAATAATAATAAGAAGAATGGGAATTTGGAGTGCATACTTTAACATATGTGTGTGAATGAGGATTGATAAGTTTCCAATACTATGATCAATATTTTACCAAAAAGCAACGGTGAACTGAAAGCGTTTTCAACTTTAAAAAACAACCAATAGATATTTATATATTGTCAATGGAAGTATATAGATCTCTCCGTGTGAATAAGTGTTAGTAAGTGTTATTCACAAAACAATGATAATTCCAAGAACAAATCTGCCTATGTATATTCATAAAATAGCAGTGGGATCTCAATATTTTCCAAATAATAATAATGCCAAGATTGGGGAAATTGAAGTGGATAATTTTACATATGTGTGTGAATAAGGATTCATAAGTGTTCAATACAAAATTCAACATTTCCAAAAACACTGACCGTGAACTCAAAGCTTTTTCAACATAAAAAACAACCCATACAGATTTGTGTATTATTAATGGGAGTATATAGTTCTCTTTGTGTGAATAAGTGTTAGTAAGTGTTATTCCACAAAAAATAATTCCAAGAAAAAATCTGCTCTTCCCCAAATAGCAGTGGGATTTCAATTTTTTCCTAATAATAATAAGAAGAATGGGAATTTGGAGTGCATACTTTTACATATGTGTGTGAATAAAGATTGATAAGTTTTCAATACTTAAATCAACATTCCCCAAAAGACCATCTGAGAACAAAGTGTTTTCAACTTAAAAAACAACCAATAGATATTTATGTATTGTCACTGGAAGTATATAGTTTTCTCTGTGTGAATAAGCGTTAGTAAGTGTTATTCACAAAACAATTATAATTCCCAAAACAAATCTACCTATGTATATTCCCCAAATAGCAGTGGGATCTCAATATTTTCCAAATAATAATAATGCCAAGATTGGGCAAATTGAAGTGGATAGTTTTACATATGTGTGCGAATATATTTTCATAAGTGTTTAATACAAAAATCAACATTTCCAAAAAAAACAAACTGTGAACTCAAAGCTTTTCCAACATAAAAATCAACCCATATAGATATGTGTATTATTAATAGGAGTATATCTTTGTGTGAATAAGTGTTAGTAAGTGTTATTCACAAAAGAATAATTCCAAGTAAAATTTGCTATTCCCCAGATAGCAGTGGGATTTCAATTTTTTCCTAATAATAATAAGAAGAATTGGAATTTGAAGTGGATAGCTTTGCATATGTGGGTGAATAAGGATTGATAAGTGTTCAATACAAAATTCAACATTTCCAAAAAAACGAACGGTGAACTTAAAGCTTTTTCAACATAAAAAACAACCCATATAGATTTGTGTATTATTAATGGGAGTATATAGTTCTCTTCATGTTAGTAAGTGTTATTCCCCAAAGAATAATTCCAAGAAAAATCTGCTCTTCCCAAAATAGCAGTGGGATTTCAATTTTTTCCTAATAATGATGATAAGAATTGGAATTTGGAGTGCATACTTTTACATATGTGTGTGAATAAGGATTGATAAGTTTTCAATACTAAAATCAACATTTCCATAACAAGCAACGGTGAACTGAAAGCTCTTTCAACAATAAAAAACAACCAATAGATATTTATGTATTGTCAATGGAAGTATATAGATTTCTCTGTGTGAATAAGTGTTAGTAAGTGTTATTCACAAAACAATTATAATTCCCAGAACAAATTTGCCTATGTATATTCCCCAAATAGCAGTGGGATTTCAATTTTTTTAAAATAATAATAATGCCAAGATTAGGCAAATTGAAGTGGATAGTTTTACATATGTGTGTGAATATATTTTGATAAGTGTTTAATACAAAAATCAACATTTCCAAAAAAACAAGCGTTGAACTCAAAGCGTTTTCAACATAAAAATCAACCCATATAGATTTGTGTATCATTAATAGGAGTATATCTTTGTGTGAATAAGTGTTAGTAAGTGTTATTCCCTAAGGAATAATTCCAAGAAAAATCTGCTATTCCCCAGATAGCTGTGGGATTTCAATTTTTTCCTAATAATAATAATATGAATGGGAAATTGAAGTGGTTGTGTGTGAATAAGGATTGATATGTTTTCAATACTAAAATCAATATTTTACCAAAAAGCAACGGTGAACTGAAAGCGTTTTCAACTTAAAAAAACAACCAATAGATATTTATGTATTGTCAATGGAAGAATATAGATTTCTCTGTGTGAATAAGTGTTAGTAAGTGTTATTCACAAAACAATGATAATTCCAAGAACAAATCTGCCTATGTATATCACACAAATAGCAGTGGGATTTCAATATTTCCCAAATAATAATAATGCCAAGATTGGGGGAATTTAAGTGGATAGTTTTACATATGTGTGTGAATAAGGATTCATAAGTGTTCAACACTAAATTCAACATTTCCAAAAAAACCAACGGTGAACTTAAAGCTTTTTCAACATAAAAAACAACCCATATAGAATTGTGTATTATTGATGTGAGTATATAGTTCTCTTTGTGCTAGTAAGTGTTATTCCAAAAAGAATAATTCCAAGAAAAATCTGCTCTTCCCCAAATAGCAGTGGGATTTCAATTTTTTCCTAATAATAATGATAAGAATGGGAATTTGGAGTGGATACTTTTACATATGTGTGTGAATAAGGATTGATATGTTTTCAATACTAAAATCAATATTTTACCAAAAAGCAACGGTGAACTGAAAGCGTTTTCAACTTAAAAAACAACCAATAGATATTTATGTATTGTCAATGGAAGTATATAGATTTCTCTGTGTGAATAAGTGTTAGTAAGTGTTATTCACAAAACAATGATAATTCCAAGAACAAATCTGCCTATGTATATTCCCCAAATAGCAGTGGGATCTCAATATTTTTCAAATAATAATAATGCCAAGATTGGGGGAATTTAAGTGGATAATTTTACATATGTGTGTGAATAAGGATTCATAAGTGTTCAATACAAAATTCAACATTTCCAAAAACACTAACCGTGAACTCAAAGCTTTTTCAACATAAAAAACAACCCATATAGATTTGTGTATTATTAATGGGAGTATATAGTTCTCTTTGTGTGAATAAGTGTTAGTAAGTGTTATTCCCAAAAGAATAATTCCAAGAAAAAATCTGCTCTTCCCCAAATAGCAGTGGGATTTCAATTTTTTTTCTAATAATAATAAGAAAAATTTGAATTTGAAGTGGATAGCTTTACATATGTGTGTGAATAAGGATTGATATGTTTTCAATACTAAAATCAACATTCCCCAAAAAAGCATCGGTGAACTGAAAGCGTTTTCAACTTAAAAAACAACCAATAGATATTTATGTATTGTCAATGGAAGTATATAGATTTCTCTGTGTGAATAAGTGTTAGTAAGTGTTATTCACAAAACAATGATAATCCCAAGAACAAATCTGCCTATGTATATCCCACAAATAGCATTGGGATCTCAATATTTTCCAAATAATAATAATGATGCCAAGATTTAGGAAATTGAAGTGGATAGTTTCACATATGTGTGTGAATAAGGATTCATAAGTGTTCAATACAAAATTCAACATTTCCAAAAAAACTAACGGTGAACTCAAAGCTTTTTCAACATAAAAAACAACCCATATACATTTGTGTATTAATAATGGGAGTATATAGTTCTCTTTGTGTGAATAAGTGTTAGTAAGTGTCATTCCCAAAAGAATAATTCCAAGAAAAATCTGCTATCTCCCAGATAGCAGTGGGATTTCAATTTTTTCCTAATAATAATGAGAAGAATGGGAATTTGAAGTGGATAGCTTTACATATGTGTGTGAATAAGGATTGATATGTTTTCAATACTTAAATGAACATTCCCCAAAAGACCATCGGAGAACAAAGTGTTTTCAACTTAAAAAACAACCAATAGATATTTATGTATTGTCAATGGAAATATATAGATTTCTCTGTGTGAATAAGTGTTAGTAAGTGTTATTCACAAAACAATGATAATTCCAAGAACAAATCTGCCTATGTATATCCAACAAATAGCAGTGGGATCTCAATATTTTCCAAATAATAATAGTAACAAGATTGGGGAAATTGAATGGGATAGTTTTACATATGTGTGTGAATAAGGATTCAGAAGTGTTCAATACAAAATTCAACATTTCCAAAAAAACTAACAGTGAACCAAAAGCTTTTTAACATAAAAAACAACCCATATAGATTTGTGTATTAATAATGGGAGTATATAGTTCTCTTTGTGTGAATAAGTGTTAGTAAGTGTTATTCCCAAAAGAATAATTCCAAGAAAAAATCTGCTCTTCCCCAAATAGCAGTGGGATTTCAATTTTTTCCTAATAATAATAATAAGAATGGGAATTTGGAGTGCATACTTTTACATATGTGTGTGAATGAAGATTGATAAGTTTCCAATACTAAAATCAATATTTTACCAAAAGAGCATCGGAGAACAAAGTGTTTTCAACATAGAAACAACCAATAGATATTTATGTATTGTCAATGGAAGTATATAGATTTCTCTGTGTGAATAAGTGTTAGTAAGTGTTATTCACAAAACAATGATAATTCCAAGAACAAATCTGCCTATGTATATCCCATAAATAACAGTGGGATTTTCAATATTTTCCAGATAATAATAATACCAAGATTGGGGAAATTGAAGTGGATAGTTTTACGTATGTGTGTGAATAAGGATTCATAAGTGTTCAATACAAAATTAAACATTTCCAAAAACACTAACCGTGAACTCAAAGCTTTTTCAACATAAAAAACAACCCATATAGATTTGTGTATTATTAATGGGAGTATATAGTTCTCTTTGTGTGAATAAGTGTTAGTAAGTGTTATTCCCAAAAGAATAATTCCAAGAAAATATCTGCTCTTCCCCAAATAGCAGTGGGATTTCAATTTTTTCCTAATAATAATAAGAAGAATGGGAATTTGGAGTGCATACTTTAACATATGTATGTGAATAAAGATTGATAAGTTTCCAATACTAAAATAAATATTTTGCCAAAAAGCAACGGTGAACAGAAAGCGTTTTCAACTTAAAAAAAAACAACCAATAGATATTTATGTATTGTCAATGGAAGTATATAGATTTCTCTGTGTGAATAAGTGTTAGTAAGTGTTATTCACAAAACAATGATAATTCCAAGAACAAATCTGCCTATGTATATTCCCAAAATAGCAGTGGGATCTCAATATTTTCCAAATAATAATAATGCCAAGATTGGGGAAATTGAAGTGGATAGTTTTACATATGTGTGTGAAGAAGGATTCAGAAGTGTTCAATACAAAATTAAACATTTCCAAAAACACTAACCGTGAAATCAAAGCTTTTTTAACATAAAAAACAACCCATATAGATTTGTGTATTATTAATTGGAGTATATAGTTCTCTTTGTGTGAATAAGTGTTAGTAAGTGTTATTCCCAAAAGAATAATTCCAAGAAAAAATCTGCTCTTCCCCAAATAGCAGTGGGATTTCAATTTTTTCCTAATAATAATAAGAAGAATGGGAATTTGGAGTGCATACTTTTACATATGTGTGTGAATAAGGATTGATAAGTTTCCAATACTATAATCAATATTTTACCAAAAAGCAACGGTGAACTGAAAGCGTTTTCAACTTTAAAAAACAACCAATAGATATTTATATATTGTCAATGGAAGTATATAGATCTCTCTGTGTGAATAAGTGTTAGTAAGTGTTATTCACAAAACAATGATAATTCCAAGAACAAATCTGCCTATGTATATTCCCCAAATAGCAGTGGGATCTCAATATTTTCCAAATAATAATAATGCCAAGATTGGGGAAATTGAAGTGGATAGTTTTACATATGTGTGTGAATAAGGATTCATGAGTGTTCAATAAAAAATTCAACATTTCCAAAAAAACTAATTGTGAACTCAAAGCTTTTTCAACATAAAAAACAAACCATATACATTTGTGTATTATTAATGGGAGTATATAGTTCTCTTTGTTTGAATAAGTGTTAGTAAGTGTCATTCCCAAAAGAATAATTCCAAGAAAAATCTGCTATCCCTCAGATAGCAGTGGGATTTCAATTTTATCCTAATAATAATGAGAAGAATGGGAATTTGAAGTGGATAGCTTTACATATGTGTGTGAATAAGGATTGATATGTTTTCAATACTTAAATAAACATTCCCCAAAGGACCATCGGAGAACAAAGTGTTTTCAACTTAAAAAACAACCAATAGATATTTATGTATTGTCAATGGAAGTATATAGATTTCTCTGTGTGAATAAGTGTTAGTAAGTGTTATTCACAAAACAATGATAATTCCAAGAACAAATCTGCTTATGTATATTCATAAAATAGCAGTGGGATCTCAATATTTTCCAAATAATAATAATGCCAAGATTGGGGAAATTGAAGTGGATAGTTTTACATATGTGTGTGAAGAAGGATTCAGAAGTGTTCAATACAAAATTAAACATTTCCAAAAACACTAACCGTGAACTCAAAGCTTTTTTAACATAAAAAACAACCCATATAGATTTGTGTATTATTAATTGGAGTATATAGTTCTCTTTGTGTGAATAAGTGTTAGTAAGTGTTATTCCCAAAAGAATAATTCCAAGAAAAAATCTGCTCTTCCCCAAATAGCAGTGGGATTTCAATTTTTTCCTAATAATAATAACAAGAATGGGAATTTGGAGTGCATACTTTTACATATGTGTGTGAATCAGGATTGATAAGTTTCCAATACTATAATCAATATTTTACCAAAAAGCAACGGTGAACTGAAAGCATTTTCAACTTTAAAAAACAACCAATAGATATTTATATATTGTCAATGGAAGTATATAGATCTCTCTGTGTGAATAAGTGTTAGTAAGTGTTATTCACAAAACAATGATAATTCCAAGAACAAATCTGCCTATGTATATTCATAAAATAGCAGTGGGATCTCAATATTTTCCAAATAATAATAATGCCAATATCTGGGAAATTGAAGTGGATAATTTTACATATGTGTGTGAATAAGGATTCATAAGTGTTCAATACAAAATTAAACATTTCCAAAAACACTGACCGTGAACTCAAAGCTTTTTCAACATAAAAAACAACCCATATAGATTTGTGTATTATTAATGGGAGTATATAGTTCTCTTTGTGTGAATAAGTGTTAGTAAGTGTTATTCCACAAAAAATAATTCCAAGAAAAAATCTGCTCTTCCCCAAATAGCAGTGGGATTTCAATTTTTTCCTAATAATAATAATAAGAATGGGAATTTGGAGTGCATACTTTTACATATGTGTGTGAATGAAGATTGATAAGTTTCCAATACTAAAATCAATATTTTACCAAAAAGCAACGGTGAACAGAAAGCGTTTTCAACTTAAAAAACAATGTATTGTCAATGGAAGTATATAGATTTCTCTTTGTGAAAAAGTGTTAGTAAGTGTTATTCATAAAACAATGATAATTCCAAGAACAAATTTGCCTATGTATATTCCCCAAATAGCAGTGGGATCTCAATATTTTCCAAATAATAATAATGCCAAGATTGGGGAAATTGAAGTGGATAGTTTTACATATGTGTGTGAATAAGGATTCATGAGTGTTCAATACAAAATTCAACATTTCCAAAAAAACTAATTGTGAACTCAAAGCTTTTTCAACATAAAAAACAAACCATATACATTTGTGTATTATTAATGGGAGTATATAGTTCTCTTTGTTTGAATAAGTGTTAGTAAGTGTCATTCCCAAAAGAATAATTCCAAGAAAAATCTGCTATCCCTTAGATCGCAGTGGGATTTCAATTTTATCCTAATAATAATGAGAAGAATGGGAATTTGAAGTGGATAGCTTTACATATGTGTGTGAATAAGGATTGATATGTTTTCAATACTTAAATAAACATTCCCCAAAGGACCATCGGAGAACAAAGTGTTTTCAACTTAAAAAACAACCAATAGATATTTATGTATTGTCAATGGAAGTATATAGATTTCTCTGTGTGAATAAGTGTTAGTAAGTGTTATTCACAAAACAATGATAATTCCAAGAACAAATCTGCTTATGTATATTCATAAAATAGCAGTGGGATCTCAATATTTTCCAAATAATAATAATGCCAAGATTGGGGAAATTGAAGTGGATAGTTTTACATATGTGTGTGAATAAGGATTCATAAGTGTTCAATACAAAATTCAACATTTCCAAAAAAACTAACGGTGAACTCAAAGCTTTTTAACATAAAAAACAAACCATATAGATTTGTGTATTATTAATTGGAGTATTTAGTTCTCTTTGTGTGAATAAGTGTTAGTAAGTGTAATTCCCAAAAGAATAATTCCAAGAAAAATCTGCTTTTCCCCAGATAGCAGTGGGATTTTTTCCTAATAATGAGAAGAATGGGAATTTGAAGTGGATAGCTTTACATATGTGTGTGAATAAGGATTGATATGTTTCCAATACTAAAATCAATATTTTACCAAAAAGCAACGGTGAACAGAAAGCGTTTTCAACTTAAAAAAAAACAACCAATAGATATTTATGTATTGTCAATGGAAGTATATAGATATCTCTGTGTGAATAAGTGTTAGTAAGTGTTATTCACAAAACGATGATGATTCCAAGAACAAATCTGCCTATGTATATTCCCCAAATAGCAGTGGGATCTCAATATTTTCCAAATAATAATAAAGATTGGGGAAATTGAAGTGGATAGTTTTACATATGTGTGTGAATAAGGATTCAGAAGTGTTCAATACAAAATTAAACATTTCCAAAAACACTAACGGTGAACTCAAAGCTTTTTAACATAAAAAACAAACCATATAGATTTGTGTATTATTAATGGGAGTATATAGTTCTCTTTGTGTGAATAAGTGTTAGTAAGTGTCATTCCCAAAAAAATAATTCCAAGAAAATATCTGCTTTTCCCCAAATAGCAGTGGGATTTCAATTTTTTCCTAATAATAATAATAAGAATGGGAATTTAGAGTGCATACTTTTACATATGTGTGTGAATAAAGATTGATAAGTTTTCAATACTTAAATCAACATTCCCCAAAAGACCATCGGAGAACAAAGTGTTTTCAACTTAAAAAACAACCAATAGATATTTATGTATTGTCAATGGAAGTATATAGATATCTCTGTGTGAATAAGTGTTAGTAAGTGTTATTCACAAAACAATGATAATTCCAAGAACAAATCTGCCTATGTATATACCCCAAATAGCAGTGGGATCTCAATATTTTCCAAATAATGATAATGCCAAGATTGGGGAAATTGAAGTGGATAGTTTTACATATGTGTGTGAATAAGGATTCATAAGTGTTCAATACAAAATTAAACATTTCCAAAAAAACTAACGGTGAACTCAAAGCTTTTTAACATAAAAAACAACCCATATAGATTTGTGTATTATTAATGGGAGTATATAGTTCTCTTTGTGTGAATAAGTGTTAGTAAGTGTCATTCCCAAAAGAATAATTCCAAGAAAATATCTGCTCTTTTCCAAATAGCAGTGGGATTTCAATTTTTTCCTAATAATAGTAATAAGAATGGGAATTTGGAGTGCATACTTTTACATATGTGTGTGAATAAAGATTCATAAGTTCCCAATACTAAAATCAATATTTTACCAGAAAGCAACGGTGAACTGAAAGCGTTTTCAACTTTAAAAAACAACCGATAGATATTTATGTATTGTCAATGGAAGTATATAGATTTCTCTGTGTGAATAAGTGTTAGTAAGTGTTATTCACAAAACAATGATAATTCCAAGAACAAATCTGCCTATGTATATTCCCCAAATAGCAGTGGGATCTCAATATCTTCCAAATAAAAATAATGCCAAGATTTGGGAAATTGAAGTGGATAGTTTTACATATGTGTGTGAATAAGGATTCATAAGTGTTCAATACAAAATTAAACATTTCCAAAAACACTAACGGTGAACTCAAAGCTTTTTCAACATAAAAAACAACCCATATAGATTTGTGTATTATTAATGGGAGTATATAGTTCTCTTTGTGTGAATAAGTGTTTTTAAGTGTTATTCCCAAAAGAATAATTCCAAGAAAATATCTGCTCTTCCCCAAATAGCAGTCGGATTTCAATTTTTTCCTAATAATAATAATAAGAATGGGAATTTGGAGTGCATACTTTTACATAGGTGTGTGAATAAAGATTGATAAGTTTTCAATACTTAAATCAACATTCCCCAAAAGACCATCTGAGAACAAAGTGTTTTCAACTTAAAAAACAACCAATAGATATTAATGTATTGTCAATGGAAGTATATAGATTTCTCTGTGTGAATAAGTGTTAGTAAGTGTTATTCACAAAACAATGATAATTCCAAGAACAAATCTGCCTATGTATATCCCATAAATAACAGTGGGATTTTCAATATTTTCCAGATAATAATAATACCAAGATTGGGGAAATTGAAGTGGATAGTTTTACGTATGTGTGTGAATAAGGATTCATAAGTGTTCAATACAAAATTAAACATTTCCAAAAACACTAACCGTGAACTCAAAGCTTTTTCAACATAAAAAACAACCCATATAGATTTGTGTATTATTAATGGGAGTATATAGTTCTCTTTGTGTGAATAAGTGTTAGTAAGTGTTATTCCCAAAAGAATAATTCCAAGAAAATATCTGCTCTTCCCCAAATAGCAGTGGGATTTCAATTTTTTCCTAATAATAATAAGAAGAATGGGAATTTGGAGTGCATACTTTAACATATGTATGTGAATAAAGATTGATAAGTTTCCAATACTAAAATAAATATTTTGCCAAAAAGCAACGGTGAACAGAAAGCGTTTTCAACTTAAAAAAAAACAACCAATAGATATTTATGTATTGTCAATGGAAGTATATAGATTTCTCTGTGTGAATAAGTGTTAGTAAGTGTTATTCACAAAACAATGATAATTCCAAGAACAAATCTGCCTATGTATATTCCCAAAATAGCAGTGGGATCTCAATATTTTCCAAATAATAATAATGCCAAGATTGGGGAAATTGAAGTGGATAGTTTTACATATGTGTGTGAAGAAGGATTCAGAAGTGTTCAATACAAAATTAAACATTTCCAAAAACACTAACCGTGAAATCAAAGCTTTTTTAACATAAAAAACAACCCATATAGATTTGTGTATTATTAATTGGAGTATATAGTTCTCTTTGTGTGAATAAGTGTTAGTAAGTGTTATTCCCAAAAGAATAATTCCAAGAAAAAATCTGCTCTTCCCCAAATAGCAGTGGGATTTCAATTTTTTCCTAATAATAATAAGAAGAATGGGAATTTGGAGTGCATACTTTTACATATGTGTGTGAATAAGGATTGATAAGTTTCCAATACTATAATCAATATTTTACCAAAAAGCAACGGTGAACTGAAAGCGTTTTCAACTTTAAAAAACAACCAATAGATATTTATATATTGTCAATGGAAGTATATAGATCTCTCTGTGTGAATAAGTGTTAGTAAGTGTTATTCACAAAACAATGATAATTCCAAGAACAAATCTGCCTATGTATATTCCCCAAATAGCAGTGGGATCTCAATATTTTCCAAATAATAATAATGCCAAGATTGGGGAAATTGAAGTGGATAGTTTTACATATGTGTGTGAATAAGGATTCATGAGTGTTCAATAAAAAATTCAACATTTCCAAAAAAACTAATTGTGAACTCAAAGCTTTTTCAACATAAAAAACAAACCATATACATTTGTGTATTATTAATGGGAGTATATAGTTCTCTTTGTTTGAATAAGTGTTAGTAAGTGTCATTCCCAAAAGAATAATTCCAAGAAAAATCTGCTATCCCTCAGATAGCAGTGGGATTTCAATTTTATCCTAATAATAATGAGAAGAATGGGAATTTGAAGTGGATAGCTTTACATATGTGTGTGAATAAGGATTGATATGTTTTCAATACTTAAATAAACATTCCCCAAAGGACCATCGGAGAACAAAGTGTTTTCAACTTAAAAAACAACCAATAGATATTTATGTATTGTCAATGGAAGTATATAGATTTCTCTGTGTGAATAAGTGTTAGTAAGTGTTATTCACAAAACAATGATAATTCCAAGAACAAATCTGCTTATGTATATTCATAAAATAGCAGTGGGATCTCAATATTTTCCAAATAATAATAATGCCAAGATTGGGGAAATTGAAGTGGATAGTTTTACATATGTGTGTGAAGAAGGATTCAGAAGTGTTCAATACAAAATTAAACATTTCCAAAAACACTAACCGTGAACTCAAAGCTTTTTTAACATAAAAAACAACCCATATAGATTTGTGTATTATTAATTGGAGTATATAGTTCTCTTTGTGTGAATAAGTGTTAGTAAGTGTTATTCCCAAAAGAATAATTCCAAGAAAAAATCTGCTCTTCCCCAAATAGCAGTGGGATTTCAATTTTTTCCTAATAATAATTACAAGAATGGGAATTTGGAGTGCATACTTTTACATATGTGTGTGAATCAGGATTGATAAGTTTCCAATACTATAATCAATATTTTACCAAAAAGCAACGGTGAACTGAAAGCATTTTCAACTTTAAAAAACAACCAATAGATATTTATATATTGTCAATGGAAGTATATAGATCTCTCTGTGTGAATAAGTGTTAGTAAGTGTTATTCACAAAACAATGATAATTCCAAGAACAAATCTGCCTATGTATATTCATAAAATAGCAGTGGGATCTCAATATTTTCCAAATAATAATAATGCCAATATCTGGGAAATTGAAGTGGATAATTTTACATATGTGTGTGAATAAGGATTCATAAGTGTTCAATACAAAATTAAACATTTCCAAAAACACTGACCGTGAACTCAAAGCTTTTTCAACATAAAAAACAACCCATATAGATTTGTGTATTATTAATGGGAGTATATAGTTCTCTTTGTGTGAATAAGTGTTAGTAAGTGTTATTCCACAAAAAATAATTCCAAGAAAAAATCTGCTCTTCCCCAAATAGCAGTGGGATTTCAATTTTTTCCTAATAATAATAATAAGAATGGGAATTTGGAGTGCATACTTTTACATATGTGTGTGAATGAAGATTGATAAGTTTCCAATACTAAAATCAATATTTTACCAAAAAGCAACGGTGAACAGAAAGCGTTTTCAACTTAAAAAACAATGTATTGTCAATGGAAGTATATAGATTTCTCTTTGTGAAAAAGTGTTAGTAAGTGTTATTCATAAAACAATGATAATTCCAAGAACAAATTTGCCTATGTATATTCCCCAAATAGCAGTGGGATCTCAATATTTTCCAAATAATAATAATGCCAAGATTGGGGAAATTGAAGTGGATAGTTTTACATATGTGTGTGAATAAGGATTCATGAGTGTTCAATACAAAATTCAACATTTCCAAAAAAACTAATTGTGAACTCAAAGCTTTTTCAACATAAAAAACAAACCATATACATTTGTGTATTATTAATGGGAGTATATAGTTCTCTTTGTTTGAATAAGTGTTAGTAAGTGTCATTCCCAAAAGAATAATTCCAAGAAAAATCTGCTATCCCTTAGATCGCAGTGGGATTTCAATTTTATCCTAATAATAATGAGAAGAATGGGAATTTGAAGTGGATAGCTTTACATATGTGTGTGAATAAGGATTGATATGTTTTCAATACTTAAATAAACATTCCCCAAAGGACCATCGGAGAACAAAGTGTTTTCAACTTAAAAAACAACCAATAGATATTTATGTATTGTCAATGGAAGTATATAGATTTCTCTGTGTGAATAAGTGTTAGTAAGTGTTATTCACAAAACAATGATAATTCCAAGAACAAATCTGCTTATGTATATTCATAAAATAGCAGTGGGATCTCAATATTTTCCAAATAATAATAATGCCAAGATTGGGGAAATTGAAGTGGATAGTTTTACATATGTGTGTGAATAAGGATTCATAAGTGTTCAATACAAAATTCAACATTTCCAAAAAAACTAACGGTGAACTCAAAGCTTTTTAACATAAAAAACAAACCATATAGATTTGTGTATTATTAATTGGAGTATTTAGTTCTCTTTGTGTGAATAAGTGTTAGTAAGTGTAATTCCCAAAAGAATAATTCCAAGAAAAATCTGCTTTTCCCCAGATAGCAGTGGGATTTTTTCCTAATAATGAGAAGAATGGGAATTTGAAGTGGATAGCTTTACATATGTGTGTGAATAAGGATTGATATGTTTCCAATACTAAAATCAATATTTTACCAAAAAGCAACGGTGAACAGAAAGCGTTTTCAACTTAAAAAAAAACAACCAATAGATATTTATGTATTGTCAATGGAAGTATATAGATATCTCTGTGTGAATAAGTGTTAGTAAGTGTTATTCACAAAACGATGATGATTCCAAGAACAAATCTGCCTATGTATATTCCCCAAATAGCAGTGGGATCTCAATATTTTCCAAATAATAATAAAGATTGGGGAAATTGAAGTGGATAGTTTTACATATGTGTGTGAATAAGGATTCAGAAGTGTTCAATACAAAATTAAACATTTCCAAAAACACTAACGGTGAACTCAAAGCTTTTTAACATAAAAAACAAACCATATAGATTTGTGTATTATTAATGGGAGTATATAGTTCTCTTTGTGTGAATAAGTGTTAGTAAGTGTCATTCCCAAAAAAATAATTCCAAGAAAATATCTGCTTTTCCCCAAATAGCAGTGGGATTTCAATTTTTTCCTAATAATAATAATAAGAATGGGAATTTAGAGTGCATACTTTTACATATGTGTGTGAATAAAGATTGATAAGTTTTCAATACTTAAATCAACATTCCCCAAAAGACCATCGGAGAACAAAGTGTTTTCAACTTAAAAAACAACCAATAGATATTTATGTATTGTCAATGGAAGTATATAGATATCTCTGTGTGAATAAGTGTTAGTAAGTGTTATTCACAAAACAATGATAATTCCAAGAACAAATCTGCCTATGTATATACCCCAAATAGCAGTGGGATCTCAATATTTTCCAAATAATGATAATGCCAAGATTGGGGAAATTGAAGTGGATAGTTTTACATATGTGTGTGAATAAGGATTCATAAGTGTTCAATACAAAATTAAACATTTCCAAAAACACTGACCGTGAACTCAAAGCTTTTTCAACATAAAAAACAACCCATATAGATTTGTGTATTATTAATGGGAGTATATAGTTCTCTTTGTGTGAATAAGTGTTAGTAAGTGTTATTCCACAAAAAATAATTCCAAGAAAAAATCTGCTCTTCCCCAAATAGCAGTGGGATTTCAATTTTTTCCTAATAATAATAATAAGAATGGGAATTTGGAGTGCATACTTTTACATATGTGTGTGAATGAAGATTGATAAGTTTCCAATACTAAAATCAATATTTTACCAAAAAGCAACGGTGAACAGAAAGCGTTTTCAACTTAAAAAACAATGTATTGTCAATGGAAGTATATAGATTTCTCTTTGTGAAAAAGTGTTAGTAAGTGTTATTCATAAAACAATGATAATTCCAAGAACAAATTTGCCTATGTATATTCCCCAAATAGCAGTGGGATCTCAATATTTTCCAAATAATAATAATGCCAAGATTGGGGAAATTGAAGTGGATAGTTTTACATATGTGTGTGAATAAGGATTCATGAGTGTTCAATACAAAATTCAACATTTCCAAAAAAACTAATTGTGAACTCAAAGCTTTTTCAACATAAAAAACAAACCATATACATTTGTGTATTATTAATGGGAGTATATAGTTCTCTTTGTTTGAATAAGTGTTAGTAAGTGTCATTCCCAAAAGAATAATTCCAAGAAAAATCTGCTATCCCTTAGATCGCAGTGGGATTTCAATTTTATCCTAATAATAATGAGAAGAATGGGAATTTGAAGTGGATAGCTTTACATATGTGTGTGAATAAGGATTGATATGTTTTCAATACTTAAATAAACATTCCCCAAAGGACCATCGGAGAACAAAGTGTTTTCAACTTAAAAAACAACCAATAGATATTTATGTATTGTCAATGGAAGTATATAGATTTCTCTGTGTGAATAAGTGTTAGTAAGTGTTATTCACAAAACAATGATAATTCCAAGAACAAATCTGCTTATGTATATTCATAAAATAGCAGTGGGATCTCAATATTTTCCAAATAATAATAATGCCAAGATTGGGGAAATTGAAGTGGATAGTTTTACATATGTGTGTGAATAAGGATTCATAAGTGTTCAATACAAAATTCAACATTTCCAAAAAAACTAACGGTGAACTCAAAGCTTTTTAACATAAAAAACAAACCATATAGATTTGTGTATTATTAATTGGAGTATTTAGTTCTCTTTGTGTGAATAAGTGTTAGTAAGTGTAATTCCCAAAAGAATAATTCCAAGAAAAATCTGCTTTTCCCCAGATAGCAGTGGGATTTTTTCCTAATAATGAGAAGAATGGGAATTTGAAGTGGATAGCTTTACATATGTGTGTGAATAAGGATTGATATGTTTCCAATACTAAAATCAATATTTTACCAAAAAGCAACGGTGAACAGAAAGCGTTTTCAACTTAAAAAAAAACAACCAATAGATATTTATGTATTGTCAATGGAAGTATATAGATATCTCTGTGTGAATAAGTGTTAGTAAGTGTTATTCACAAAACGATGATGATTCCAAGAACAAATCTGCCTATGTATATTCCCCAAATAGCAGTGGGATCTCAATATTTTCCAAATAATAATAAAGATTGGGGAAATTGAAGTGGATAGTTTTACATATGTGTGTGAATAAGGATTCAGAAGTGTTCAATACAAAATTAAACATTTCCAAAAACACTAACGGTGAACTCAAAGCTTTTTAACATAAAAAACAAACCATATAGATTTGTGTATTATTAATGGGAGTATATAGTTCTCTTTGTGTGAATAAGTGTTAGTAAGTGTCATTCCCAAAAAAATAATTCCAAGAAAATATCTGCTTTTCCCCAAATAGCAGTGGGATTTCAATTTTTTCCTAATAATAATAATAAGAATGGGAATTTAGAGTGCATACTTTTACATATGTGTGTGAATAAAGATTGATAAGTTTTCAATACTTAAATCAACATTCCCCAAAAGACCATCGGAGAACAAAGTGTTTTCAACTTAAAAAACAACCAATAGATATTTATGTATTGTCAATGGAAGTATATAGATATCTCTGTGTGAATAAGTGTTAGTAAGTGTTATTCACAAAACAATGATAATTCCAAGAACAAATCTGCCTATGTATATACCCCAAATAGCAGTGGGATCTCAATATTTTCCAAATAATGATAATGCCAAGATTGGGGAAATTGAAGTGGATAGTTTTACATATGTGTGTGAATAAGGATTCATAAGTGTTCAATACAAAATTAAACATTTCCAAAAAAACTAACGGTGAACTCAAAGCTTTTTAACATAAAAAACAACCCATATAGATTTGTGTATTATTAATGGGAGTATATAGTTCTCTTTGTGTGAATAAGTGTTAGTAAGTGTCATTCCCAAAAGAATAATTCCAAGAAAATATCTGCTCTTTTCCAAATAGCAGTGGGATTTCAATTTTTTCCTAATAATAGTAATAAGAATGGGAATTTGGAGTGCATACTTTTACATATGTGTGTGAATAAAGATTCATAAGTTCCCAATACTAAAATCAATATTTTACCAGAAAGCAACGGTGAACTGAAAGCGTTTTCAACTTTAAAAAACAACCGATAGATATTTATGTATTGTCAATGGAAGTATATAGATTTCTCTGTGTGAATAAGTGTTAGTAAGTGTTATTCACAAAACAATGATAATTCCAAGAACAAATCTGCCTATGTATATTCCCCAAATAGCAGTGGGATCTCAATATCTTCCAAATAAAAATAATGCCAAGATTTGGGAAATTGAAGTGGATAGTTTTACATATGTGTGTGAATAAGGATTCATAAGTGTTCAATACAAAATTAAACATTTCCAAAAACACTAACGGTGAACTCAAAGCTTTTTCAACATAAAAAACAACCCATATAGATTTGTGTATTATTAATGGGAGTATATAGTTCTCTTTGTGTGAATAAGTGTTTTTAAGTGTTATTCCCAAAAGAATAATTCCAAGAAAATATCTGCTCTTCCCCAAATAGCAGTCGGATTTCAATTTTTTCCTAATAATAATAATAAGAATGGGAATTTGGAGTGCATACTTTTACATAGGTGTGTGAATAAAGATTGATAAGTTTTCAATACTTAAATCAACATTCCCCAAAAGACCATCTGAGAACAAAGTGTTTTCAACTTAAAAAACAACCAATAGATATTAATGTATTGTCAATGGAAGTATATAGATTTCTCTGTGTGAATAAGTGTTAGTAAGTGTTATTCACAAAACAATGATAATTCCAAGAACAAATCTGCCTATGTATATTCCCCAAATAGCAGTGTGATCTCAATATTTTCCAAATAATAATAATGCCAAGATTGGGGAAATTGAAGTGGATAGTTTTACATATGTGTGTGAATAAGGATTCATAAGTGTTCAATACAAAATTCAACATTTCCAAAAACACTAACGGTGAACTCAAAGCTTTTTAACATAAAAAACAAACCATATAGATTTGTGTATTATTAATTGGAGTATTTAGTTCTCTTTGTGTGAATAAGTGTTAGTAAGTGTCATTCCCAAAAGAATAATTCCAAGAAAAATCTGCTATCCCCCAGATAGCAGTGGGATTTTTTCCTAATAATGATGAGAAGAATGGGAATTTGAAGTGGATAGCTTTACATATGTGTGTGAATAAGGATTGATATGTTTCCAATACTAAAATCAATATTTGACCAAAAAGCAACGTTGAACAGATAGCGTTTTCAACTTAAAAAACAACCAATAGATATTTATGTATTGTCAATGGAAGTATATAGATATCTCTGTGTGAATAAGTGTTAGTAAGTGTTATTCACAAAACAATGATAATTCCAAGAACAAATCTGCCTATGTATATACCCCAAATAGCAGTGGGATCTCAATATTTTCCAAATAATGATAATGCCAAGATTGGGGAAATTGAAGTGGATAGTTTTACATATGTGTGTGAATAAGGATTCATAAGTGTTCAATACAAAAATCAACATTTCCAGAAAAACTAACGGTGAACTCAAAGCTTTTTCAACATAAAAAACAACCCATATACATTTGTGTATTATTAATGGGAGTATATAGTTCTCTTTGTGTGAATAAGTGTTAGTAAGTGTTATTCCTAAAAGAATAATTCCAAGAAAATATCTGCTTTTCCCCAAATAGCAGTGGGATTTCAATTTTTTCCTAATAATAATAATATGAATGGGAATTTGGAGTGCATACTTTTACATATGTGTGTGAATAAAGATTGATAAGTTTTCAATACTTAAATCAACATGCCCCAAAAGACCATCGGAGAACAAAGTGTTTTCAACTTAAAAAACAACCAATAGATATTTATGTATTGTCAATGGAAGTATATAGATTTCTCTGTGTGAATAAGTGTTAGTAAGTGTTATTCACAAAACAATGATAATTCCAAGAACAAATCTGCCTATGTATATTCCCCAAATAGCAGTGGGATCTCAATATTTTCCAAATAATGATAATGCCAAGATTGGGGAAATTGAAGTGGATAGTTTCACATATGTGTGTGAATAAGGATTCATAAGTGTTCAATACAAAATTAAACATTTCCAAAAACACTAACGGTGAACTCAAAGCTTTTTAACATAAAAAACAAACCATATAGATTCGTGTATTATTAATGGGAGTAAATAGTTCTCTTTGTGTGAATAAGTTTTAGTAAGTGTAATTCCCAAAAGAATAATTCCAAGAGAAATATTCTATCCCCCAGATAGCAGTGGGATTTTTTCCTAATAATAATGAGAAGAATGGGAATTTGAAGTGGATAGCTTTACATATGTGTGTGAATAAGGATTGATATGTTTCCAATACTAAAATCAATATTTTACCAAAAAGCAACGGTGAACAGAAAGCGTTTTCAACTTTAAAAAACAACCAATAGATATTAATGTATTGTCAATGGAAGTATATACATATGTCAGTGTGAATAAGTGTTAGTAAGTGTTATTCACAAAACAATGATAATTCCAAGAACAAATCTGCGTATGTATATTCCCCAAATAGCAGTGGGATCTCAATATTTTCCAAATAATAATAATGCCAAGATTGGGGAAATTGAAGTGGATAGTTTTACATATGTGTGTGAATAAGGATTCATAAGTGTTCAATACAAAATTAAACATTTCCAAAAACACTAACGGTGAACTCAAAGCTTTTTAACATAAAAAACGACCCATATACATTTGTGTATTATTAATGGGAGTATATAGTTCTCTTTGTGTGAATAAGTGTTAGTAAGTGTCATTCCCAAAAGAATAATTCCAAGAAAAATCTGCTATCCCCCAGATAGCAGTGGGATTTTTTCCTAATAATAATGAGAAGAATGGGAATTTGAAGTGGATAGCTTTACATATGTATGTGAATAAGGATTGATATGTTTCCAATACTAAAATCAATATTTTACCAAAAAGCAACGGTGAACAGATAGCGTTTTCAACTTTAAAAAACAACCAATAGATATTAATGTATTATCAATGGAAGTATATAGATATCTCAGTGTGAATAAGTGTTAGTAAGTGTTATTCACAAAACAATGATAATTCCAAGAACAAATCTGCTTATGTATATTCCCCAAATAGCAGTGGGATCTCAATATTTTCCAAATAATAATAATGCCAAGATTGGGGAAATTGAAGTGGATAGTTTTACATATGTGTGTGAATAAGGATTCATAAGTGTTCAATACAAAATTAAACATTTCCAAAAACACTAACGGTGAACTCAAAGCTTTTTAACATAAAAAACGACCCATATACATTTGTGTATTATTAATGGGAGTATATAGTTCTCTTTGTGTGAATAAGTGTTAGTAAGTGTCATTCCCAAAAGAATAATTCCAAGAAAAATCTGCTATCCCCCAGATAGCAGTGGGATTTTTTCCTAATAATAATGAGAAGAATGGGAATTTGAAGTGGATAGCTTTACATATGTATGTGAATAAGGATTGATATGTTTCCAATACTAAAATCAATATTTTACCAAAAAGCAACGGTGAACAGATAGCGTTTTCAACTTAAAAAACAACCAATAGATATTTATGTATTGTCAATGGAAGTATATAGATTTCTCTGTGTGAATAAGTGTTAGTAAGTGTTATTTACAAAACAATGATAATTCCAAGAACAAATCTGCCTATGTATATTCCCCAAATAGCAGTGGGATCTCAATATTTTCCTAATAATAATAATGCCAAGATTGGGGAAATTGAAGTGGATAGTTTTACATATGTGTGTGAATAAGGATTCATAAGTGTTCAATACAAAATTAAACATTTCCGAAAACACTAACGGTGAACTCAAAGCTTTTTAACATAAAAAACAAACCATATAGATTTGTGTATTATTAATGGGAGTATATAGTTCTCTTTGTGTGAATAAGTGTTAGTAAGTGTTATTCCCAAAAAAATAATTCCAAGAAAATATCTGCTCTTCCCCAAATAGCAGTTGGATTTCAATTTTTTCCTTATAATAATAATAAGAATGGGAATTTGGAGTGCATACTTTTACATATGTGTGTGAATAAGGATTGATAAGTTTCCAATACTTAAATCAACATTCCCAAAAAGACCATCGGAGAACAAAGTGTTTTCAACTTAAAAAACAACCAATAGATATTTATGTATTGTCAATGGGAGTATATAGATTTCTCTGTGTGAATAAGTGTTAGTAAGTGTTATTCACAAAACAATGATAATTCCAAGAACAAATCTGCCTATGTATATTCCCCAAATAGCAGTGGGATCTCAATATTTTCCAAATAATAATAATGCCAAGATTGGGGAAATTGAAGTGGATAGTTTTACATATGTGTGTGAATAAGGATTCATAAGTGTTCAATACAATATTCAACATTTCCAAAAAAACTAACGGTGAACTCAAAGCTTTTTCAACATAAAAAACAACCCATATACATTTGTGTATTATTAATGGGAATATGTAGTTCTCTTTGTGTGAATAAGTGTTAGTAAGTGTTATTCCCAAAAAAATAATTCCAAGAAAATATCTGCTCTTCCTAAAATAGCAGTGGGATTTCAATTTTTTCCTAATAATAATAATAAGAATGGGAATTTGGAGTGCATACTTTTACATATGTGTGTGAATAAAGATTGATAAGTTTTCAATACTAAAATCAATATTTTACCAAAAGAGCATCGGAGAACAAAGTGTTTTCAACTTAAAAAACAACCAATAGATATTTATGTATTGTCAATGGAAGTATATAGATTTCTCTGTGTGAATAAGTGTTAGTAAGTGTTATTCACAAAACAATGATAATTCCAAGAACAAATCTGCCTATGTATATTCCCCAAATAGCAGTGGGATCTCAATATTTTCCAAATAATAATAATGCCAAGAATGGGGAAATTGAAGTGGATAGTTTTACATATGTGTGTGAATAAGGATTCATAAGTGTTCAATACAAAAATCAACATTTCCAGAAAAACTAACGGTGAACTCAAAGCTTTTTCAACATAAAAAACAACCCATATACATTTGTGTATTATTAATGGGAGTATATAGTTCTCTTTGTGTGAATAAGTGTTAGTAAGTGTTATTCCCAAAAGAATAATTCCAAGAAAATATCTGCTTTTCCCCAAATAGCAGTGGGATTTCAATTTTTTCCTAATAATAATAATAAGAATGGGAATTTGGAGTGCATACTTTTACATATGTGTGTGAATAAAGATTGATAAGTTTTCAATACTTAAATCAACATTCCCCAAAAGACCATCGGAGAACAAAGTGTTTTCAACTTAAAAAACAACCAATAGATATTTATGTATTGTCAATGGAAGTATATAGATATCTCTGTGTGAATAAGTGTTAGTAAGTGTTATTCACAAAACAATGATAATTCCAAGAACAAATCTGCCTATGTATATTCCCCAAATAGCAGTGGGATCTCAATATTTTCCAAATAATAATAATGCCAAGATTGGGGAAATTGAAGTGGATAGTTTTACATATGTGTGTGAATAAGGATTCATAAGTGTTCAATACAATATTCAACATTTCCAAAAAAACTAACGGTGAAGTCAAAGCTTTTTCAACATAAAAAACAACCCATATACATTTGTGTATTATTAATGGGAGTATGTAGTTCTCTTTGTGTGAATAAGTGTTAGTAAGTGTTATTCCCAAAAAAATAATTCCAAGAAAATATCTGCTCTTCCGAAAATAGCAGTGGGATTTCAATTTTTTCCTAATAATAATAATAAGAATGGGAATTTGGAGTGCATACTTTTACATATGTGTGTGAATAAAGATTGATAAGTTTTCAATACAAAAATCAATATTTTACCAAAAGAGCATCGGAGAACAAAGTGTTTTCAACTTAAAAAACAACCAATAGATATTTATGTATTGTCAATGGAAGTATATAGATTTCTCTGTGTGAATAAGTGTTAGTAAGTGTTATTCACAAAACAATGATAATTCCAAGAACAAATCTGCCTATGTATATTCCCCAAATAGCAGTGGGATCTCAATATTTTCCAAATAATAATAATGCCAAGATTGGGGAAATTGAAGTGGATAGTTTTACATATGTGTGTGAATAAGGATTCATAAGTGTTCAATACAAAATTCAACATTTCCAGAAAAACTAACGGTGAAGTCAAAGCTTTTTCAACATAAAAAACAACCCATATACATTTGTGTATTATTAATGGGAGTATATAGTTCTGTTTGTGTGAATAAGTGTTAGTAAGTGTTATTCCCAAAAGAATAATTCCAAGAAAATATCTGCTTTTCCCCAAATAGCAGTGGGATTTCAATTTTTCCTAATAATAATAATAAGAATGGGAATTTGGAGTGCATACTTTTACTTATGTGTATGAATAAAGATTGATAAGTTTTCAATACTTAAATCAACATTCCCCAAAAGACCATCGGAGAACAAAGTGTTTTCAACTTAAAAAACAACCAATACATATTTATGTATTGTCAATGGAAGTATATAGATTTCTCTGTGTGAATAAGTGTTAGTAAGTGTTATTCACAAAAAAATGATAATTCCAAGAACAAATCTGCCTATGTATATTCCCCAAATAGCAGTGGGATCTCAATATTTTCCAAATAATAATAATGCCAAGATTGGGGAAATTGAAGTGGATAGTTTCACATATGTGTGTGAATAAGGATTCATAAGTGTTCAATACAAAATTAAACATTTCCAAAAACACTAAAGGTGAACTCAAAGCTTTTTAACATAAAAAACAAACCATATAGATTTGTGTATTATTAATGGGAGTATATAGTTCTCTTTGTGTGAATAAGTGTTAGTAAGTGTTATTCCCAAAAAAATAATTCAAGAAAATATCTGCTCTTCCCCAAATAGCAGTGGGATTTCAATTTTTTTCTAATAATAATAATAAGAATGGGAATTTGGAGTGCATACTTTTACATATGTGTGTGAATAAAGATTGATAAGTTTTCAATACTTAAATCAACATTCCCAAAAAGACCATCGGAGAACAAAGTGTTTTCAACTTAAAAAACAACCAATAGATATTTATGTATTGTCAATGGGAGTATATAGATTTCTCTGTGTGAAAAAGTGTTAGTAAGTGTTATTCACAAAACAATGATAATTCCAAGAACAAATCTGCCTATGTATATTCCCCAAATAGCAGTGGGATCTCAATATTTTCCAAATAATAATAATGCCAAGATTGGGGAAATTGAAGTGGATAGTTTTACATATGTGTGTGAATAAGGATTCATAAGTGTTCAATACAATATTCAACATTTCCAAAAAAACTAACGGTGAACTCAAAGCTTTTTCAACATAAAAAACAACCCATATACATTTGTGTATTATTAATGGGAATATGTAGTTCTCTTTGTGTGAATAAGTGTTAGTAAGTGTTATTCCCAAAAAAATAATTCCAAGAAAATATCTGCTCTTCCTAAAATAGCAGTGGGATTTCAATTTTTTCCTAATAATAATAATAAGAATGGGAATTTGGAGTGCATACTTTTACATATGTGTGTGAATAAAGATTGATAAGTTTTCAATACTAAAATCAATATTTTACCAAAAGAGCATCGGAGAACAAAGTGTTTTCAACTTAAAAAACAACCAATAGATATTTATGTATTGTCAATGGAAGTATATAGATTTCTCTGTGTGAATAAGTGTTAGTAAGTGTTATTCACAAAACAATGATAATTCCAAGAACAAATCTGCCTATGTATATTCCCCAAATAGCAGTGGGATCTCAATATTTTCCAAATAATAATAATGCCAAGATTGGGGAAATTGAAGTGGATAGTTTTACATATGTGTGTGAATAAGGATTCATAAGTGTTCAATACAAAAATCAACATTTCCAGAAAAACTAACGGTGAACTCAAAGCTTTTTCAACATAAAAAACAACCCATATACATTTGTGTATTATTAATGGGAGTATATAGTTCTGTTTGTGTGAATAAGTGTTAGTAAGTGTTATTCCCAAAAGAATAATTCCAAGAAAATATCTGCTTTTCCCCAAATAGCAGTGGGATTTCAATTTTTCCTAATAATAATAATAAGAATGGGAATTTGGAGTGCATACTTTTACATATGTGTGTGAATAAAGATTGATAAGTTTTCAATACTAAAATCAATATTTTACCAAAAGAGCATCGGAGAACAAAGTGTTTTCAACTTAAAAAACAACCAATAGATATTTATGTATTGTCAATGGAAGTATATAGATTTCTCTGTGTGAATAAGTGTTAGTAAGTGTTATTCACAAAACAATGATAATTCCAAGAACAAATCTGCCTATGTATATTCCCCAAATAGCAGTGGGATCTCAATATTTTCCAAATAATAATAATGCCAAGATTGGGGAAATTGAAGTGGATAGTTTTACATATGTGTGTGAATAAGGATTCATAAGTGTTCAATACAAAAATCAACATTTCCAGAAAAACTAACGGTGAACTCAAAGCTTTTTCAACATAAAAAACAACCCATATACATTTGTGTATTATTAATGGGAGTATATAGTTCTCTTTGTGTGAATAAGTGTTAGTAAGTGTTATTCCCAAAAGAATAATTCCAAGAAAATATCTGCTTTTCCCCAAATAGCAGTGGGATTTCAATTTTTTCCTAATAATAATAATAAGAATGGGAATTTGGAGTGCATACTTTTACATATGTGTGTGAATAAAGATTGATAAGTTTTCAATACTTAAATCAACATTCCCCAAAAGACCATCGGAGAACAAAGTGTTTTCAACTTAAAAAACAACCAATAGATATTTATGTATTGTCAATGGAAGTATATAGATATCTCTGTGTGAATAAGTGTTAGTAAGTGTTATTCACAAAACAATGATAATTCCAAGAACAAATCTGCCTATGTATATTCCCCAAATAGCAGTGGGATCTCAATATTTTCCAAATAATAATAATGCCAAGATTGGGGAAATTGAAGTGGATAGTTTCACATATGTGTGTGAATAAGGATTCATAAGTGTTCAATACAAAATTAAACATTTCCAAAAACACTAAAGGTGAACTCAAAGCTTTTTAACATAAAAAACAAACCATATAGATTTGTGTATTATTAATGGGAGTATATAGTTCTCTTTGTGTGAATAAGTGTTAGTAAGTGTTATTCCCAAAAAAATAATTCAAGAAAATATCTGCTCTTCCCCAAATAGCAGTGGGATTTCAATTTTTTTCTAATAATAATAATAAGAATGGGAATTTGGAGTGCATACTTTTACATATGTGTGTGAATAAAGATTGATAAGTTTTCAATACTTAAATCAACATTCCCAAAAAGACCATCGGAGAACAAAGTGTTTTCAACTTAAAAAACAACCAATAGATATTTATGTATTGTCAATGGGAGTATATAGATTTCTCTGTGTGAAAAAGTGTTAGTAAGTGTTATTCACAAAACAATGATAATTCCAAGAACAAATCTGCCTATGTATATTCCCCAAATAGCAGTGGGATCTCAATATTTTCCAAATAATAATAATGCCAAGATTGGGGAAATTGAAGTGGATAGTTTTACATATGTGTGTGAATAAGGATTCATAAGTGTTCAATACAATATTCAACATTTCCAAAAAAACTAACGGTGAACTCAAAGCTTTTTCAACATAAAAAACAACCCATATACATTTGTGTATTATTAATGGGAATATGTAGTTCTCTTTGTGTGAATAAGTGTTAGTAAGTGTTATTCCCAAAAAAATAATTCCAAGAAAATATCTGCTCTTCCTAAAATAGCAGTGGGATTTCAATTTTTTCCTAATAATAATAATAAGAATGGGAATTTGGAGTGCATACTTTTACATATGTGTGTGAATAAAGATTGATAAGTTTTCAATACTAAAATCAATATTTTACCAAAAGAGCATCGGAGAACAAAGTGTTTTCAACTTAAAAAACAACCAATAGATATTTATGTATTGTCAATGGAAGTATATAGATTTCTCTGTGTGAATAAGTGTTAGTAAGTGTTATTCACAAAACAATGATAATTCCAAGAACAAATCTGCCTATGTATATTCCCCAAATAGCAGTGGGATCTCAATATTTTCCAAATAATAATAATGCCAAGATTGGGGAAATTGAAGTGGATAGTTTTACATATGTGTGTGAATAAGGATTCATAAGTGTTCAATACAAAAATCAACATTTCCAGAAAAACTAACGGTGAACTCAAAGCTTTTTCAACATAAAAAACAACCCATATACATTTGTGTATTATTAATGGGAGTATATAGTTCTGTTTGTGTGAATAAGTGTTAGTAAGTGTTATTCCCAAAAGAATAATTCCAAGAAAATATCTGCTTTTCCCCAAATAGCAGTGGGATTTCAATTTTTCCTAATAATAATAATAAGAATGGGAATTTGGAGTGCATACTTTTACATATGTGTGTGAATAAAGATTGATAAGTTTTCAATACTAAAATCAATATTTTACCAAAAGAGCATCGGAGAACAAAGTGTTTTCAACTTAAAAAACAACCAATAGATATTTATGTATTGTCAATGGAAGTATATAGATTTCTCTGTGTGAATAAGTGTTAGTAAGTGTTATTCACAAAACAATGATAATTCCAAGAACAAATCTGCCTATGTATATTCCCCAAATAGCAGTGGGATCTCAATATTTTCCAAATAATAATAATGCCAAGATTGGGGAAATTGAAGTGGATAGTTTTACATATGTGTGTGAATAAGGATTCATAAGTGTTCAATACAAAAATCAACATTTCCAGAAAAACTAACGGTGAACTCAAAGCTTTTTCAACATAAAAAACAACCCATATACATTTGTGTATTATTAATGGGAGTATATAGTTCTCTTTGTGTGAATAAGTGTTAGTAAGTGTTATTCCCAAAAGAATAATTCCAAGAAAATATCTGCTTTTCCCCAAATAGCAGTGGGATTTCAATTTTTTCCTAATAATAATAATAAGAATGGGAATTTGGAGTGCATACTTTTACATATGTGTGTGAATAAAGATTGATAAGTTTTCAATACTTAAATCAACATTCCCCAAAAGACCATCGGAGAACAAAGTGTTTTCAACTTAAAAAACAACCAATAGATATTTATGTATTGTCAATGGAAGTATATAGATATCTCTGTGTGAATAAGTGTTAGTAAGTGTTATTCACAAAACAATGATAATTCCAAGAACAAATCTGCCTATGTATATTCCCCAAATAGCAGTGGGATCTCAATATTTTCCAAATAATAATAAAGATTGGGGAAATTGAAGTGGATAGTTTTACATATGTGTGTGAATAAGGATTCATAAGTGTTCAATACAATATTCAACATTTCCAAAAAAACTAACGGTGAAGTCAAAGCTTTTTCAACATAAAAAACAACCCATATACATTTGTGTATTATTAATGGGAGTATGTAGTTCTCTTTGTGTGAATAAGTGTTAGTAAGTGTTATTCCCAAAAAAATAATTCCAAGAAAATATCTGCTCTTCCGAAAATAGCAGTGGGATTTCAATTTTTTCCTAATAATAATAATAAGAATGGGAATTTGGAGTGCATACTTTTACATATGTGTGTGAATAAAGATTGATAAGTTTTCAATACAAAAATCAATATTTTACCAAAAGAGCATCGGAGAACAAAGTGTTTTCAACTTAAAAAACAACCAATACATATTTATGTATTGTCAATGGAAGTATATAGATTTCTCTGTGTGAATAAGTGTTAGTAAGTGTTATTCACAAAACAATGATAATTCCAAGAACAAATCTGCCTATGTATATTCCCCAAATAGCAGTGGGATCTCAATATTTTCCAAATAATAATAATGCCAAGATTGGGGAAATTGAAGTGGATAGTTTTACATATGTGTGTGAATAAGGATTCATAAGTGTTCAATACAAAAATCAACATTTCCAGAAAAACTAACGGTGAACTCAAAGCTTTTTCAACATAAAAAACAACCCATATACATTTGTGTATTATTAATGGGAGTATATAGTTCTGTTTGTGTGAATAAGTGTTAGTAAGTGTTATTCCCAAAAGAATAATTCCAAGAAAATATCTGCTTTTCCCCAAATAGCAGTGGGATTTCAATTTTTCCTAATAATAATAATAAGAATGGGAATTTGGAGTGCATACTTTTACATATGTGTGTGAATAAAGATTGATAAGTTTTCAATACTAAAATCAATATTTTACCAAAAGAGCATCGGAGAACAAAGTGTTTTCAACTTAAAAAACAACCAATAGATATTTATGTATTGTCAATGGAAGTATATAGATTTCTCTGTGTGAATAAGTGTTAGTAAGTGTTATTCACAAAACAATGATAATTCCAAGAACAAATCTGCCTATGTATATTCCCCAAATAGCAGTGGGATCTCAATATTTTCCAAATAATAATAATGCCAAGATTGGGGAAATTGAAGTGGATAGTTTTACATATGTGTGTGAATAAGGATTCATAAGTGTTCAATACAAAAATCAACATTTCCAGAAAAACTAACGGTGAACTCAAAGCTTTTTCAACATAAAAAACAACCCATATACATTTGTGTATTATTAATGGGAGTATATAGTTCTCTTTGTGTGAATAAGTGTTAGTAAGTGTTATTCCCAAAAGAATAATTCCAAGAAAATATCTGCTTTTCCCCAAATAGCAGTGGGATTTCAATTTTTTCCTAATAATAATAATAAGAATGGGAATTTGGAGTGCATACTTTTACATATGTGTGTGAATAAAGATTGATAAGTTTTCAATACTTAAATCAACATTCCCCAAAAGACCATCGGAGAACAAAGTGTTTTCAACTTAAAAAACAACCAATAGATATTTATGTATTGTCAATGGAAGTATATAGATATCTCTGTGTGAATAAGTGTTAGTAAGTGTTATTCACAAAACAATGATAATTCCAAGAACAAATCTGCCTATGTATATTCCCCAAATAGCAGTGGGATCTCAATATTTTCCAAATAATAATAAAGATTGGGGAAATTGAAGTGGATAGTTTTACATATGTGTGTGAATAAGGATTCATAAGTGTTCAATACAATATTCAACATTTCCAAAAAAACTAACGGTGAAGTCAAAGCTTTTTCAACATAAAAAACAACCCATATACATTTGTGTATTATTAATGGGAGTATGTAGTTCTCTTTGTGTGAATAAGTGTTAGTAAGTGTTATTCCCAAAAAAATAATTCCAAGAAAATATCTGCTCTTCCGAAAATAGCAGTGGGATTTCAATTTTTTCCTAATAATAATAATAAGAATGGGAATTTGGAGTGCATACTTTTACATATGTGTGTGAATAAAGATTGATAAGTTTTCAATACAAAAATCAATATTTTACCAAAAGAGCATCGGAGAACAAAGTGTTTTCAACTTAAAAAACAACCAATAGATATTTATGTATTGTCAATGGAAGTATATAGATTTCTCTGTGTGAATAAGTGTTAGTAAGTGTTATTCACAAAACAATGATAATTCCAAGAACAAATCTGCCTATGTATATTCCCCAAATAGCAGTGGGATCTCAATATTTTCCAAATAATAATAATGCCAAGATTGGGGAAATTGAAGTGGATAGTTTTACATATGTGTGTGAATAAGGATTCATAAGTGTTCAATACAAAATTCAACATTTCCAGAAAAACTAACGGTGAAGTCAAAGCTTTTTCAACATAAAAAACAACCCATATACATTTGTGTATTATTAATGGGAGTATATAGTTCTGTTTGTGTGAATAAGTGTTAGTAAGTGTTATTCCCAAAAGAATAATTCCAAGAAAATATCTGCTTTTCCCCAAATAGCAGTGGGATTTCAATTTTTCCTAATAATAATAATAAGAATGGGAATTTGGAGTGCATACTTTTACTTATGTGTATGAATAAAGATTGATAAGTTTTCAATACTTAAATCAACATTCCCCAAAAGACCATCGGAGAACAAAGTGTTTTCAACTTAAAAAACAACCAATACATATTTATGTATTGTCAATGGAAGTATATAGATTTCTCTGTGTGAATAAGTGTTAGTAAGTGTTATTCACAAAAAAATGATAATTCCAAGAACAAATCTGCCTATGTATATTCCCCAAATAGCAGTGGGATCTCAATATTTTCCAAATAATAATAATGCCAAGATTGGGGAAATTGAAGTGGATAGTTTCACATATGTGTGTGAATAAGGATTCATAAGTGTTCAATACAAAATTAAACATTTCCAAAAACACTAAAGGTGAACTCAAAGCTTTTTAACATAAAAAACAAACCATATAGATTTGTGTATTATTAATGGGAGTATATAGTTCTCTTTGTGTGAATAAGTGTTAGTAAGTGTTATTCCCAAAAAAATAATTCAAGAAAATATCTGCTCTTCCCCAAATAGCAGTGGGATTTCAATTTTTTTCTAATAATAATAATAAGAATGGGAATTTGGAGTGCATACTTTTACATATGTGTGTGAATAAAGATTGATAAGTTTTCAATACTTAAATCAACATTCCCAAAAAGACCATCGGAGAACAAAGTGTTTTCAACTTAAAAAACAACCAATACATATTTATGTATTGTCAATGGAAGTATATAGATTTCTCTGTGTGAATAAGTGTTAGTAAGTGTTATTCACAAAACAATGATAATTCCAAGAACAAATCTGCCTATGTATATTCCCCAAATAGCAGTGGGATCTCAATATTTTCCAAATAATAATAATGCCAAGATTGGGGAAATTGAAGTGGATAGTTTTACATATGTGTGTGAATAAGGATTCATAAGTGTTCAATACAAAATTCAACATTTCCAGAAAAACTAACGGTGAACTCAAAGCTTTTTCAACATAAAAAACAACCCATATACATTTGTGTATTATTAATGGGAGTATATAGTTCTGTTTGTGTGAATAAGTGTTAGTAAGTGTTATTCCCAAAAGAATAATTCCAAGAAAATATCTGCTTTTCCCCAAATAGCAGTGGGATTTCAATTTTTCCTAATAATAATAATAAGAATGGGAATTTGGAGTGCATACTTTTACTTATGTGTGTGAATAAAGATTGATAAGTTTTCAATACTTAAATCAACATTCCCAAAAAGACCATCGGAGAACAAAGTGTTTTCAACTTAAAAAACAACCAATAGATATTTGTGTATTGTCAATGGAAGTATATAGATTTCTCTGTGTGAATAAGTGTTAGTAAGTGTTATTCACAAAACAATGATAATTCCAAGAACAAATCTGCCTATGTATATTCCCCAAATAGCAGTGGGATCTCAATATTTTCCTAATAATAATAATGCCAAGATTGGGGAAATTGAAGTGGATAGTTTTACATATGTGTGTGAATAAGGATTCATAAGTGTTCAATACAAAATTCAACATTTCCAAAAAAACTAACGGTGAACTCAAAGCTTTTTCAACATAAAAAACAACCCATATAGATTTGTGTATTATTAATGGGAGTATATAGTTCTGTTTGTGTGAATAAGTGTTAGTAAGTGTCATTCCCAAAAGAATAATTCCAAGAAAATATCTGCTCTTTTCCAAATAGCAGTGGGATTTCAATTTTTTCCTAATAATAGTAATAAGAATGGGAATTTGGAGTGCATACTTTTACATATGTGTGTGAATAAAGATTCATAAGTTCCCAATACTAAAATCAATATTTTACCAAAAAGCAACGGTGAACTGAAAGCGTTTTCAACTTAAAAAACAACCAATACTTATTTATGTATTGTCAATGGAAGTATATAGATTTCTCTGTGTGAATAAGTGTTAGTAAGTGTTATTCACAAAACAATGATAATTCCAAGAACAAATCTGCCTATGTATATTCCCCAAATAGCAGTGGGATCTCAATATTTTCCAAATAATAATAATGCCAAGATTGGGGAAATTGAAGTGGATAGTTTCACATATGTGTGTGAATAAGGATTTATAAGTGTTCAATACAAAATTAAACATTTCCAGAAACACTAACGGTGAACTCAAAGCTTTTTAACATAAAAAACGAACCATATAGATTTGTGTATTATTAATGGGAGTATATAGTTCTCTTTGTGTGAATAAGTGTTAGTAAGTGTTATTCCCAAAAAAATAATTCAAGAAAATATCTGCTCTTCCCCAAATAGCAGTGGGATTTCAATTTTTTTCTAATAATAATAATTAGAATGGGAATTTGGAGTGCATACTTTTACATATGTGTGTGGATAAAGATTGATAAGTTTTCAATACTTAAATCAACATTCCCCAAAAGAGCATCGGAGAACAAAGTGTTTTCAACTTAAAAAACAACCAATAGATATTTATGTATTGTCAATGGAAGTATATAGATTTCTCTGTGTGAATAAGTGTTAGTAAGTGTTATTCACAAAACAATGATAATTCCAAGAACAAATCTGCCTATGTATATTCCCCAAATAGCAGTGGGATCTCAATATTTTCCTAATAATAATAATGCCAAGATTGGGGAAATTGAAGTGGATAGTTTTACATATGTGTGTGAATAAGGATTCATAAGTGTTCAATACAAAATTCAACATTTCCAAAAACACTAACGGTGAACTCAAAGCTTTTTCAACATAAAAAACAACCCATATAGATTTGTGTATTATTAATGGGAGTATATAGTTCTCTTTGTGTGAATAAGTGTTAGTAAGTGTAATTCCCAAAAGAATAATTCCAAGAAAAATCTGCTATCCCCCAGATAGCAGTGGGATTTTTTCCTAATAATAATGAGAAGAATGGGAATTTGAAGTGGATAGCTTTACATATGTGTGTGAATAAGGATTGATATGTTTCCAATACTAAAATCAATATTTTACCAAAAAGCAACGGTGAAGAGAAAGCGTTTTCAATTTTAAAAATAACCAATAGATATTTATGTATTGTCAATGGAAGTATATAGATATCTCTGTGTGAATAAGTGTTAGTAAGTGTTATTCACAAAACAATGATAATTCCAAGAACAAATCTGCCTATGTATATTCCCCAAATAGCAGTGGGATCTCAATATTTTCCAAATAATAATAAAGATTGGGGAAATTGAAGTGGATAGTTTTACATATGTGTGTGAATAAGGATTCATAAGTGTTCAATACAAAATTAAACATTTCCAAAAACACTAACGGTGAACTCAAAGCTTTTTAACATAAAAAACAAACCATATAGATTTGTGTATTATTAATGGGAGTATATAGTTCTCTTTGTGTGAATAAGTGTTAGTAAGTGTCATTCCCAAAAAAAATAATTCCAAGAAAATATCTGCTTTTCCCCAAATAGCAGTGGGATTTCAATTTTTTCCTAATAATAATAATAAGAATGGGAATTTGGAGTGCATACTTTTACATATGTGTGTGAATAAAGATTGATAAGTTTTCAATACTTAAATCAACATTCCCCAAAAGACCATCGGAGAACAAAGTGTTTTCAACTTAAAAAACAACCAATACATATTTATGTATTGTCAATGGAAGTATATAGATTTCTCTGTGTGAATAAGTGTTAGTAAGTGTTATTCACAAAACAATGATAATTCCAAGAACAAATCTGCCTATGTATATTCCCCAAATAGCAGTGGGATCTCAATATTTTCCAAATAATAATAATGCCAAGATTGGGGAAATTGAAGTGGATAGTTTCACATATGTGTGTGAATAAGGATTCATAAGTGTTCAATACAAAATTAAACATTTCCAAAAACACTAACGGTGAACTCAAAGCTTTTTAACATAAAAAACAAACCATATAGATTTGTGTATTATTAATGGGAGTATATAGTTCTCTTTGTGTGAATAAGTGTTAGTAAGTGTTATTCCCAAAAAAATAATTCAAGAAAATATCTGCTCTTCCCCAAATAGCAGTGGGATTTCAATTTTTTTCTAATAATAATAATAAGAATGGGAATTTGGAGTGCATACTTTTACATATGTGTGTGAATAAAGATTGATAAGTTTTCAATACTTAAATCAACATTCCCAAAAAGACCATCGGAGAACAAAGTGTTTTCAACTTAAAAAACAACCAATAGATATTTGTGTATTGTCAATGGAAGTATATAGATTTCTCTGTGTGAATAAGTGTTAGTAAGTGTTATTCACAAAACAATGATAATTCCAAGAACAAATCTGCCTATGTATATTCCCCAAATAGCAGTGGGATCTCAATATTTTCCTAATAATAATAATGCCAAGATTGGGGAAATTGAAGTGGATAGTTTTACATATGTGTGTGAATAAGGATTCATAAGTGTTCAATACAAAATTCAACATTTCCAAAAAAACTAACGGTGAACTCAAAGCTTTTTCAACATAAAAAACAACCCATATAGATTTGTGTATTATTAATGGGAGTATATAGTTCTGTTTGTGTGAATAAGTGTTAGTAAGTGTCATTCCCAAAAGAATAATTCCAAGAAAATATCTGCTCTTTTCCAAATAGCAGTGGGATTTCAATTTTTTCCTAATAATAGTAATAAGAATGGGAATTTGGAGTGCATACTTTTACATATGTGTGTGAATAAAGATTCATAAGTTCCCAATACTAAAATCAATATTTTACCAAAAAGCAACGGTGAACTGAAAGCGTTTTCAACTTAAAAAACAACCAATACATATTTATGTATTGTCAATGGAAGTATATAGATTTCTCTGTGTGAATAAGTGTTAGTAAGTGTTATTCACAAAACAATGATAATTCCAAGAACAAATCTGCCTATGTATATTCCCCAAATAGCAGTGGGATCTCAATATTCTCCAAATAATAATAATGCCAAGATTGGGGAAATTGAAGTGGATAGTTTCACATATGTGTGTGAATAAGGATTTATAAGTGTTCAATACAAAATTAAACATTTCCAGAAACACTAACGGTGAACTCAAAGCTTTTTAACATAAAAAACAAACCATATAGATTTGTGTATTATTAATGGGAGTATATAGTTCTCTTTGTGTGAATAAGTGTTAGTAAGTGTTATTCCCAAAAAAATAATTCAAGAAAATATCTGCTCTTCCCCAAATAGCAGTGGGATTTCAATTTTTTTCTAATAATAATAATTAGAATGGGAATTTGGAGTGCATACTTTTACATATGTGTGTGGATAAAGATTGATAAGTTTTCAATACAAAAATCAATATTTTACCAAAAGAGCATCGGAGAACAAAGTGTTTTCAACTTAAAAAACAACCAATAGATATTTATGTATTGTCAATGGAAGTATATAGATTTCTCTGTGTGAATAAGTGTTAGTAAGTGTTATTCACAAAACAATGATAATTCCAAGAACAAATCTGCCTATGTATATTCCCCAAATAGCAGTGGGATCTCAATATTTTCCTAATAATAATAATGCCAAGATTGGGGAAATTGAAGTGGATAGTTTTACATATGTGTGTGAATAAGGATTCATAAGTGTTCAATACAAAATTCAACATTTCCAAAAACACTAACGGTGAACTCAAAGCTTTTTCAACATAAAAAACAACCCATATAGATTTGTGTATTATTAATGGGAGTATATAGTTCTCTTTGTGTGAATAAGTGTTAGTAAGTGTAATTCCCAAAAGAATAATTCCAAGAAAAATCTGCTATCCCCCAGATAGCAGTGGGATTTTTTCCTAATAATAATGAGAAGAATGGGAATTTGAAGTGGATAGCTTTACATATGTGTGTGAATAAGGATTGATATGTTTCCAATACTAAAATCAATATTTTACCAAAAAGCAACGGTGAAGAGAAAGCGTTTTCAATTTTAAAAATAACCAATAGATATTTATGTATTGTCAATGGAAGTATATAGATATCTCTGTGTGAATAAGTGTTAGTAAGTGTTATTCACAAAACAATGATAATTCCAAGAACAAATCTGCCTATGTATATTCCCCAAATAGCAGTGGGATCTCAATATTTTCCAAATAATAATAAAGATTGGGGAAATTGAAGTGGATAGTTTTACATATGTGTGTGAATAAGGATTCATAAGTGTTCAATACAAAATTAAACATTTCCAAAAACACTAACGGTGAACTCAAAGCTTTTTAACATAAAAAACAAACCATATAGATTTGTGTATTATTAATGGGAGTATATAGTTCTCTTTGTGTGAATAAGTGTTAGTAAGTGTCATTCCCAAAAAAAATAATTCCAAGAAAATATCTGCTTTTCCCCAAATAGCAGTGGGATTTCAATTTTTTCCTAATAATAATAATAAGAATGGGAATTTGGAGTGCATACTTTTACATATGTGTGTGAATAAAGATTGATAAGTTTTCAATACTTAAATCAACATTCCCCAAAAGACCATCGGAGAACAAAGTGTTTTCAACTTAAAAAACAACCAATACATATTTATGTATTGTCAATGGAAGTATATAGATTTCTCTGTGTGAATAAGTGTTAGTAAGTGTTATTCACAAAACAATGATAATTCCAAGAACAAATCTGCCTATGTATATTCCCCAAATAGCAGTGGGATCTCAATATTTTCCAAATAATAATAATGCCAAGATTGGGGAAATTGAAGTGGATAGTTTCACATATGTGTGTGAATAAGGATTCATAAGTGTTCAATACAAAATTAAACATTTCCAAAAACACTAACGGTGAACTCAAAGCTTTTTAACATAAAAAACAAACCATATAGATTTGTGTATTATTAATGGGAGTATATAGTTCTCTTTGTGTGAATAAGTGTTAGTAAGTGTTATTCCCAAAAAAATAATTCAAGAAAATATCTGCTCTTCCCCAAATAGCAGTGGGATTTCAATTTTTTTCTAATAATAATAATAAGAATGGGAATTTGGAGTGCATACTTTTACATATGTGTGTGAATAAAGATTGATAAGTTTTCAATACTTAAATCAACATTCCCAAAAAGACCATCGGAGAACAAAGTGTTTTCAACTTAAAAAACAACCAATAGATATTTGTGTATTGTCAATGGAAGTATATAGATTTCTCTGTGTGAATAAGTGTTAGTAAGTGTTATTCACAAAACAATGATAATTCCAAGAACAAATCTGCCTATGTATATTCCCCAAATAGCAGTGGGATCTCAATATTTTCCTAATAATAATAATGCCAAGATTGGGGAAATTGAAGTGGATAGTTTTACATATGTGTGTGAATAAGGATTCATAAGTGTTCAATACAAAATTCAACATTTCCAAAAAAACTAACGGTGAACTCAAAGCTTTTTCAACATAAAAAACAACCCATATAGATTTGTGTATTATTAATGGGAGTATATAGTTCTGTTTGTGTGAATAAGTGTTAGTAAGTGTCATTCCCAAAAGAATAATTCCAAGAAAATATCTGCTCTTTTCCAAATAGCAGTGGGATTTCAATTTTTTCCTAATAATAGTAATAAGAATGGGAATTTGGAGTGCATACTTTTACATATGTGTGTGAATAAAGATTCATAAGTTCCCAATACTAAAATCAATATTTTACCAAAAAGCAACGGTGAACTGAAAGCGTTTTCAACTTAAAAAACAACCAATACATATTTATGTATTGTCAATGGAAGTATATAGATTTCTCTGTGTGAATAAGTGTTAGTAAGTGTTATTCACAAAACAATGATAATTCCAAGAACAAATCTGCCTATGTATATTCCCCAAATAGCAGTGGGATCTCAATATTCTCCAAATAATAATAATGCCAAGATTGGGGAAATTGAAGTGGATAGTTTCACATATGTGTGTGAATAAGGATTTATAAGTGTTCAATACAAAATTAAACATTTCCAGAAACACTAACGGTGAACTCAAAGCTTTTTAACATAAAAAACAAACCATATAGATTTGTGTATTATTAATGGGAGTATATAGTTCTCTTTGTGTGAATAAGTGTTAGTAAGTGTTATTCCCAAAAAAATAATTCAAGAAAATATCTGCTCTTCCCCAAATAGCAGTGGGATTTCAATTTTTTTCTAATAATAATAATTAGAATGGGAATTTGGAGTGCATACTTTTACATATGTGTGTGGATAAAGATTGATAAGTTTTCAATACAAAAATCAATATTTTACCAAAAGAGCATCGGAGAACAAAGTGTTTTCAACTTAAAAAACAACCAATAGATATTTATGTATTGTCAATGGAAGTATATAGATTTCTCTGTGTGAATAAGTGTTAGTAAGTGTTATTCACAAAACAATGATAATTCCAAGAACAAATCTGCCTATGTATATTCCCCAAATAGCAGTGGGATCTCAATATTTTCCTAATAATAATAATGCCAAGATTGGGGAAATTGAAGTGGATAGTTTTACATATGTGTGTGAATAAGGATTCATAAGTGTTCAATACAAAATTCAACATTTCCAAAAAAATTAACGGTGAACTCAAAGCTTTTTCAACATAAAAAACAACCCATATAGATTTGTGTATTATTAATGGGAGTATATAGTTCTCTTTGTGTGAATAAGTGTTAGTAAGTGTAATTCCCAAAAGAATAATTCCAAGAAAAATCTGCTATCCCCCAGATAGCAGTGGGATTTTTTCCTAATAATAATGAGAAGAATGGGAATTTGAAGTGGATAGCTTTACATATGTGTGTGAATAAGGATTGATATGTTTCCAATACTAAAATCAATATTTTACCAAAAAGCAACGGTGAACAGAAAGCGTTTTCAATTTTAAAAATAACCAATAGATATTTATGTATTGTCAATGGAAGTATATAGATATCTCTGTGTGAATAAGTGTTAGTAAGTGTTATTCACAAAACAATGATAATACCAAGAACAAATCTGCCTATGTATATTCCCCAAATAGCAGTGGGATCTCAATATTTTCCAAATAATAATAATGCCAAGATTGGGGAAATTGAAGTGGATAGTTTTACATATGTGTGTGAATAAGGATTCATAAGTGTTCAATACAAAATTCAACATTTCCAGAAAAACTAACGGTGAACTCAAAGCTTTTTCAACATAAAAAACAACCCATATACATTTCTGTATTATTAATGGGAGTATATAGTTCTGTTTGTGTGAATAAGTGTTAGTAAGTGTTATTCCCAAAAAAATAATTCAAGAAAATATCTGCTCTTCCCCAAATAGCAGTGGGATTTCAATTTTTTCCTAATAATAATAATAAGAATGGGAATATGGAGTGCATACTTTTACATATGTGTGTGAATAAAGATTGATAAGTTTCAATACTTAAATCAACATTCCCCAAAAGACCATCGGAGAACAAAGTGTTTTCAACTTAAAAAACAACCAATAGATATTTATGTATTGTCAATGGGAGTATATAGATTTCTCTCTGTGAATAAGTGTTAGTAAGTGTTATTCACAAAACAATGATAATTCCAAGAACAAATCTGCCTATGTATATTCCCCAAATAGCAGTGGGATCTCAATATTTTCCAAATAATAATAAAGATTTGGGAAATTGAAGTGGATAGTTTTACATATGTGTTTGAATAAGGATTCATAAGTGTTCAATACAAAATTCAACATTTCCAAAAAAACTAACGGTGAACTCAAAGCTTTTTCAACATGAAAAACAACCCATATACATTTCTGTATTTTTAATGGGAGTATATAGTTCTCTTTGTGTGAATAAGTGTTAGTAAGTATAATTCCCAAAAGAATAATTCCAAGAAAAATCTGCTATCCCCCAGATAGCAGTGGGATTTTTTCCTAATAATAATGAGAAGAATGGGAATTTGGAGTGCATACTTTTACATATGTGTGTGAATAAAGATTGATAAGTTTTCAATACTTAAATCAACATTCCCCAAAAGACCATCTGAGAACAAAGTGTTTTCAACTTAAAAAACAACCAATAGATATTTATGTATTGTCAATGGAAGTATATAGATTTCTCTGTGTGAATAAGTGTTAGTAAGTGTTATTCACAAAACAATGATAATTCCAAGAATAAATCTGCCTATGTATATTCCCCAAATAGCAGTGGGATCTCAATATTTTCCAAATAATAATAAAGATTTGGGAAATTGAAGTGGATAGTTTTACATATGTGTTTGAATAAGGATTCATAAGTGTTCAATACAAAATTAAACATTTCCGAAAACACTAACGGTGAACTCAAAGCTTTTTCAACATAAAAAACAAACCATATAGATTTGTGTATTATTAATGGGAGTATATAGTTCTCTTTGTGTGAATAAGTGTTAGTAAGTGTTATTCCCAAAAAAATAATTCAAGAAAATATCTGCTCTTCCCCAAATAGCAGTGGGATTTCAATTTTTTCCTTATAATAATAATAAGAATGGGAATATGGAGTGCATACTTTTACATATGTGTGTGAATAAAGATTGATAAGTTTCAATACTTAAATCAACATTCCCCAAAAGACCATCGGAGAACAAAGTGTTTTCAACTTAGAAAACAACCAATAAATATTTATGTATTGTCAATGGGAGTATATAGATTTCTCTCTGTGAATAAGTGTTAGTAAGTGTTATTCACAAAACAATGATAATTCCAAGAACAAATCTGCCTATGTATATTCCCCAAATAGCAGTGGGATCTCAATATTTTCCAAATAATAATAAAGATTTGGGAAATTGAAGTGGATAGTTTTACATATGTGTTTGAATAAGGATTCATAAGTGTTCAATACAAAATTCAACATTTCCAAAAAAACTAACGGTGAACTCAAAGCTTTTTCAACATGAAAAACAACCCATATACATTTCTGTATTTTTAATGGGAGTATATAGTTCTCTTTGTGTGAATAAGTGTTAGTAAGTATAATTCCCAAAAGAATAATTCCAAGAAAAATCTGCTATCCCCCAGATAGCAGTGGGATTTTTTCCTAATAATAATGAGAAGAATGGGAATTTGGAGTGCATACTTTTACATATGTGTGTGAATAAAGATTGATAAGTTTTCAATACTTAAATCAACATTCCCCAAAAGACCATCTGAGAACAAAGTGTTTTCAACTTAAAAAACAACCAATAGATATTTATGTATTGTCAATGGAAGTATATAGATTTCTCTGTGTGAATAAGTGTTAGTAAGTGTTATTCACAAAACAATGATAATTCCAAGAATAAATCTGCCTATGTATATTCCCCAAATAGCAGTGGGATCTCAATATTTTCCAAATAATAATAAAGATTGGGGAAATTGAAGTGGATAGTTTTACATATGTGTGTGAATAAGGATTCATAAGTGTTCAATACAAAATTAAACATTTCCAAAAACACTAACGGTGAACTCAAAGCTTTTTAACATAAAAAACAAACCATATAGATTTGTGTATTATTAATGGGAGTATATAGTTCTCTTTGTGTGAATAAGTGTTAGTAAGTGTTATTCCCAAAAAAATAATTCCAAGAAAATATCTGCTCTTCCCCAAATAGCAGTGGGATTTCAATTTTTTCCTAATAATAATAAGAAGAATGGGAATTTGGAGTGCATACTTTTACATATGTGTGTGAATAAAGATTGATAAGTTTTCAATACTTAAATCAACATTCCCCAAAAGACCATCGGAGAACAAAGTGTTTTCAACTTAAAAAACAACCAATAGATATTTATGTATTGTCAATGGAAGTATATAGATTTCTCTGTGTGAATAAGTGTTAGTAAGTGTTATTCACAAAACAATGATAATTCCAAGAACAAATCTGCCTATGTATATTCCCCAAATAGCAGTGGGATCTCAGTATTTTCCAAATAATAATAATGCCAAGATTGGGGAAATTGAAGTGGATAGTTTTACATATGTGTGTGAATAAGGATTCATAAGTGTTCAATACAAAATTAAACATTTCCAAAAAAACTAACGGTGAACTCAAAGCTTTTTCAACATAAAAAACAACCCATATACATTTCTGTATTATTAATGGGAGTATATAGTTCTCTTTGTGTGAATAAGTGTTAGTAAGTGTAATTCCCAAAAGAATAATTCCAAGAAAAATCTGCTATCCCCCAGATAGCAGTGGGATTTTTTCCTAATAATAATGAGAAGAATGGGAATTTGGAGTGCATACTTTTACATATGTGTGTGAATAAAGATTGATAAGTTTTCAATACTTAAATCAACATTCCCAAAAAGACCATCGGAGAACAAAGTGTTTTCAACTTAAAAAACAACCAATAGATATTTGTGTATTGTCAATGGAAGTATATAGATTTCTCTGTGTGAATAAGTGTTAGTAAGTGTTATTCACAAAACAATGATAATTCCAAGAACAAATCTGCCTATGTATATTCCCCAAATAGCAGTGGGATCTCAATATTTTCCTAATAATAATAATGCCAAGATTGGGGAAATTGAAGTGGATAGTTTTACATATGTGTGTGAATAAGGATTCATAAGTGTTCAATACAAAATTCAACATTTCCAAAAAAACTAACGGTGAACTCAAAGCTTTTTCAACATAAAAAACAACCCATATAGATTTGTGTATTATTAATGGGAGTATATAGTTCTGTTTGTGTGAATAAGTGTTAGTAAGTGTCATTCCCAAAAGAATAATTCCAAGAAAATATCTGCTCTTTTCCAAATAGCAGTGGGATTTCAATTTTTTCCTAATAATAGTAATAAGAATGGGAATTTGGAGTGCATACTTTTACATATGTGTGTGAATAAAGATTCATAAGTTCCCAATACTAAAATCAATATTTTACCAAAAAGCAACGGTGAACTGAAAGCGTTTTCAACTTAAAAAAACAACCAATACATATTTATGTATTGTCAATGGAAGTATATAGATTTCTCTGTGTGAATAAGTGTTAGTAAGTGTTATTCACAAAACAATGATAATTCCAAGAACAAATCTGCCTATGTATATTCCCCAAATAGCAGTGGGATCTCAATATTTTCCAAATAATAATAATGCCAAGATTGGGGAAATTGAAGTGGATAGTTTCACATATGTGTGTGAATAAGGATTTATAAGTGTTCAATACAAAATTAAACATTTCCAGAAACACTAACGGTGAACTCAAAGCTTTTTAACATAAAAAACAAACCATATAGATTTGTGTATTATTAATGGGAGTATATAGTTCTCTTTGTGTGAATAAGTGTTAGTAAGTGTTATTCCCAAAAAAATAATTCAAGAAAATATCTGCTCTTCCCCAAATAGCAGTGGGATTTCAATTTTTTTCTAATAATAATAATTAGAATGGGAATTTGGAGTGCATACTTTTACATATGTGTGTGGATAAAGATTGATAAGTTTTCAATACAAAAATCAATATTTTACCAAAAGAGCATCGGAGAACAAAGTGTTTTCAACTTAAAAAACAACCAATAGATATTTATGTATTGTCAATGGAAGTATATAGATTTCTCTGTGTGAATAAGTGTTAGTAAGTGTTATTCACAAAACAATGATAATTCCAAGAACAAATCTGCCTATGTATATTCCCCAAATAGCAGTGGGATCTCAATATTTTCCTAATAATAATAATGCCAAGATTGGGGAAATTGAAGTGGATAGTTTTACATATGTGTGTGAATAAGGATTCATAAGTGTTCAATACAAAATTCAACATTTCCAAAAAAATTAACGGTGAACTCAAAGCTTTTTCAACATAAAAAACAACCCATATAGATTTGTGTATTATTAATGGGAGTATATAGTTCTCTTTGTGTGAATAAGTGTTAGTAAGTGTAATTCCCAAAAGAATAATTCCAAGAAAAATCTGCTATCCCCCAGATAGCAGTGGGATTTTTTCCTAATAATAATGAGAAGAATGGGAATTTGAAGTGGATAGCTTTACATATGTGTGTGAATAAGGATTGATATGTTTCCAATACTAAAATCAATATTTTACCAAAAAGCAACGGTGAAGAGAAAGCGTTTCCAATTTTAAAAATAACCAATAGATATTTATGTATTGTCAATGGAAGTATATAGATATCTCTGTGTGAATAAGTGTTAGTAAGTGTTATTCACTAAACAATGATAATACCAAGAACAAATCTGCCTATGTATATTCCCCAAATAGCAGTGGGATCTCAATATTTTCCAAATAATAATAAAGATTGGGGAAATTGAAGTGGATAGTTTTACATATGTGTGTGAATAAGGATTCATAAGTGTTCAATACAAAATTAAACATTTCCAAAAACACTAACGGTGAACTCAAAGCTTTTTAACATAAAAAACAAACCATATAGATTTGTGTATTATTAATGGGAGTATATAGTTCTCTTTGTGTGAATAAGTGTTAGTAAGTGTCATTCCCAAAAAAATAATTCCAAGAAAATATCTGCTTTTCCCCAAATAGCAGTGGGATTTCAATTTTTTCCTAATAATAATAATAAGAATGGGAATTTGGAGTGCATACTTTTACATATGTGTGTGAATAAAGATTGATAAGTTTTCAATACTTAAATCAACATTCCCCAAAAGACCATCGGAGAACAAAGTGTTTTCAACTTAAAAAACAACCAATAGATATTTATGTATTGTCAATGGAAGTATATAGATTTCTCTGTGTGAATAAGTGTTAGTAAGTGTTATTCACAAAACAATGATAATTCCAAGAACAAATCTGCCCATGTATATTCCCCAAATAGCAGTGGGATCTCAATATTTTCCAAATAATAATAATGCCAAGATTGGGGAAATTGAAGTGGATAGTTTCACATATGTGTGTGAATAAGGATTCATAAGTGTTCAATACAAAATTAAACATTTCCAAAAACACTAACGGTAAACTCAAAGCTTTTTAACATAAAAAACAACCCATATACATTTGTGTATTATTAATGGGAGTATGTAGTTCTCTTTGTGTGAATAAGTGTTAGTAAGTGTTATTCCCAAAAAAATAATTCCAAGAAAATATCTGCTCTTCCGAAAATAGCAGTGGGATTTCAATTTTTTCCTAATAAAAATAATAAGAATGGGAATTTGGAGTGCATACTTTTACATATGTGTGTGAATAAAGATTGATAAGTTTTCAATACAAAAATCAATATTTTACCAAAAGAGCATCGGAGAACAAAGTGTTTTCAACTTAAAAAACAACCAATAGATATTTATGTATTGTCAATGGAAGTATATAGATTTCTCTGTGTGAATAAGTGTTAGTAAGTGTTATTCACAAAACAATGATAATTCCAAGAACAAATCTGCCTATGTATATTCCCCAAATAGCAGTGGGATCTCAATATTTTCCAAATAATAATAATGCCAAGATTGGGGAAATTGAAGTGGATAGTTTTACATATGTGTGTGAATAAGGATTCATAAGTGTTCAATACAAAATTCAACATTTCCAGAAAAACTAACGGTGAACTCAAAGCTTTTTCAACATAAAAAACAACCCATATACATTTCTGTATTATTAATGGGAGTATATAGTTCTGTTTGTGTGAATAAGTGTTAGTAAGTGTTATTCCCAAAAGAATAATTCCAAGAAAATATCTGCTTTTCCCCAAATAGCAGTGGGATTTCAATTTTTTCCTAATAATAATAATAAGAATGGGAATTTGGAGTGCATACTTTTACATATGTGTGTGAATAAAGATTGATAAGTTTTCAATACTTAAATCAACATTCCCCAAAAGACCATCGGAGAACAAAGTGTTTTCAACTTAAAAAACAACCAATACATATTTATGTATTGTCAATGGAAGTATATAGATTTCTCTGTGTGAATAAGTGTTAGTAAGTGTTATTCACAAAACAATGATAATTCCAAGAACAAATCTGCCTATGTATATTCCCCAAATAGCAGTGGGATCTCAATATTTTCCAAATAATAATAATGCCAAGATTGGGGAAATTGAAGTGGATAGTTTCACATATGTGTGTGAATAAGGATTTATAAGTGTTCAATACAAAATTAAACATTTCCAGAAACACTAACGGTGAACTCAAAGCTTTTTAACATAAAAAACAAACCATATAGATTTGTGTATTATTAATGGGAGTATATAGTTCTGTTTGTGTGAATAAGTGTTAGTAAGTTTTATTCCCAAAAAAATAATTCAAGAAAATATCTGCTCTTCCCCAGATAGCAGTGGGATTTCAATTTTTTTCTAATAATAATAATTAGAATGGGAATTTGGAGTGCATACTTTTACATATGTGTGTGAATAAAGATTGATAAGTTTTCAATACTTAAATCAACATTCCCCAAAAGAGCATCGGAGAACAAAGTGTTTTCAACTTAAAAAACAACCAATAGATATTTATGTATTGTCAATGGAAGTATATAGATTTCTCTGTGTGAATAAGTGTTAGTAAGTGTTATTCACAAAACAATGATAATTCCAAGAACAAATCTGCCTATGTATATTCCCCAAATAGCAGTGGGATCTCAATATTTTCCTAATAATAATAATGCCAAGATTGGGGAAATTGAAGTGGATAGTTTTACATATGTGTGTGAATATGGATTCATAAGTGTTCAATACAAAATTCAACATTTCCAAAAAAATTAACGGTGAACTCAAAGCTTTTTCAACATAAAAAACAACCCATATAGATTTGTGTATTATTAATGGGAGTATATAGTTCTCTTTGTGTGAATAAGTGTTAGTAAGTGTAATTCCCAAAAGAATAATTCCAAGAAAAATCTGCTATCCCCCAGATAGCAGTGGGATTTTTTCCTAATAATAATGAGAAGAATGGGAATTTGAAGTGGATAGCTTTACATATGTGTGTGAATAAGGATTGATATGTTTCCAATACTAAAATCAATATTTTACCAAAAAGCAACGGTGAACAGAAAGCGTTTTCAATTTTAAAAATAACCAATAGATATTTATGTATTGTCAATGGAAGTATATAGATATCTCTGTGTGAATAAGTGTTAGTAAGTGTTATTCACAAAACAATGATAATTCCAAGAACAAATCTGCTTATGTATATTCCCTGAATAGCAGTGGGTTCTCAATATTTTCCAAATAATAATAATGCCAAGATTGGGGAAATTGAAGTGGATAGTTTTACATATATGTGTGAATAAGGATCCATAAGTGTTCAATACAAAATTAAACATTTCCAGAAACACTAACGGTGAACTCAAAGCTTTTTCAACATAAAAAACAACCCATATACATTTGTGTATTATTAATGGGAGTATATAGTTCTCTTTGTGTGAATAAGTGTTAGTAAGTGTTATTCCCAAAAGAATAATTCCAAGAAAATATCTGCTTTTCCCCAAATAGCAGTGGGATTTCAATTTTTTCCTAATAATAATAATAAGAATGGGAATTTGGAGTGCATACTTTTACATATGTGTGTGAATAAAGATTGATAAGTTTTCAATACTTAAATCAACATTCCCCAAAAGACCATCGGAGAACAAAGTGTTTTCAACTTAAAAAACAACCAATAGATATTTATGTATTGTCAATGGAAGTATATAGATTTCTCTGTGTGAATAAGTGTTAGTAAGTGTTATTCACAAAACAATGATAATTCCAAGAACAAATCTGCCTATGTATATTCCCCAAATAGCAGTGGGATCTCAATATTTTCCAATTAATAATAATGCCAAGATTGGGGAAATTGAAGTGGATAGTTTCACATATGTGTGTGAATAAGGATTCATAAGTGTTCAATACAAAATTAAACATTTCTAAAAAAACTAACGGTAAACTCAAAGCTTTTTAACATAAAAACAACCCATATAGATTTGTGTATTATTAATGGGAGTATATAGTTCTCTTTGTGTGAATAAGTGTTAGTAAGTGTTATTCCCAAAAGAATAATTCCAAGAGAAATCTGCTATCCCCCAGATAGCAGTGGGATTTTTTCCTAATAATAATGAGAATAATGGGAATTTGAAGTGGATAGCTTTACATATGTGTGTGAATAAGGATTGATATGTTTCCAATACTAAAATCAATATTTTACCAAAAAGCAACGGTGAACAGAAAGCGTTTTCAACTTTAAAAAACAACCAATAGATATTAATGTATTGTCAATTGAAGTATATAGATTTCTCTGTGTGAATAAGTGTTAGTAAGTGTTATTCACAAAACAATGATAATTCCAAGAACAAATCTGCTTATGTATATTCCCCAAATAGCAGTGGGATCTCAATATTTTCCAAATAATAATAATGCCAAGATTGGGGAAATTGAAGTGGATAGTTTTACATATGTGTGTGAATAAGGATTCATAAGTGTTCAATACAAAATTAAACATTTCCGAAAACACTAACGGTGAACTCAAAGCTTTTTAACATAAAAAACAAACCATATAGATTTGTGTATTATTAATGGGAGTATATAGTTCTCTTTGTGTGAATAAGTGTTAGTAAGTGTTATTCCCAAAAAAATAATTCAAGAAAATATCTGCTCTTCCCCAAATAGCAGTGGGATTTCAATTTTTTCCTAATAATAATAATAAGAATGGGAATATGGAGTGCATACTTTTACATATGTGTGTGAATAAAGATTGATAAGTTTCAATACTTAAATCAACATTCCCCAAAAGACCATCGGAGAACAAAGTGTTTTCAACTTAAAAAACAACCAATAGATATTTATGTATTGTCAATGGGAGTATATAGATTTCTCTCTGTGAATAAGTGTTAGTAAGTGTTATTCACAAAACAATGATAATTCCAAGAACAAATCTGCCTATGTATATTCCCCAAATAGCAGTGGGATCTCAATATTTTCCAAATAATAATAAAGATTTGGGAAATTGAAGTGGATAGTTTTACATATGTGTTTGAATAAGGATTCATAAGTGTTCAATACAAAATTCAACATTTCCAAAAAAACTAACGGTGAACTCAAAGCTTTTTCAACATGAAAAACAACCCATATACATTTCTGTATTTTTAATGGGAGTATATAGTTCTCTTTGTGTGAATAAGTGTTAGTAAGTATAATTCCCAAAAGAATAATTCCAAGAAAAATCTGCTATCCCCCAGATAGCAGTGGGATTTTTTCCTAATAATAATGAGAAGAATGGGAATTTGGAGTGCATACTTTTACATATGTGTGTGAATAAAGATTGATAAGTTTTCAATACTTAAATCAACATTCCCCAAAAGACCATCTGAGAACAAAGTGTTTTCAACTTAAAAAACAACCAATAGATATTTATGTATTGTCAATGGAAGTATATAGATTTCTCTGTGTGAATAAGTGTTAGTAAGTGTTATTCACAAAACAATGATAATTCCAAGAATAAATCTGCCTATGTATATTCCCCAAATAGCAGTGGGATCTCAATATTTTCCAAATAATAATAAAGATTTGGGAAATTGAAGTGGATAGTTTTACATATGTGTGTGAATAAGGATTCATAAGTGTTCAATACAAAATTAAACATTTCCAAAAACACTAACGGTGAACTCAAAGCTTTTTAACATAAAAAACAAACCATATAGATTTGTGTATTATTAATGGGAGTATATAGTTCTCTTTGTGTGAATAAGTGTTAGTAAGTGTTATTCCCAAAAAAATAATTCCAAGAAAATATCTGCTCTTCCCCAAATAGCAGTGGGATTTCAATTTTTTCCTAATAATAATAATAAGAATGGGAATATGGAGTGCATACTTTTACATATGTGTGTGAATAAAGATTGATAAGTTTCAATACTTAAATCAACATTCCCCAAAAGACCATCGGAGAACAAAGTGTTTTCAACTTAAAAAACAACCAATAGATATTTATGTATTGTCAATGGAAGTATATAGATTTCTCTGTGTGAATAAGTGTTAGTAAGTGTTATTCACAAAACAATGATAATTCCAAGAACAAATCTGCCTATGTATATTCCCCAAATAGCAGTGGGATCTCAGTATTTTCCAAATAATAATAATGCCAAGATTGGGGAAATTGAAGTGGATAGTTTTACATATGTGTGTGAATAAGGATTCATAAGTGTTCAATACAAAATTAAACATTTCCAAAAAAACTAACGGTGAACTCAAAGCTTTTTCAACATAAAAAACAACCCATATACATTTCTGTATTATTAATGGGAGTATATAGTTCTCTTTGTGTGAATAAGTGTTAGTAAGTGTAATTCCCAAAAGAATAATTCCAAGAAAAATCTGCTATCCCCCAGATAGCAGTGGGATTTTTTCCTAATAATAATGAGAAGAATGGGAATTTGGAGTGCATACTTTTACATATGTGTGTGAATAAAGATTGATAAGTTTTCAATACTTAAATCAACATTCCCCAAAAGACCATCGGAGAACAAAGTGTTTTCAACTTAAAAAACAACCAATAGATATTTATGTATTGTCAATGGAAGTATATAGATTTCTCTGTGTGAATAAGTGTTAGTAAGTGTTATTCACAAAACAATGATAATTCCAAGAACAAATCTGCCTATGTATATTCCCCAAATAGCAGTGGGATCTCAATATTTTCCAAATAATAATAATGCCAAGATTGGGGAAATTGAAGTGGATAGTTTTACATATGTGTGTGAATAAGGATTCATAAGTGTTCAATACAAAATTAAACATTTCCAAAAACACTAACGGTGAACTCAAAGCTTTTTAACATAAAAAACAAACCATATAGATTTGTGTATTATTAATGGGAGTATATAGTTCTCTTTGTGTGAATAAGTGTTAGTAAGTGTTATTCCCAAAAAAATAATTCCAAGAAAATATCTGCTCTTCCCCAAATAGCAGTGGGATTTCAATTTTTTCCTAATAATAATGAGAAGAATGGAAATTTGAAGTGGATAGCTTTACATATGTGTGTGAATAGGATTGATATGTTTCCAATACTAAAATCAATATTTTACCAAAAAGCAAAGGTGAACAGAAAGCGTTTTCAACTTAAAAAACAACCAATAGATATTTATGTATTGTCAATGGAAGTATATAGATTTCTCTGTGTGAATAAGTGTTAGTAAGTGTTATTCACAAAACAATGATAATTCCAAGAACAAATCTGCCTATGTATATTCCCCAAATAGCAGTGGGATCTCAATATTTTCCAAATAATAATAATGCCAAGATTGGGGAAATTGAAGTGGATAGTTTTACATATGTGTGTGAATAAGGATTCATAAGTGTTCAATACAAAATTAAACATTTCCGAAAACACTAACGGTGAACTCAAAGCTTTTTAACATAAAAAACAAACCATATAGATTTGTGTATTATTAATGGGAGTATATAGTTCTCTTTGTGTGAATAAGTGTTAGTAAGTGTTATTCCCAAAAAAATAATTCAAGAAAATATCTGCTCTTCCCCAAATAGCAGTGGGATTTCAATTTTTTCCTAATAATAATAATAAGAATGGGAATATGGAGTGCATACTTTTACATATGTGTGTGAATAAAGATTGATAAGTTTCAATACTTAAATCAACATTCCCCAAAAGACCATCGGAGAACAAAGTGTTTTCAACTTAAAAAACAACCAATAGATATTTATGTATTGTCAATGGGAGTATATAGATTTCTCTCTGTGAATAAGTGTTAGTAAGTGTTATTCACAAAACAATGATAATTCCAAGAACAAATCTGCCTATGTATATTCCCCAAATAGCAGTGGGATCTCAATATTTTCCAAATAATAATAAAGATTTGGGAAATTGAAGTGGATAGTTTTACATATGTGTTTGAATAAGGATTCATAAGTGTTCAATACAAAATTCAACATTTCCAAAAAAACTAACGGTGAACTCAAAGCTTTTTCAACATGAAAAACAACCCATATACATTTCTGTATTTTTAATGGGAGTATATAGTTCTCTTTGTGTGAATAAGTGTTAGTAAGTATAATTCCCAAAAGAATAATTCCAAGAAAAATCTGCTATCCCCCAGATAGCAGTGGGATTTTTTCCTAATAATAATGAGAAGAATGGGAATTTGGAGTGCATACTTTTACATATGTGTGTGAATAAAGATTGATAAGTTTTCAATACTTAAATCAACATTCCCCAAAAGACCATCTGAGAACAAAGTGTTTTCAACTTAAAAAACAACCAATAGATATTTATGTATTGTCAATGGAAGTATATAGATTTCTCTGTGTGAATAAGTGTTAGTAAGTGTTATTCACAAAACAATGATAATTCCAAGAATAAATCTGCCTATGTATATTCCCCAAATAGCAGTGGGATCTCAATATTTTCCAAATAATAATAAAGATTTGGGAAATTGAAGTGGATAGTTTTACATATGTGTGTGAATAAGGATTCATAAGTGTTCAATACAAAATTAAACATTTCCGAAAACACTAACGGTGAACTCAAAGCTTTTTCAACATAAAAAACAAACCATATAGATTTGTGTATTATTAATGGGAGTATATAGTTCTCTTTGTGTGAATAAGTGTTAGTAAGTGTTATTCCCAAAAAAATAATTCAAGAAAATATCTGCTCTTCCCCAAATAGCAGTGGGATTTCAATTTTTTCCTTATAATAATAATAAGAATGGGAATATGGAGTGCATACTTTTACATATGTGTGTGAATAAAGATTGATAAGTTTCAATACTTAAATCAACATTCCCCAAAAGACCATCGGAGAACAAAGTGTTTTCAACTTAAAAAACAACCAATAAATATTTATGTATTGTCAATGGGAGTATATAGATTTCTCTCTGTGAATAAGTGTTAGTAAGTGTTATTCACAAAACAATGATAATTCCAAGAACAAATCTGCCTATGTATATTCCCCAAATAGCAGTGGGATCTCAATATTTTCCAAATAATAATAAAGATTTGGGAAATTGAAGTGGATAGTTTTACATATGTGTTTGAATAAGGATTCATAAGTGTTCAATACAAAATTCAACATTTCCAAAAAAACTAACGGTGAACTCAAAGCTTTTTCAACATGAAAAACAACCCATATACATTTCTGTATTTTTAATGGGAGTATATAGTTCTCTTTGTGTGAATAAGTGTTAGTAAGTATAATTCCCAAAAGAATAATTCCAAGAAAAATCTGCTATCCCCCAGATAGCAGTGGGATTTTTTCCTAATAATAATGAGAAGAATGGGAATTTGGAGTGCATACTTTTACATATGTGTGTGAATAAAGATTGATAAGTTTTCAATACTTAAATCAACATTCCCCAAAAGACCATCTGAGAACAAAGTGTTTTCAACTTAAAAAACAACCAATAGATATTTATGTATTGTCAATGGAAGTATATAGATTTCTCTGTGTGAATAAGTGTTAGTAAGTGTTATTCACAAAACAATGATAATTCCAAGAATAAATCTGCCTATGTATATTCCCCAAATAGCAGTGGGATCTCAATATTTTCCAAATAATAATAAAGATTTGGGAAATTGAAGTGGATAGTTTTACATATGTGTGTGAATAAGGATTCATAAGTGTTCAATACAAAATTAAACATTTCCAAAAACACTAACGGTGAACTCAAAGCTTTTTAACATAAAAAACAAACCATATAGATTTGTGTATTATTAATGGGAGTATATAGTTCTCTTTGTGTGAATAAGTGTTAGTAAGTGTTATTCCCAAAAAAATAATTCCAAGAAAATATCTGCTCTTCCCCAAATAGCAGTGGGATTTCAATTTTTTCCTAATAATAATAATAAGAATGGGAATATGGAGTGCATACTTTTACATATGTGTGTGAATAAAGATTGATAAGTTTCAATACTTAAATCAACATTCCCCAAAAGACCATCGGAGAACAAAGTGTTTTCAACTTAAAAAACAACCAATAGATATTTATGTATTGTCAATGGAAGTATATAGATTTCTCTGTGTGAATAAGTGTTAGTAAGTGTTATTCACAAAACAATGATAATTCCAAGAACAAATCTGCCTATGTATATTCCCCAAATAGCAGTGGGATCTCAGTATTTTCCAAATAATAATAATGCCAAGATTGGGGAAATTGAAGTGGATAGTTTTACATATGTGTGTGAATAAGGATTCATAAGTGTTCAATACAAAATTAAACATTTCCAAAAAAACTAACGGTGAACTCAAAGCTTTTTCAACATAAAAAACAACCCATATACATTTCTGTATTATTAATGGGAGTATATAGTTCTCTTTGTGTGAATAAGTGTTAGTAAGTGTAATTCCCAAAAGAATAATTCCAAGAAAAATCTGCTATCCCCCAGATAGCAGTGGGATTTTTTCCTAATAATAATGAGAAGAATGGGAATTTGGAGTGCATACTTTTACATATGTGTGTGAATAAAGATTGATAAGTTTTCAATACTTAAATCAACATTCCCCAAAAGACCATCGGAGAACAAAGTGTTTTCAACTTAAAAAACAACCAATAGATATTTATGTATTGTCAATGGAAGTATATAGATTTCTCTGTGTGAATAAGTGTTAGTAAGTGTTATTCACAAAACAATGATAATTCCAAGAACAAATCTGCCTATGTATATTCCCCAAATAGCAGTGGGATCTCAATATTTTCCAAATAATAATAATGCCAAGATTGGGGAAATTGAAGTGGATAGTTTTACATATGTGTGTGAATAAGGATTCATAAGTGTTCAATACAAAATTAAACATTTCCAAAAACACTAACGGTGAACTCAAAGCTTTTTAACATAAAAAACAAACCATATAGATTTGTGTATTATTAATGGGAGTATATAGTTCTCTTTGTGTGAATAAGTGTTAGTAAGTGTTATTCCCAAAAAAATAATTCCAAGAAAATATCTGCTCTTCCCCAAATAGCAGTGGGATTTCAATTTTTTCCTAATAATAATGAGAAGAATGGAAATTTGAAGTGGATAGCTTTACATATGTGTGTGAATAGGATTGATATGTTTCCAATACTAAAATCAATATTTTACCAAAAAGCAAAGGTGAACAGAAAGCGTTTTCAACTTAAAAAACAACCAATAGATATTTATGTATTGTCAATGGAAGTATATAGATTTCTCTGTGTGAATAAGTGTTAGTAAGTGTTATTCACAAAACAATGATAATTCCAAGAACAAATCTGCCTATGTATATTCCCCAAATAGCAGTGGGATCTCAATATTTTCCAAATAATAATAATGCCAAGATTGGGGAAATTGAAGTGGATAGTTTTACATATGTGTGTGAATAAGGATTCATAAGTGTTCAATACAAAATTAAACATTTCCGAAAACACTAACGGTGAACTCAAAGCTTTTTAACATAAAAAACAAACCATATAGATTTGTGTATTATTAATGGGAGTATATAGTTCTCTTTGTGTGAATAAGTGTTAGTAAGTGTTATTCCCAAAAAAATAATTCAAGAAAATATCTGCTCTTCCCCAAATAGCAGTGGGATTTCAATTTTTTCCTAATAATAATAATAAGAATGGGAATATGGAGTGCATACTTTTACATATGTGTGTGAATAAAGATTGATAAGTTTCAATACTTAAATCAACATTCCCCAAAAGACCATCGGAGAACAAAGTGTTTTCAACTTAAAAAACAACCAATAGATATTTATGTATTGTCAATGGGAGTATATAGATTTCTCTCTGTGAATAAGTGTTAGTAAGTGTTATTCACAAAACAATGATAATTCCAAGAACAAATCTGCCTATGTATATTCCCCAAATAGCAGTGGGATCTCAATATTTTCCAAATAATAATAAAGATTTGGGAAATTGAAGTGGATAGTTTTACATATGTGTTTGAATAAGGATTCATAAGTGTTCAATACAAAATTCAACATTTCCAAAAAAACTAACGGTGAACTCAAAGCTTTTTCAACATGAAAAACAACCCATATACATTTCTGTATTTTTAATGGGAGTATATAGTTCTCTTTGTGTGAATAAGTGTTAGTAAGTATAATTCCCAAAAGAATAATTCCAAGAAAAATCTGCTATCCCCCAGATAGCAGTGGGATTTTTTCCTAATAATAATGAGAAGAATGGGAATTTGGAGTGCATACTTTTACATATGTGTGTGAATAAAGATTGATAAGTTTTCAATACTTAAATCAACATTCCCCAAAAGACCATCTGAGAACAAAGTGTTTTCAACTTAAAAAACAACCAATAGATATTTATGTATTGTCAATGGAAGTATATAGATTTCTCTGTGTGAATAAGTGTTAGTAAGTGTTATTCACAAAACAATGATAATTCCAAGAATAAATCTGCCTATGTATATTCCCCAAATAGCAGTGGGATCTCAATATTTTCCAAATAATAATAAAGATTTGGGAAATTGAAGTGGATAGTTTTACATATGTGTGTGAATAAGGATTCATAAGTGTTCAATACAAAATTAAACATTTCCGAAAACACTAACGGTGAACTCAAAGCTTTTTCAACATAAAAAACAAACCATATAGATTTGTGTATTATTAATGGGAGTATATAGTTCTCTTTGTGTGAATAAGTGTTAGTAAGTGTTATTCCCAAAAAAATAATTCAAGAAAATATCTGCTCTTCCCCAAATAGCAGTGGGATTTCAATTTTTTCCTTATAATAATAATAAGAATGGGAATATGGAGTGCATACTTTTACATATGTGTGTGAATAAAGATTGATAAGTTTCAATACTTAAATCAACATTCCCCAAAAGACCATCGGAGAACAAAGTGTTTTCAACTTAAAAAACAACCAATAAATATTTATGTATTGTCAATGGGAGTATATAGATTTCTCTCTGTGAATAAGTGTTAGTAAGTGTTATTCACAAAACAATGATAATTCCAAGAACAAATCTGCCTATGTATATTCCCCAAATAGCAGTGGGATCTCAATATTTTCCAAATAATAATAAAGATTTGGGAAATTGAAGTGGATAGTTTTACATATGTGTTTGAATAAGGATTCATAAGTGTTCAATACAAAATTCAACATTTCCAAAAAAACTAACGGTGAACTCAAAGCTTTTTCAACATGAAAAACAACCCATATACATTTCTGTATTTTTAATGGGAGTATATAGTTCTCTTTGTGTGAATAAGTGTTAGTAAGTATAATTCCCAAAAGAATAATTCCAAGAAAAATCTGCTATCCCCCAGATAGCAGTGGGATTTTTTCCTAATAATAATGAGAAGAATGGGAATTTGGAGTGCATACTTTTACATATGTGTGTGAATAAAGATTGATAAGTTTTCAATACTTAAATCAACATTCCCCAAAAGACCATCTGAGAACAAAGTGTTTTCAACTTAAAAAACAACCAATAGATATTTATGTATTGTCAATGGAAGTATATAGATTTCTCTGTGTGAATAAGTGTTAGTAAGTGTTATTCACAAAACAATGATAATTCCAAGAATAAATCTGCCTATGTATATTCCCCAAATAGCAGTGGGATCTCAATATTTTCCAAATAATAATAAAGATTTGGGAAATTGAAGTGGATAGTTTTACATATGTGTGTGAATAAGGATTCATAAGTGTTCAATACAAAATTAAACATTTCCGAAAACACTAACGGTGAACTCAAAGCTTTTTCAACATAAAAAACAAACCATATAGATTTGTGTATTATTAATGGGAGTATATAGTTCTCTTTGTGTGAATAAGTGTTAGTAAGTGTTATTCCCAAAAAAATAATTCAAGAAAATATCTGCTCTTCCCCAAATAGCAGTGGGATTTCAATTTTTTCCTTATAATAATAATAAGAATGGGAATATGGAGTGCATACTTTTACATATGTGTGTGAATAAAGATTGATAAGTTTCAATACTTAAATCAACATTCCCCAAAAGACCATCGGAGAACAAAGTGTTTTCAACTTAAAAAACAACCAATAAATATTTATGTATTGTCAATGGGAGTATATAGATTTCTCTCTGTGAATAAGTGTTAGTAAGTGTTATTCACAAAACAATGATAATTCCAAGAACAAATCTGCCTATGTATATTCCCCAAATAGCAGTGGGATCTCAATATTTTCCAAATAATAATAAAGATTTGGGAAATTGAAGTGGATAGTTTTACATATGTGTTTGAATAAGGATTCATAAGTGTTCAATACAAAATTCAACATTTCCAAAAAAACTAACGGTGAACTCAAAGCTTTTTCAACATGAAAAACAACCCATATACATTTCTGTATTTTTAATGGGAGTATATAGTTCTCTTTGTGTGAATAAGTGTTAGTAAGTATAATTCCCAAAAGAATAATTCCAAGAAAAATCTGCTATCCCCCAGATAGCAGTGGGATTTTTTCCTAATAATAATGAGAAGAATGGGAATTTGGAGTGCATACTTTTACATATGTGTGTGAATAAAGATTGATAAGTTTTCAATACTTAAATCAACATTCCCCAAAAGACCATCTGAGAACAAAGTGTTTTCAACTTAAAAAACAACCAATAGATATTTATGTATTGTCAATGGAAGTATATAGATTTCTCTGTGTGAATAAGTGTTAGTAAGTGTTATTCACAAAACAATGATAATTCCAAGAATAAATCTGCCTATGTATATTCCCCAAATAGCAGTGGGATCTCAATATTTTCCAAATAATAATAAAGATTTGGGAAATTGAAGTGGATAGTTTTACATATGTGTGTGAATAAGGATTCATAAGTGTTCAATACAAAATTAAACATTTCCAAAAACACTAACGGTGAACTCAAAGCTTTTTAACATAAAAAACAAACCATATAGATTTGTGTATTATTAATGGGAGTATATAGTTCTCTTTGTGTGAATAAGTGTTAGTAAGTGTTATTCCCAAAAAAATAATTCCAAGAAAATATCTGCTCTTCCCCAAATAGCAGTGGGATTTCAATTTTTTCCTAATAATAATAATAAGAATGGGAATATGGAGTGCATACTTTTACATATGTGTGTGAATAAAGATTGATAAGTTTCAATACTTAAATCAACATTCCCCAAAAGACCATCGGAGAACAAAGTGTTTTCAACTTAAAAAACAACCAATAGATATTTATGTATTGTCAATGGAAGTATATAGATTTCTCTGTGTGAATAAGTGTTAGTAAGTGTTATTCACAAAACAATGATAATTCCAAGAACAAATCTGCCTATGTATATTCCCCAAATAGCAGTGGGATCTCAGTATTTTCCAAATAATAATAATGCCAAGATTGGGGAAATTGAAGTGGATAGTTTTACATATGTGTGTGAATAAGGATTCATAAGTGTTCAATACAAAATTAAACATTTCCAAAAAAACTAACGGTGAACTCAAAGCTTTTTCAACATAAAAAACAACCCATATACATTTCTGTATTATTAATGGGAGTATATAGTTCTCTTTGTGTGAATAAGTGTTAGTAAGTGTAATTCCCAAAAGAATAATTCCAAGAAAAATCTGCTATCCCCCAGATAGCAGTGGGATTTTTTCCTAATAATAATGAGAAGAATGGGAATTTGGAGTGCATACTTTTACATATGTGTGTGAATAAAGATTGATAAGTTTTCAATACTTAAATCAACATTCCCCAAAAGACCATCGGAGAACAAAGTGTTTTCAACTTAAAAAACAACCAATAGATATTTATGTATTGTCAATGGAAGTATATAGATTTCTCTGTGTGAATAAGTGTTAGTAAGTGTTATTCACAAAACAATGATAATTCCAAGAACAAATCTGCCTATGTATATTCCCCAAATAGCAGTGGGATCTCAATATTTTCCAAATAATAATAATGCCAAGATTGGGGAAATTGAAGTGGATAGTTTTACATATGTGTGTGAATAAGGATTCATAAGTGTTCAATACAAAATTAAACATTTCCAAAAACACTAACGGTGAACTCAAAGCTTTTTAACATAAAAAACAAACCATATAGATTTGTGTATTATTAATGGGAGTATATAGTTCTCTTTGTGTGAATAAGTGTTAGTAAGTGTTATTCCCAAAAAAATAATTCCAAGAAAATATCTGCTCTTCCCCAAATAGCAGTGGGATTTCAATTTTTTCCTAATAATAATAATAAGAATGGGAATATGGAGTGCATACTTTTACATATGTGTGTGAATAAAGATTGATAAGTTTCAATACTTAAATCAACATTCCCCAAAAGACCATCGGAGAACAAAGTGTTTTCAACTTAAAAAACAACCAATAGATATTTATGTATTGTCAATGGAAGTATATAGATTTCTCTGTGTGAATAAGTGTTAGTAAGTGTTATTCACAAAACAATGATAATTCCAAGAACAAATCTGCCTATGTATATTCCCCAAATAGCAGTGGGATTTTCCAAATAATAATAATAATGCCAAGATTGGGGAAATTGAAGTGGATAGTTTTACATATGTGTGTGAATAAGGATTCATAAGTGTTCAATACAAAATTAAACATTTCCAAAAAAACTAACGGTGAACTCAAAGCTTTTTCAACATAAAAAACAACCCATATACATTTCTGTATTATTAATGGGAGTATATAGTTCTCTTTGTGTGAATAAGTGTTAGTAAGTGTAATTCCCAAAAGAATAATTCCAAGAAAAATCTGCTATCCCCCAGATAGCAGTGGGATTTTTTCCTAATAATAATGAGAAGAATGGGAATTTGGAGTGCATACTTTTACATATGTGTGTGAATAAAGATTGATAAGTTTTCAATACTTAAATCAACATTCCCCAAAAGACCATCGGAGAACAAAGTGTTTTCAACTTAAAAAACAACCAATAGATATTTATGTATTGTCAATGGAAGTATATAGATTTCTCTGTGTGAATAAGTGTTAGTAAGTGTTATTCACAAAACAATGATAATTCCAAGAACAAATCTGCCTATGTATATTCCCCAAATAGCAGTGGGATCTCAATATTTTCCAAATAATAATAATGCCAAGATTGGGGAAATTGAAGTGGATAGTTTTACATATGTGTGTGAATAAGGATTCATAAGTGTTCAATACAAAATTAAACATTTCCAAAAACACTAACGGTGAACTCAAAGCTTTTTAACATAAAAAACAAACCATATAGATTTGTGTATTATTAATGGGAGTATATAGTTCTCTTTGTGTGAATAAGTGTTAGTAAGTGTTATTCCCAAAAAAATAATTCCAAGAAAATATCTGCTCTTCCCCAAATAGCAGTGGGATTTCAATTTTTTCCTAATAATAATGAGAAGAATGGAAATTTGAAGTGGATAGCTTTACATATGTGTGTGAATAGGATTGATATGTTTCCAATACTAAAATCAATATTTTACCAAAAAGCAAAGGTGAACAGAAAGCGTTTTCAACTTAAAAAACAACCAATAGATATTTATGTATTGTCAATGGAAGTATATAGATTTCTCTGTGTGAATAAGTGTTAGTAAGTGTTATTCACAAAACAATGATAATTCCAAGAACAAATCTGCCTATGTATATTCCCCAAATAGCAGTGGGATCTCAATATTTTCCAAATAATAATAATGCCAAGATTGGGGAAATTGAAGTGGATAGTTTTACATATGTGTGTGAATAAGGATTCATAAGTGTTCAATACAAAATTAAACATTTCCAAAAACACTAACGGTGAACTCAAAGCTTTTTAACATAAAAAACAAACCATATAGATTTGTGTATTATTAATGGGAGTATATAGTTCTCTTTGTGTGAATAAGTGTTAGTAAGTGTCATTCCCAAAAGAATAATTCCAAGAAAAATCTGCTATCCCCCAGATAGCAGTGGGATTTTTTCCTAATAATGATGAGAAGAATGGGAATTTGAAGTGGATAGCTTTACATATGTGTGTGAATAAGGATTGATATGTTTCCAATACTAAAATCAATATTTGACCAAAAAGCAACGTTGAACAGATAGCGTTTTCAACTTAAAAAACAACCAATAGATATTTATGTATTGTCAATGGAAGTATATAGATTTCTGTGTGTGAATAAGTGTTAGTAAGTGTTATTCACAAAACAATGATAATTCCAAGAACAAATCTGCTTATGTATATTCCCCGAATAGCAGTGGGTTCTCAATATTTTCCAAATAATAATAATGCCAAGATTGGGGAAATTGAAGTGGATAGTTTTACATATGTGTGTGAATAAGGATTCATAAGTGTTCAATACAAAATTAAACATTTCCAGAAACACTAACGGTGAACTCAAAGCTTTTTCAACATAAAAAACAACCCATATACATTTGTGTATTATTAATGGGAGTATATAGTTCTCTTTGTGTGAATAAGTGTTAGTAAGTGTTATTCCCAAAAGAATAATTCCAAGAAAATATCTGCTTTTCCCCAAATAGCAGTGGGATTTCAATTTTTTCCTAATAATAATAATAAGAATGGGAATTTGGAGTGCATACTTTTACATATGTGTGTGAATAAAGATTGATAAATTTTCAATACTTAAATCAACATTCCCCAAAAGACCATCGGAGAACAAAGTGTTTTCAACTTAAAAAACAACCAATAGATATTTATGTATTGTCAATGGAAGTATATAGATTTCTCTGTGTGAATAAGTGTTAGTAAGTGTTATTCACAAAACAATGATAATTCCAAGAACAAATCTGCCTATGTATATTCCCCAAATAGCAGTGGGATCTCAATATTTTCCAAATAATAATAATGCCAAGATTGGGGAAATTGAAGTGGATAGTTTTACATATGTGTGTGAATAAGGATTCATAAGTGTTCAATACAAAATTAAACATTTCCAAAAACACTAACGGTAAACTCAAAGCTTTTTAACATAAAAACAACCCATATAGATTTGTGTATTATTAATGGGAGTATATAGTTCTCTTTGTGTGAATAAGTGTTAGTAAGTGTTATTCCCAAAAGAATAATTCCAAGAGAAATCTGCTATCCCCCAGATAGCAGTGGGATTTTTTCCTAATAATAATGAGAATAATGGGAATTTGAAGTGGATAGCTTTACATATGTGTGTGAATAAGGATTGATATGTTTCCAATACTAAAATCAATATTTTACCAAAAAGCAACGGTGAACAGAAAGCGTTTTCAACTTTAAAAAACAACCAATAGATATTAATGTATTGTCAATTGAAGTATATAGATTTCTCTGTGTGAATAAGTGTTAGTAAGTGTTATTCACAAAACAATGATAATTCCAAGAACAAATCTGCTTATGTATATTCCCCAAATAGCAGTGGGATCACAATATTTTCCAAATAATAATAATGCCAAGATTGGGGAAATTGAAGTGGATAGTTTTACATATGTGTGTGAATAAGGATTCATAAGTGTTCAATACAAAATTAAACATTTCCGAAAACACTAACGGTGAACTCAAAGCTTTTTAACATAAAAAACAAACCATATAGATTTGTGTATTATTAATGGGAGTATATAGTTCTCTTTGTGTGAATAAGTGTTAGTAAGTGTTATTCCCAAAAAAATAATTCCAAGAAAATATCTGCTCTTCCCCAAATAGCAGTGGGATTTCAATTTTTTCCTTATAATAATAATAAGAATGGGAATATGGAGTGCATACTTTTACATATGTGTGTGAATAAAGATTGCTAAGTTTCAATACTTAAATCAACATTCCCCAAAAGACCATCGGAGAACAAAGTGTTTTCAACTTAAAAAACAACCAATAGATATTTATGTATTGTCAATGGGAGTATATAGATTTCTCTCTGTGAATAAGTGTTAGTAAGTGTTATTCACAAAACAATGATAATTCCAAGAACAAATCTGCCTATGTATATTCCCAAAATAGCAGTGGGATCTCAATATTTTCCTAATAATAATAATACCAAGATTGGGGAAATTGAAGTGGATAGTTTCACATATGTGTGAATAAGGATTCATAAGTGTTCAATACAAAATTAAACATATCCGAAAACACTAACGGTGAACTCAAAGCTTTTTTAACATAAAAAACAAACCATATAGATTTGTGTATTATTAATGGGAGTATATAGTTCTCTTTGTGTGAATAAGTGTTAGTAAGTGTCATTCCCGAAAAAATAATTTCAAGAAAATATCTGCTTTTCCCCAAATAGCAGTGGGATTTCAATTTTTTCCTAATAATAATAATAAGAATGGGGATTTGGAGTGCATACTTTTACATATGTGTGTGAATAAAGATTGATAAGTTTTCAATACTTAAATCAACATTCCCCAAAAGACCATCGTAGAACAAAGTGTTTTCAACTTAAAAAACAACCAATAGATATTTATGTATTGTCAATGGAAGTATATAGATTTCTCTGTGTGAATAAGTGTTAGTAAGTGTTATTCACAAAACAATGATAATTCCAAGAACAAATCTGCCTATGTATATTCCCCAAATAGCAGTGGGATCTCAATATTTTCCAAATAATAATAAAGATTGGGGAAATTGAAGTGGATAGTTTTACATATGTGTGTGAATAAGGATTCATAAGTGTTCAATACAAAATTAAACATTTCCAAAAACACTAACGGTGAACTCAAAGCTTTTTAACATGAAAAACAAACCATATGGATTTGTGTATTATTAATTGGAGTATATAGTTCTCTTTGTGTGAATAAGTGTTAGTAAGTGTTATTCCCAAAAGAATAATTCCAAGAAAATATCTGCTCTTCCCCAAATAGCAGTGGGATTTCAATTTTTTCCTAATAATAATAAGAAGAATGGGAATTTGGAGTGCATACTTTTACATATGTGTGTGAATAAAGATTGATAAGTTTTCAATACTTAAATCAACATTCCCCAAAAGACCATCGGAGAACAAAGTGTTTTCAACTTAAAAAACAACCAATAGATGTTTATGTATTGTCAATGGAAGTATATAGATTTCTCTGTGTGAATAAGTGTTAGTAAGTGTTATTCACAAAACAATGATAATTCCAAGAACAAATCTGCCTATGTATATTTCCCAAATAGCAGTGGGATCTCAATATTTTCCAAATAATAATAATGCCAAGATTGGGGAAATTGAAGTGGATAGTTTTACATATGTGTGTGAATAAGGATTCATAAGTGTTCAATACAAAATACAACATTTCCAAAAAAACTAACGGTGAACTCAAAGCTTTTTCAACATGAAAAACAACCCATATACATTTCTGTATTATTAATGGGAGTACATAGTTCTCTTTGTGTGAATAAGTGTTAGTAAGTGTAATTCCCAAAAGAATAATTCCAAGAAAAATCTGCTATCCCCCAGATAGCAGTGGGATTTTTTCCTAATAATAATGAGAAGAATGGGAATTTGGAGTGCATACTTTTACATATGTGTGTGAATAAAGATTGATAAGTTTTCAATACTTAAATCAACATTCCCCAAAAGACCATCTGAGAACAAAGTGTTTTCAACTTAAAAAACAACCAATAGATATTTATGTATTGTCAATGGAAGTATATAGATTTCTCTGTGTGAATAAGTGTTAGTAAGTGTTATTCACAAAACAATGATAATTCCAAGAATAAATCTGCCTATGTATATTCCCCAAATAGCAGTGGGATCTCAATATTTTCCAAATAATAATAAAGATTTGGGAAATTGAAGTGGATAGTTTTACATATGTGTTTGAATAAGGATTCATAAGTGTTCAATACAAAATTCAACATTTCCAAAAAAACTAACGGTGAACTCAAAGCTTTTTCAACATGAAAAACAACCCATATACATTTCTGTATTTTTAATGGGAGTATATAGTTCTCTTTGTGTGAATAAGTGTTAGTAAGTATAATTCCCAAAAGAATAATTCCAAGAAAAATCTGCTATCCCCCAGATAGCAGTGGGATTTTTTCCTAATAATAATGAGAAGAATGGGAATTTGGAGTGCATACTTTTACATATGTGTGTGAATAAAGATTGATAAGTTTTCAATACTTAAATCAACATTCCCCAAAAGACCATCGGAGAACAAAGTGTTTTCAACTTAAAAAACAACCGATAGATATTTATGTATTGTCAATGGAAGTATATAGATTTCTCTGTGTGAATAATTGTTAGTAAGTGTTATTCACAAAACAATGATAATTCCAAGAATAAATCTGCCTATGTATATTCCCCAAATAGCAGTGGGATCTCAATATTTTCCAAATAATAATAAAGATTTGGGAAATTGAAGTGGATAGTTTTACATATGTGTTCGAATAAGGATTCATAAGTGTTCAATACAAAATTCAACATTTCCAAAAAAACTAACGGTGAACTCAAAGCTTTTTCAACATGAAAAACAACCCATATACATTTCTGTATTTTTAATGGGAGTATATAGTTCTCTTTGTGTGAATAAGTGTTAGTAAGTATAATTCCCAAAAGAATAATTCCGAGAAAAATCTGCTATCCCCCAGATAGCAGTGGGATTTTTTCCTAATAATAATGAGAAGAATGGGAATTTGGAGTGCATACTTTTACATATGTGTGTGAATAAAGATTGATAAGTTTTCAATACTTAAATCAACATTCCCCAAAAGACCATCGGAGAACAAAGTGTTTTCAACTTAAAAAACAACCAATAGATATTTATGTATTGTCAATGGAAGTATATAGATTTCTCTGTGTGAATAAGTGTTAGTAAGTGTTATTCACAAAACAATGATAATTCCAAGAACAAATCTGCCTATGTATATTCCCCAAATAGCAGTGGGATCTCAGTATTTTCCAAATAATAATAATGCCAAGATTGGGGAAATTGAAGTGGATAGTTTTACATATGTGTGTGAATAAGGATTCATAAGTGTTCAATAAAAAATTCAACATTTCCAAAAAAACTAACGGTGAACTCAAAGCTTTTTCAACATAAAAAACAACCCATATACATTTCTGTATTTTTAATGGGAGTATATAGTTCTCTTTGTGTGAATAAGTGTTAGTAAGTGTAATTCCCAAAAGAATAATTCCAAGAAAAATCTGCTATCCCCCAGATAGCAGTGGGATTTTTTCCTAATAATAATGAGAAGAATGGGAATTTGGAGTGCATACTTTTACATATGTGTGTGAATAAAGATTGATAAGTTTTCAATACTTAAATCAACATTCCCCAAAAGACCATCTGAGAACAAAGTGTTTTCAACTTAAAAAACAACCAATAGATATTTATGTATTGTCAATGGAAGTATATAGATTTCTCTGTGTGAATAAGTGTTAGTAAGTGTTATTCACAAAACAATGATAATTCCAAGAATAAATCTGCCTATGTATATTCCCCAAATAGCAGTGGGATCTCAATATTTTCCAAATAATAATAAAGATTTGGGAAATTGAAGTGGATAGTTTTACATATGTGTGTGAATAAGGATTCATAAGTGTTCAATACAAAATTAAACATTTCCAAAAACACTAACGGTGAACTCAAAGCTTTTTAACAAAAAAAACAAACCATATAGATTTGTGTATTATTAATGGGAGTATATAGTTCTCTTTGTGTGAATAAGTGTTAGTAAGTGTTATTCCCAAAAAAATAATTCCAAGAAAATATCTGCTCTTCCCCAAATAGCAGTGGGATTTCAATTTTTTCCTAATAATAATGAGAAGAATGGAAATTTGAAGTGGATAGCTTTACATATGTGTGTGAATAGGATTGATATGTTTCCAATACTAAAATCAATATTTTACCAAAAAGCAAAGGTGAACAGAAAGCGTTTTCAACTTAAAAAACAACCAATAGATATTTATGTATTGTCAATGGAAGTATATAGATTTCTCTGTGTGAATAAGTGTTAGTAAGTGTTATTCACAAAACAATGATAATTCCAAGAACAAATCTGCCTATGTATATTCCCCAAATAGCAGTGGGATCTCAATATTTTCTAAGTAATAATAATGCCAATATTGGGGAAATTGAAGTGGATTGTTTTACATATGTGTGTGAATAAGGATTCATAAGTGTTCAATACAAAATTAAACATTTCCAAAAACACTAACGGTGAACTCAAAGCTTTTTAACATAAAAAACAACCCATATAGATTTGTGTATTATTAATTGGAGTATATAGTTCTCTTTGTGTGAATAAGTGTTGTTAAGTGTTATTCCCAAAAGAATTATTCCAAGAAAATATCTGCTCTTCCCCAAATAGCAGTGGGATTTCAATTTTTTCCTAATAATAATAATAAGAATGGGAATTTGGAGTGCATACTTTTACATATGTGTGTGAATAAAGATTGATAAGTTTTCAATACTTAAATCAACATTCATCAAAAGACCATCGGAGAACAAAGTGTTTTCAACTTAAAAAACAACCAATAGATATTTATGTATTGTCAATGGAAGTATATAGATTTCTCTGTGTGAATAAGTCTTAGTAAGTGTTATTCACAATACAATGATAATTCCAAGAACAAATCTGCCTATGTATATCCCACAAATAGCAGTGGGATCTCAATATTTTCAAAATAATGATAATGCCAAGATTGGGGAAATTGAAGTGGATAGTTTTACATATGTGTGTGAATAAGGATTCATAAGTGTTCAATACAAAATTAAACATTTCCAAAAACACTAACGGTGAACTTAAAGCTTTTTCAACATAAAAAACAACCCATATACATTTCTGTATTATTAATGGGAGTATATAGTTCTCTTTGTGTAAATAAGTGTTAGTAAGTGTTATTCCCAAAAGAATAATTCCAAGAAAATATCTGCTCTTCCCCAAATAGCAGTGGGATTTCAATTTTTTCCTAATAATAATAATAAGAATGGGAATTTGGAGTGCATACTTTTACATATGTGTGTGAATAAAGATTGATAAGTTTTCAATACTTAAATCAACATTCCCAAAAAGACCATCGGAGAACAAAGTGTTTTCAACTTAAAAAACAACCAATAGATATTTATGTATTGTCAATGGAAGTATATAGATTCTCTGTGTGAATAAGTGTTAGTAAGTGTTATTCACAAAACAATGATAATTCCAAGAACAAATCTGCCTATGTATATTCCCCAAATAGCAGTGGGATCTCAATATTTTCTAAATAATAATAATGCCAAGATTGGGGAAATTGAAGTGGATAGTTTTACATATGTGTGTGAATAAGGATTCATAAGTGTTCAATACAAAATTGAACATTTCCAAAAACACTAACGGTGAACTCAAAGCTTTTTAACATAAAAAACAAACCATATAGATTTGTGTATTATTAATGGGAGTATGTAGTTCTCTTTGTGAGAATAAGTGTTAGTAAGTGTTATCCCAAAAAAATAATTCCAAGAAAATATCTGCTCTTCCCCAAATAGCAGTGGGATTTCAATTTTTTCCTAATAATAATAATAAGAATGGGAATTTGGAGTGCATACTTTTACATATGTGTGTGAATAAATATTGATAAGTTTTCAATACTTAAATCAACATTCCCCAAAAGACCATCGGAGAACAAAGTGTTTTCAACTTAAAAAACAACCAATAGATATTTATGTATTGTCAATGGAAGTATATAGATTTCTCTGTGTGAATAAGTGTTAGTAAGTGTTATTCACAAAACAATGATAATTCCAAGAACAAATCTGCCTATGTATATTCCCCAAATAGCAGTGGGATCTCAATATTTTCTAAATAATAATAATGCCAAGATTGGGGAAATTGAAGTGGATAGTTTTACATATGTGTGTGAATAAGGATCCATAAGTGTTCAATACAAAATTCAACGTTTCCAAAAACACTAACGGTGAACTCAAAGCTTTTTAACATAAAAAACAACCCATATAGATTTGTGTATTATTAATGGGAGTATGTAGTTCTCTTTGTGTGAATAAGTGTTAGTAAGTGTTATTCCCAAAAAAATAAATCCAAGATAATATCTGCTCTTCCCCAAATAGCAGTGGGATTTCAATTTTTTCCTAATAATAATAAGAAGAATGGGAATTTGGAGTGCATACTTTTACATATGTGTGTGAATAAAGATTGATAAGTTTTCAATACTTAAATCAATATTCCCCAAAAGACCATCGGAGAACAAAGTGTTTTCAACTTAAAAAACAACCAATAGATATTTATGTATTGTCAATGGAAGTATATAGATTTCTCTGTGTGAATAAGTGTTAGTAAGTGTTATTCACAAAACAATGATAATTCCAAGAACAAATCTGCCTATGTATATTCCCCAAATAGCAGTGGGATCTCAATATTTTCCAAATAATAATAATGCCAAGATTGGGGAAATTGAAGTGGATAGTTTTACATATGTGTGTGAATAAGGATCCATAAGTGTTCAATACAAAATTCAACATTTCCAAAAACACTAACGGTGAACTCAAAGCTTTTTAACATAAAAAACAAACCATATAGATTTGTGTATTATTAATGGGAGTATGTAGTTCTCTTTGTGTGAATAAGTGTTAGTAAGTGTTATTCCCAAAAAAATAAATCCAAGAAAATATCTGCTCTTCCCCAAATAGCAGTGGGATTTCAATTTTTTCCTAATAATAATAATAAGAATGGGAATTTGGAGTGCATACATTTACATATGTGTGTGAATAAAGATTGATAAGTTTTCAATACTTAAATCAACATTCCCTAAAAGACCATCGGAGAACAAAGTGTTTTCAACTTAAAAAACAACCAATAGATATTTATGTATTGTCAATGGAAGTATATAGATTTCTCTGTGTGAATAAGTGTTAGTAAGTGTTATTCACAAAACAATGATAATTCCAAGAACAAATCTGCCTATGTATATTCCCCAAATAGCAGTGGGATCTCAATATTTTCTAAATAATAATAATGCCAAGATTGGGGAAATTGAAGTGGATAGTTTTACATATGTGTGTGAATAAGGATTCATAAGTGTTCAATACAAAATTCAACATTTCCAAAAACACTAAAGGTGAACTCAAAGCTTTTTAACATAAAAAACAAACCATATAGATTTGTGTATTATTAATGGGAGTATGTAGTTCTCTTTGTGTGAATAAGTGTTAGTAAGTGTTATTCCCAAAAAAATAATTCCAAGAAAATATCTGCTCTTCCCCAAATAGCAGTGGGATTTCAATTTTTTCCTACTAATAATAAGAAGAATGGGAATTTGGAGTGCATACTTTTACATATGTGTGTGAATAAAGATTGATAAGTTTTCAATACTTAAATCAACATTCCCCAAAAGACCATCGGAGAACAAAGTGTTTTCAACTAAAAAAACAACCAATAGATATTTATGTATTGTCAATGGAAGTATATAGATTTCTCTGTGTGAATAAGTGTTAGTAAGTGTTATTCACAAAACAATGATAATTCCAAAAACAAATCTGCCTATGTATATTCCCCAAATAGCAGTGGGATCTCAATATTTTCTAAATAATAATAATGCCAAGATTGGGGAAATTGAAGTGGATAGTTTTACATATGTGTGTGAATAAGGATTCATAAGTGTTCAATACAAAATTCAACATTTCCAAAAACACTAAAGGTGAACTCAAAGCTTTTTAACATAAAAAACAAACCATATAGATTTGTGTATTATTAATGGGAGTATGTAGTTCTCTTTGTGTGAATAAGTGTTAGTAAGTGTTATTCCCAAAAAAATAATTCTAAGAAAATATCTGCTTGTCCCCAAATAGCAGTGGGATTTCAATTTTTTCCTAATAATAATAAGAAGAATGGGAATTTGGAGTGCATACTTTTACATATGTGTGTGAATAAAGATTGATAAGTTTTCAATACTTAAATCAACATTCCCCAAAAGACCATCGGAGAACAAAGTGTTTTCAACTTAAAAAACAACCAATAGATATTTATGTATTGTCAATGGAAGTATATAGATTTCTCTGTGTGAATAAGTGTTAGTAAGTGTTATTCACAAAACAATGATAATTCCAAGAACAAATCTGCCTATGTATATTCCCCAAATAGCAGTGGGATCTCAATATTTTCTAAAAAATAATAATGCAAAGATTGGGGAAATTGAAGTGGATAGTTTTACATATGTGTGTGAATAAGGATTCATAAGTGTTCAATACAAAATTCAACATTTCCAAAAACACTAACGGTGAACTCAAAGCTTTTTAACATAAAAAACAAACCATATAGATTTGTGTATTATTAATGGGAGTATGTAGTTCTCTTTGTGTGAATAAGTGTTAGTAAGTGTTATTCCCAAAAAAATAATTCCAAGAAAATATCTGCTCTTCCCCAAATAGCAGTGGGATTTCAATTTTTCCCTAATAATAATAATAAGAATGGGAATTTGGAGTGCATACTTTTACATATGTGTGTGAATAAAGATTGATAAGTTTCCAATACTTAAATCAACATTCCCCAAAAGACCATCGGAGAACAAAGTGTTTTCAACTTAAAAAACAACCAATAGATATTTATGTATTGTCAATGGAAGTATATAGATTTCTCTGTGTGAATAAGTGTTAGTAAGTGTTATTCACAAAACAATGATAATTCCAAGAACAAATCTGCCTATGTATATTCCCCAAATAGCAGTGGGATCTCAATATTTTCTAAAAAATAATAATGCCAAGATTGGGGAAATTGAAGTGGATAGTTTTACATATGTGTGTGAATAAGGATTCATAAGTGTTCAATACAAAATTAAACATTTCCAAAAACACTAACGGTGAACTCAAAGCTTTTTAACATAAAAAACAAACCATATAGATTTGTGTATTATTAATGGGAGTATGTAGTTCTCTTTGTGTGAATAAGTGTTAGTAAGTGTTATTCCCAAAAAAATAATTCCAAGAAAATATCTGCTTGTCCCCAAATAGCAGTGGGATTTCAATTTTTTCCTAATAATAATAATAAGAATGGGAATTTGGAGTGCATACTTTTACATATGTGTGTGAATAAAGATTGATAAGTTTTCAATACTTAAATCAACATTCCCCAAAAGACCATCGGAGAACAAAGTGTTTTCAACTTAAAAAACAACCAATAGATATTTATGTATTGTCAATGGAAGTATATAGATTTCTCTGTGTGAATAAGTGTTAGTAAGTGTTATTCACAAAACAATGATAATTCCAAGAACAAATCTGCCTATGTATATTCCCCAAATAGCAGTGGGATCTCAATATTTTCTAAAAAATAATAATGCAAAGATTGGGGAAATTGAAGTGGATAGTTTTACATATGTGTGTGAATAAGGATTCATAAGTGTTCAATACAAAATTCAACATTTCCAAAAACACTAACGGTGAACTCAAAGCTTTTTAACATAAAAAACAAACCATATAGATTTGTGTATTATTAATGGGAGTATGTAGTTCTCTTTGTGTGAATAAGTGTTAGTAAGTGTTATTCCCAAAAAAATAATTCCAAGAAAATATCTGCTCTTCCCCAAATAGCAGTGGGATTTCAATTTTTTCCTAATAATAATAAGAAGAATGGGAATTTGGAGTGCATACTTTTACATATGTGTGTGAATAAAGATTGATAAGTTTTCAATACTTAAATCAACATTCCCCAAAAGACCATCGGAGAACAAAGTGTTTTCAACTAAAAAAACAACCAATAGATATTTATGTATTGTCAATGGAAGTATATAGATTTCTCTGTGTGAATAAGTGTTAGTAAGTGTTATTCACAAAACAATGATAATTCCAAGAACAAATCTGCCTATGTATATTCCCCAAATAGCAGTGGGATCTCAATATTTTCTAAATAATAATAATGCCAAGATTGGGGAAATTGAAGTGGATAGTTTTACATATGTGTGTGAATAAGGATTCATAAGTGTTCAATACAAAATTAAACATTTCCAAAAACACTAACGGTGAACTCAAAGCTTTTTAACATAAAAAACAAACCATATAGATTTGTGTATTATTAATGGGAGTATGTAGTTCTCTTTGTGTGAATAAGTGTTAGTAAGTGTTATTCCCAAAAAAATAATTCCAAGAAAATATCTGCTTGTCCCCAAATAGCAGTGGGATTTCAATTTTTTCCTAATAATAATAAGAAGAATGGGAATTTTGAGTGCATACTTTTACATATGTGTGTGAATAAAGATTGATAAGTTTTCAATACTTAAATCAACATTCCCCAAAAGACCATCGGAGAACAAAGTGTTTTCAACTTAAAAAACAACCAATAGATATTTATGTATTGTCAATGGAAGTATATAGATTTCTCTGTGTGAATAAGTGTTAGTAAGTTTTATTCACAAAACAATGATAATTCCAAGAACAAATCTGCCTATGTATATTCCCCAAATAGCAGTGGGATCTCAATATTTTCTAAATAATAATAATGCCAAGATTGGGGAAATTGAAGTGGATAGTTTTACATATGTGTGTGAATAAGGATTCATAAGTGTTCAATACAAAATTGAACATTTCAAAAAAAACTAACGGTGAACTCAAAGCTTTTTAACATAAAAAACAAACCATATAGATTTGTGTATTATTAATGGGAGTATGTAGTTCTCTTTGTGAGAATAAGTGTTAGTAAGTGTTATCCCAAAAAAATAATTCCAAGAAAATATCTGCTCTTCCCCAAATAGCAGTGGGATTTCAATTTTTTCCTAATAATAATAATAAGAATGGGAATTTGGAGTGCATACTTTTACATATGTGTGTGAATAAAGATTGATAAGTTTTCAATACTTAAATCAACATTCCCCAAAAGACCATCGGAGAACAAAGTGTTTTCAACTTAAAAAACAACCAATAGATATTTATGTATTGTCAATGGAAGTATATAGATTTCTCTGTGTGAATAAGTGTTAGTAAGTGTTATTCACAAAACAATGATAATTCCAAGAACAAATCTGCCTATGTATATTCCCCAAATAGCAGTGGGATCTCAATATTTTCTAAATAATAATAATGCCAAGATTGGGGAAATTGAAGTGGATAGTTTTACATATGTGTGTGAATAAGGATCCATAAGTGTTCAATACAAAATTCAACGTTTCCAAAAACACTAACGGTGAACTCAAAGCTTTTTAACATAAAAAACAAACCATATAGATTTGTGTATTATTAATGGGAGTATGTAGTTCTCTTTGTGTGAATAAGTGTTAGTAAGTGTTATTCCCAAAAAAATAAATCCAAGAAAATATCTGCTCTTCCCCAAATAGCAGTGGGATTTCAATTTTTTCCTAATAATAATAATAAGAATGGGAATTTGGAGTGCATACTTTTACATATGTGTGTGAATAAAGATTGATAAGTTTTCAATACTTAAATCAACATTCCCTAAAAGACCATCGGAGAACAAAGTGTTTTCAACTTAAAAAACAACCAATAGATATTTATGTATTGTCAATGGAAGTATATAGATTTCTCTGTGTGAATAAGTGTTAGTAAGTGTTATTCACAAAACAATGATAATTCCAAGAACAAATCTGCCTATGTATATTCCCCAAATAGCAGTGGGATCTCAATATTTTCTAAATAATAATAATGCCAAGATTGGGGAAATTGAAGTGGATAGTTTTACATATGTGTGTGAATAAGGATTCATAAGTGTTCAATACAAAATTAAACATTTCCAAAAACACTAAAGGTGAACACAAAGCTTTTTAACATAAAAAACAAACCATATAGATTTGTGTATTATTAATGGGAGTATGTAGTTCTCTTTGTGTGAATAAGTGTTAGTAAGTGTTATTCCCAAAAAAATAATTCTAAGAAAATATCTGCTTGTCCCCAAATAGCAGTGGGATTTCAATTTTTTCCTAATAATAATAATAAGAATGGGAATTTGGAGTGCATACTTTTACATATGTGTGTGAATAAAGATTGATAAGTTTTCAATACTTAAATCAACATTCCCCAAAAGACCATCGGAGAACAAAGTGTTTTCAACTTAAAAAACAACCAATAGATATTTATGTATTGTCAATGGAAGTATATAGATTTCTCTGTGTGAATAAGTGTTAGTAAGTGTTATTCACAAAACAATGATAATTCCAAGAACAAATCTGCCTATGTATATTCCCCAAATAGCAGTGGGATCTCAATATTTTCTAAAAAATAATAATGCCAAGATTGGGGAAATTGAAGTGGATAGTTTTACATATGTGTGTGAATAAGGATTCATAAGTGTTCAATACAAAATTCAACATTTCCAAAAACACTAACGGTGAACTCAAAGCTTTTTAACATAAAAAACAAACCATATAGATTTGTGTATTATTAATGGGAGTATGTAGTTCTCTTTGTGTGAATAAGTGTTAGTAAGTGTTATTCCCAAAAAAATAATTCCAAGAAAATATCTGCTCTTCCCCAAATAGCAGTGGGATTTCAATTTTTTCCTAATAATAATAAGAAGAACTGGAATTTGGAGTGCATACTTTTACATATGTGTGTGAATAAAGATTGATAAGTTTTCAATACTTAAATCAACATTCCCCAAAAGACCATCGGAGAACAAAGTGTTTTCAACTTAAAAAACAACCAATAGATATATATGTATTGTCAATGGAAGTATATAGATTTCTCTGTGTGAATAAGTGTTAGTAAGTGTTATTCACAAAACAATGATAATTCCAAGAACAAATCTGCCTATGTATATTCCCCAAATAGCAGTGGGATCTCAATATTTTCTAAATAATAATAATGCCAAGATTGGGGAAATTGAAGTGGATAGTTTTACATATGTGTGTGAATAAGGATTCATAAGTGTTCAATACAAAATTCAACATTTCCAAAAACATTAACGGTGAACTCAAAGCTTTTTAACATAAAAAACAAACCATATAGATTTGTGTATTATTAATGGGAGTATGTAGTTCTCTTTGTGTGAATAAGTGTTAGTAAGTGTTATTCCCAAAAAAATAATTCCAAGAAAATATCTGCTTGTCCCCAAATAGCAGTGGGATTTCAATTTTTTCCTAATAATAATAATAAGAATGGGAATTTGGAGTGCATACTTTTACATATGTGTGTGAATAAAGATTGATAAGTTTTCAATACTTAAATCAACATTCCCCAAAAGACCATCGGAGAACAAAGTGTTTTCAACTTAAAAAACAACCAATAGATATTTATGTATTGTCAATGGAAGTATATAGATTTCTCTGTGTGAATAAGTGTTAGTAAGTGTTATTCACAAAACAATGATAATTCCAAGAACAAATCTGCCTATGTATATTCCCCAAATAGCAGTGGGATCTCAATATTTTCCAAATAATAATAATGCCAAGATTTGGGAAATTGAAGTGGATAGTTTTACATATGTGTGTGAATAAGGATTCATAAGTGTTCAATACAAAATTAAACATTTCCAAAAACACTAACGGTGAACTCAAAGCTTTTTAACATAAAAAACAAACCATATAGATTTGTGTATTATTAATGGGAGTATATAGTTGTCTTTGTGTGAATAAGTGTTAGTAAGAGTTATTCCCAAAAAAATAATTCCAAGAAAATATCTGCTTGTCCCCAAATAGCAGTGGGATTTCAATTTTTTCCTAATAATAATAATAAGAATGGGAATTTTGAGTGCATACTTTTACATATGTGTGTGAATAAAGATTGATAAGTTTTCAATACTTAAATCAACATTCCCCAAAAGACCATCGGAGAACAAAGTGTTTTCAACTTAAAAAACAACCAATAGATATTAATGTATTGTCAATGGAAGTATATAGATTTCTCTGTGTGAATAAGTGTTAGTAAGTGTTATTCACAAAACAATGATAATTCCAAGAACAAATCTGCCTATGTATATTCCCCAAATAGCAGTGGGATCTCAGTATTTTCCAAATAATAATAATGCCAAGATTGGGGAAATTGAAGTGGATAGTTTTACATATGTGTGTGAATAAGGATTCATAAGTGTTCAATACAAAATTAAACATTTCCAAAAACACTAACGGTGAACTCAAAGCTTTTTAACATAAAAAACAAACCATATAGATTTGTGTATTATTAATGGGAGTATATAGTTCTCTTTGTGTGAATAAGTGTTAGTAAGTGTTATTCCCAAAAAAATAATTCCAAGAAAATATCTGCTCTTCCCCAAATAGCAGTGGGATTTCAATTTTTCCCTAATAATAATAATAAGAATGGGAATTTGGAGTGCATACTTTTACATATGTGTGTGAATAAAGATTGATAAGTTTCCAATACTTAAATCAACATTCCCCAAAAGACCATCGGAGAACAAAGTGTTTTCAACTTAAAAAACAACCAATAGATATTTATGTATTGTCAATGGAAGTATATAGATTTCTCTGTGTGAATAAGTGTTAGTAAGTTTTATTCACAAAACAATGATAATTCCAAGAACAAATCTGCCTATGTATATTCCCCAAATAGCAGTGGGATCTCAATATTTTCTAAAAAATAATAATGCCAAGATTGGGGAAATTGAAGTGGATAGTTTTACATATGTGTGTGAATAAGGATTCATAAGTGTTCAATACAAAATTAAACATTTCCAAAAACACTAACGGTGAACTCAAAGCTTTTTAACATAAAAAACAAACCATATAGATTTGTGTATTATTAATGGGAGTATGTAGTTCTCTTTGTGTGAATAAGTGTTAGTAAGTGTTATTCCCAAAAAAATAATTCCAAGAAAATATCTGCTTGTCCCCAAATAGCAGTGGGATTTCAATTTTTTCCTAATAATAATAATAAGAATGGGAATTTGGAGTGCATACTTTTACATATGTGTGTGAATAAAGATTGATAAGTTTTCAATACTTAAATCAACATTCCCCAAAAGACCATCGGAGAACAAAGTGTTTTCAACTTAAAAAACAACCAATAGATATTTATGTATTGTCAATGGAAGTATATAGATTTCTCTGTGTGAATAAGTGTTAGTAAGTGTTATTCACAAAACAATGATAATTCCAAGAACAAATCTGCCTATGTATATTCCCCAAATAGCAGTGGGATCTCAATATTTTCTAAAAAATAATAATGCAAAGATTGGGGAAATTGAAGTGGATAGTTTTACATATGTGTGTGAATAAGGATTCATAAGTGTTCAATACAAAATTCAACATTTCCAAAAACACTAACGGTGAACTCAAAGCTTTTTAACATAAAAAACAAACCATATAGATTTGTGTATTATTAATGGGAGTATGTAGTTCTCTTTGTGTGAATAAGTGTTAGTAAGTGTTATTCCCAAAAAAATAATTCCAAGAAAATATCTGCTCTTCCCCAAATAGCAGTGGGATTTCAATTTTTTCCTAATAATAATAAGAAGAATGGGAATTTGGAGTGCATACTTTTACATATGTGTGTGAATAAAGATTGATAAGTTTTCAATACTTAAATCAACATTCCCCAAAAGACCATCGGAGAACAAAGTGTTTTCAACTAAAAAAACAACCAATAGATATTTATGTATTGTCAATGGAAGTATATAGATTTCTCTGTGTGAATAAGTGTTAGTAAGTGTTATTCACAAAACAATGATAATTCCAAGAACAAATCTGCCTATGTATATTCCCCAAATAGCAGTGGGATCTCAATATTTTCTAAATAATAATAATGCCAAGATTGGGGAAATTGAAGTGGATAGTTTTACATATGTGTGTGAATAAGGATTCATAAGTGTTCAATACAAAATTAAACATTTCCAAAAACACTAACGGTGAACTCAAAGCTTTTTAACATAAAAAACAAACCATATAGATTTGTGTATTATTAATGGGAGTATGTAGTTCTCTTTGTGTGAATAAGTGTTAGTAAGTGTTATTCCCAAAAAAATAATTCCAAGAAAATATCTGCTTGTCCCCAAATAGCAGTGGGATTTCAATTTTTTCCTAATAATAATAAGAAGAATGGGAATTTGGAGTGCATACTTTTACATATGTGTGTGAATAAAGATTGATAAGTTTTCAATACTTAAATCAACATTCCCCAAAAGACCATCGGAGAACAAAGTGTTTTCAACTTAAAAAACAACCAATAGATATTTATGTATTGTCAATGGAAGTATATAGATTTCTCTGTGTGAATAAGTGTTAGTAAGTTTTATTCACAAAACAATGATAATTCCAAGAACAAATCTGCCTATGTATATTCCCCAAATAGCAGTGGGATCTCAATATTTTCTAAATAATAATAATGCCAAGATTGGGGAAATTGAAGTGGATAGTTTTACATATGTGTGTGAATAAGGATTCATAAGTGTTCAATACAAAATTGAACATTTCAAAAAAAACTAACGGTGAACTCAAAGCTTTTTAACATAAAAAACAAACCATATAGATTTGTGTATTATTAATGGGAGTATGTAGTTCTCTTTGTGAGAATAAGTGTTAGTAAGTGTTATCCCAAAAAAATAATTCCAAGAAAATATCTGCTCTTCCCCAAATAGCAGTGGGATTTCAATTTTTTCCTAATAATAATAATAAGAATGGGAATTTGGAGTGCATACTTTTACATATGTGTGTGAATAAAGATTGATAAGTTTTCAATACTTAAATCAACATTCCCCAAAAGACCATCGGAGAACAAAGTGTTTTCAACTTAAAAAACAACCAATAGATATTTATGTATTGTCAATGGAAGTATATAGATTTCTCTGTGTGAATAAGTGTTAGTAAGTGTTATTCACAAAACAATGATAATTCCAAGAACAAATCTGCCTATGTATATTCCCCAAATAGCAGTTGGATCTCAATATTTTCTAAATAATAATAATGCCAAGATTGGGGAAATTGAAGTGGATAGTTTTACATATGTGTGTGAATAAGGATTCATAAGTGTTCAATACAAAATTCAACATTTCCAAAAACACTAAAGGTGAACACAAAGCTTTTTAACATAAAAAACAAACCATATAGATTTGTGTATTATTAATGGGAGTATGTAGTTCTCTTTGTGTGAATAAGTGTTAGTAAGTGTTATTCCCAAAAAAATAATTCCAAGAAAATATCTGCTTGTCCCCAAATAGCAGTGGGATTTCAATTTTTTCCTAATAATAATAATAAGAATGGGAATTTGGAGTGCATACTTTTACATATGTGTGTGAATAAAGATTGATAAGTTTTCAATACTTAAATCAACATTCCCCAAAAGACCATCGGAGAACAAAGTGTTTTCAACTTAAAAAACAACCAATAGATATTTATGTATTGTCAATGGAAGTATATAGATTTCTCTGTGTGAATAAGTGTTAGTAAGTGTTATTCACAAAACAATGATAATTCCAAGAACAAATCTGCCTATGTATATTCCCCAAATAGCAGTGGGATCTCAATATTTTCTAAAAAATAATAATGCCAAGATTGGGGAAATTGAAGTGGATAGTTTTACATATGTGTGTGAATAAGGATTCATAAGTATTCAATACAAAATTCAACATTTCAAAAAAAACTAACGGTGAACTCAAAGCTTTTTAACATAAAAAACAAACCATATAGATTTGTGTATTATTAATGGGAGTATGTAGTTCTCTTTGTGAGAATAAGTGTTAGTAAGTGTTATCCCAAAAAAATAATTCCAAGAAAATATCTGCTTGTCCCCAAATAGCAGTGGGATTTCAATTTTTTCCTAATAATAATAATAAGAATGGGAATTTGGAGTGCATACTTTTACATATGTGTGTGAATAAAGATTGATAAGTTTTCAATACTTAAATCAACATTCCCCAAAAGACCATCGGAGAACAAAGTGTTTTCAACTTAAAAAACAACCAATAGATATTTATGTATTGTCAATGGAAGTATATAGATTTCTCTGTGTGAATAAGTGTTAGTAAGTGTTATTCACAAAACAATGATAATTCCAAGAACAAATCTGCCTATGTATATTCCCCAAATAGCAGTTGGATCTCAATATTTTCTAAATAATAATAATGCCAAGATTGGGGAAATTGAAGTGGATAGTTTTACATATGTGTGTGAATAAGGATTCATAAGTGTTCAATACAAAATTCAACATTTCCAAAAACACTAAAGGTGAACACAAAGCTTTTTAACATAAAAAACAAACCATATAGATTTGTGTATTATTAATGGGAGTATGTAGTTCTCTTTGTGTGAATAAGTGTTAGTAAGTGTTATTCCCAAAAAAATAATTCCAAGAAAATATCTGCTTGTCCCCAAATAGCAGTGGGATTTCAATTTTTTCCTAATAATAATAATAAGAATGGGAATTTGGAGTGCATACTTTTACATATGTGTGTGAATAAAGATTGATAAGTTTTCAATACTTAAATCAACATTCCCCAAAAGACCATCGGAGAACAAAGTGTTTTCAACTTAAAAAACAACCAATAGATATTTATGTATTGTCAATGGAAGTATATAGATTTCTCTGTGTGAATAAGTGTTAGTAAGTGTTATTCACAAAACAATGATAATTCCAAGAACAAATCTGCCTATGTATATTCCCCAAATAGCAGTGGGATCTCAATATTTTCTAAAAAATAATAATGCCAAGATTGGGGAAATTGAAGTGGATAGTTTTACATATGTGTGTGAATAAGGATTCATAAGTGTTCAATACAAAATTCAACATTTCCAAAAACACTAACGGTGAACTCAAAGCTTTTTAACATAAAAAACAAACCATATAGATTTGTGTATTATTAATGGGAGTATGTAGTTCTCTTTGTGTGAATAAGTGTTAGTAAGTGTTATTCCCAAAAAAATAATTCCAAGAAAATATCTGCTCTTCCCCAAATAGCAGTGGGATTTCAATTTTTTCCTAATAATAATAAGAAGAATGGGAATTTGGAGTGCATACTTTTACATATATGTGTGAATAAAGATTGATAAGTTTTCAATACTTAAATCAACATTCCCCAAAAGACCATCGGAGAACAAAGTGTTTTCAACTTAAAAAACAACCAATAGATATTTATGTATTGTCAATGGAAGTATATAGATTTCTCTGTGTGAATAAGTGTTAGTAAGTGTTATTCACAAAACAATGATAATTCCAAGAACAAATCTGCCTATGTATATTCCCCAAATAGCAGTGGGATCTCAATATTTTCTAAATAATAATAATGCCAAGATTGGGGAAATTGAAGTGGATAGTTTTACATATGTGTGTGAATAAGGATTCATAAGTGTTCAATACAAAATTCAACATTTCCAAAAACATTAACGGTGAACTCAAAGCTTTTTAACATAAAAAACAAACCATATAGATTTGTGTATTATTAATGGGAGTATGTAGTTCTCTTTGTGTGAATAAGTGTTAGTAAGTGTTATTCCCAAAAAAATAATTCCAAGAAAATATCTGCTTGTCCCCAAATAGCAGTGGGATTTCAATTTTTTCCTAATAATAATAATAAGAATGGGAATTTGGAGTGCATACTTTTACATATGTGTGTGAATAAAGATTGATAAGTTTTCAATACTTAAATCAACATTCCCCAAAAGACCATCGGAGAACAAAGTGTTTTCAACTTAAAAAACAACCAATAGATATTTATGTATTGTCAATGGAAGTATATAGATTTCTCTGTGTGAATAAGTGTTAGTAAGTGTTATTCACAAAACAATGATAATTCCAAGAACAAATCTGCCTATGTATATTCCCCAAATAGCAGTGGGATCTCAATATTTTCTAAAAAATAATAATGCCAAGATTGGGGAAATTGAAGTGGATAGTTTTACATATGTGTGTGAATAAGGATTCATAAGTGTTCAATACAAAATTCAACATTTCCAAAAACACTAACGGTGAACTCAAAGCTTTTTAACATAAAAAACAAACCATATAGATTTGTGTATTATTAATGGGAGTATGTAGTTCTCTTTGTGTGAATAAGTGTTAGTAAGTGTTATTCCCAAAAAAATAATTCCAAGAAAATATCTGCTTGTCCCCAAATAGCAGTGGGATTTCAATTTTTTCCTAATAATAATAAGAAGAATGGGAATTTGGAGTGCATACTTTTACATATGTGTGTGAATAAAGATTGATAAGTTTTCAATACTTAAATCAACATTCCCCAAAAGACCATCGGAGAACAAAGTGTTTTCAACTTAAAAAACAACCAATAGATATTTATGTATTGTCAATGGAAGTATATAGATTTCTCTGTGTGAATAAGTGTTAGTAAGTTTTATTCACAAAACAATGATAATTCCAAGAACAAATCTGCCTATGTATATTCCCCAAATAGCAGTGGGATCTCAATATTTTCTAAATAATAATAATGCCAAGATTGGGGAAATTGAAGTGGATAGTTTTACATATGTGTGTGAATAAGGATTCATAAGTGTTCAATACAAAATTGAACATTTCAAAAAAAACTAACGGTGAACTCAAAGCTTTTTAACATAAAAAACAAACCATATAGATTTGTGTATTATTAATGGGAGTATGTAGTTCTCTTTGTGAGAATAAGTGTTAGTAAGTGTTATCCCAAAAAAATAATTCCAAGAAAATATCTGCTCTTCCCCAAATAGCAGTGGGATTTCAATTTTTTCCTAATAATAATAATAAGAATGGGAATTTGGAGTGCATACTTTTACATATGTGTGTGAATAAAGATTGATAAGTTTTCAATACTTAAATCAACATTCCCCAAAAGACCATCGGAGAACAAAGTGTTTTCAACTTAAAAAACAACCAATAGATATTTATGTATTGTCAATGGAAGTATATAGATTTCTCTGTGTGAATAAGTGTTAGTAAGTGTTATTCACAAAACAATGATAATTCCAAGAACAAATCTGCCTATGTATATTCCCCAAATAGCAGTTGGATCTCAATATTTTCTAAATAATAATAATGCCAAGATTGGGGAAATTGAAGTGGATAGTTTTACATATGTGTGTGAATAAGGATTCATAAGTGTTCAATACAAAATTCAACATTTCCAAAAACACTAAAGGTGAACACAAAGCTTTTTAACATAAAAAACAAACCATATAGATTTGTGTATTATTAATGGGAGTATGTAGTTCTCTTTGTGTGAATAAGTGTTAGTAAGTGTTATTCCCAAAAAAATAATTCCAAGAAAATATCTGCTTGTCCCCAAATAGCAGTGGGATTTCAATTTTTTCCTAATAATAATAATAAGAATGGGAATTTGGAGTGCATACTTTTACATATGTGTGTGAATAAAGATTGATAAGTTTTCAATACTTAAATCAACATTCCCCAAAAGACCATCGGAGAACAAAGTGTTTTCAACTTAAAAAACAACCAATAGATATTTATGTATTGTCAATGGAAGTATATAGATTTCTCTGTGTGAATAAGTGTTAGTAAGTGTTATTCACAAAACAATGATAATTCCAAGAACAAATCTGCCTATGTATATTCCCCAAATAGCAGTGGGATCTCAATATTTTCTAAAAAATAATAATGCCAAGATTGGGGAAATTGAAGTGGATAGTTTTACATATGTGTGTGAATAAGGATTCATAAGTATTCAATACAAAATTCAACATTTCAAAAAAAACTAACGGTGAACTCAAAGCTTTTTAACATAAAAAACAAACCATATAGATTTGTGTATTATTAATGGGAGTATGTAGTTCTCTTTGTGAGAATAAGTGTTAGTAAGTGTTATCCCAAAAAAATAATTCCAAGAAAATATCTGCTTGTCCCCAAATAGCAGTGGGATTTCAATTTTTTCCTAATAATAATAATAAGAATGGGAATTTGGAGTGCATACTTTTACATATGTGTGTGAATAAAGATTGATAAGTTTTCAATACTTAAATCAACATTCCCCAAAAGACCATCGGAGAACAAAGTGTTTTCAACTTAAAAAACAACCAATAGATATTTATGTATTGTCAATGGAAGTATATAGATTTCTCTGTGTGAATAAGTGTTAGTAAGTGTTATTCACAAAACAATGATAATTCCAAGAACAAATCTGCCTATGTATATTCCCCAAATAGCAGTTGGATCTCAATATTTTCTAAATAATAATAATGCCAAGATTGGGGAAATTGAAGTGGATAGTTTTACATATGTGTGTGAATAAGGATTCATAAGTGTTCAATACAAAATTCAACATTTCCAAAAACACTAAAGGTGAACACAAAGCTTTTTAACATAAAAAACAAACCATATAGATTTGTGTATTATTAATGGGAGTATGTAGTTCTCTTTGTGTGAATAAGTGTTAGTAAGTGTTATTCCCAAAAAAATAATTCCAAGAAAATATCTGCTTGTCCCCAAATAGCAGTGGGATTTCAATTTTTTCCTAATAATAATAATAAGAATGGGAATTTGGAGTGCATACTTTTACATATGTGTGTGAATAAAGATTGATAAGTTTTCAATACTTAAATCAACATTCCCCAAAAGACCATCGGAGAACAAAGTGTTTTCAACTTAAAAAACAACCAATAGATATTTATGTATTGTCAATGGAAGTATATAGATTTCTCTGTGTGAATAAGTGTTAGTAAGTGTTATTCACAAAACAATGATAATTCCAAGAACAAATCTGCCTATGTATATTCCCCAAATAGCAGTGGGATCTCAATATTTTCTAAAAAATAATAATGCCAAGATTGGGGAAATTGAAGTGGATAGTTTTACATATGTGTGTGAATAAGGATTCATAAGTGTTCAATACAAAATTCAACATTTCCAAAAACACTAACGGTGAACTCAAAGCTTTTTAACATAAAAAACAAACCATATAGATTTGTGTATTATTAATGGGAGTATGTAGTTCTCTTTGTGTGAATAAGTGTTAGTAAGTGTTATTCCCAAAAAAATAATTCCAAGAAAATATCTGCTCTTCCCCAAATAGCAGTGGGATTTCAATTTTTTCCTAATAATAATAAGAAGAATGGGAATTTGGAGTGCATACTTTTACATATATGTGTGAATAAAGATTGATAAGTTTTCAATACTTAAATCAACATTCCCCAAAAGACCATCGGAGAACAAAGTGTTTTCAACTTAAAAAACAACCAATAGATATTTATGTATTGTCAATGGAAGTATATAGATTTCTCTGTGTGAATAAGTGTTAGTAAGTGTTATTCACAAAACAATGATAATTCCAAGAACAAATCTGCCTATGTATATTCCCCAAATAGCAGTGGGATCTCAATATTTTCTAAATAATAATAATGCCAAGATTGGGGAAATTGAAGTGGATAGTTTTACATATGTGTGTGAATAAGGATTCATAAGTGTTCAATACAAAATTCAACATTTCCAAAAACATTAACGGTGAACTCAAAGCTTTTTAACATAAAAAACAAACCATATAGATTTGTGTATTATTAATGGGAGTATGTAGTTCTCTTTGTGTGAATAAGTGTTAGTAAGTGTTATTCCCAAAAAAATAATTCCAAGAAAATATCTGCTTCTCCCCAAATAGCAGTGGGATTTCAATTTTTTCCTAATAATAATAATAAGAATGGGAATTTGGAGTGCATACTTTTACATATGTGTGTGAATAAAGATTGATAAGTTTTCAATACTTAAATCAACATTCCCCAAAAGACCATCGGAGAACAAAGTGTTTTCAACTTAAAAAACAACCAATAGATATTTATGTATTGTCAATGGAAGTATATAGATTTCTCTGTGTGAATAAGTGTTAGTAAGTGTTATTCACAAAACAATGATAATTCCAAGAACAAATCTGCCTATGTATATTCCCCAAATAGCAGTGGGATCTCAATATTTTCTAAAAAATAATAATGCCAAGATTGGGGAAATTGAAGTGGATAGTTTTACATATGTGTGTGAATAAGGATTCATAAGTGTTCAATACAAAATTCAACATTTCCAAAAACACTAACGGTGAACTCAAAGCTTTTTAACATAAAAAACAAACCATATAGATTTGTGTATTATTAATGGGAGTATGTAGTTCTCTTTGTGTGAATAAGTGTTAGTAAGTGTTATTCCCAAAAAAATAATTCCAAGAAAATATCTGCTTGTCCCCAAATAGCAGTGGGATTTCAATTTTTTCCTAATAATAATAATAAGAATGGGAATTTGGAGTGCATACTTTTACATATGTGTGTGAATAAAGATTGATAAGTTTTCAATACTTAAATCAACATTCCCCAAAAGACCATCGGAGAACAAAGTGTTTTCAACTTAAAAAACAACCAATAGATATTTATGTATTGTCAATGGAAGTATATAGATTTCTCTGTGTGAATAAGTGTTAGTAAGTTTTATTCACAAAACAATGATAATTCCAAGAACAAATCTGCCTATGTATATTCCCCAAATAGCAGTGGGATCTCAATATTTTCTAAATAATAATAATGCCAAGATTGGGGAAATTGAAGTGGATAGTTTTACATATGTGTGTGAATAAGGATTCATAAGTGTTCAATACAAAATTGAACATTTCAAAAAAAACTAACGGTGAACTCAAAGCTTTTTAACATAAAAAACAAACCATATAGATTTGTGTATTATTAATGGGAGTATGTAGTTCTCTTTGTGAGAATAAGTGTTAGTAAGTGTTATCCCAAAAAAATAATTCCAAGAAAATATCTGCTCTTCCCCAAATAGCAGTGGGATTTCAATTTTTTCCTAATAATAATAATAAGAATGGGAATTTGGAGTGCATACTTTTACATATGTGTGTGAATAAAGATTGATAAGTTTTCAATACTTAAATCAACATTCCCCAAAAGACCATCGGAGAACAAAGTGTTTTCAACTTAAAAAACAACCAATAGATATTTATGTATTGTCAATGGAAGTATATAGATTTCTCTGTGTGAATAAGTGTTAGTAAGTGTTATTCACAAAACAATGATAATTCCAAGAACAAATCTGCCTATGTATATTCCCCAAATAGCAGTTGGATCTCAATATTTTCTAAATAATAATAATGCCAAGATTGGGGAAATTGAAGTGGATAGTTTTACATATGTGTGTGAATAAGGATTCATAAGTGTTCAATACAAAATTCAACATTTCCAAAAACACTAAAGGTGAACACAAAGCTTTTTAACATAAAAAACAAACCATATAGATTTGTGTATTATTAATGGGAGTATGTAGTTCTCTTTGTGTGAATAAGTGTTAGTAAGTGTTATTCCCAAAAAAATAATTCCAAGAAAATATCTGCTTGTCCCCAAATAGCAGTGGGATTTCAATTTTTTCCTAATAATAATAATAAGAATGGGAATTTGGAGTGCATACTTTTACATATGTGTGTGAATAAAGATTGATAAGTTTTCAATACTTAAATCAACATTCCCCAAAAGACCATCGGAGAACAAAGTGTTTTCAACTTAAAAAACAACCAATAGATATTTATGTATTGTCAATGGAAGTATATAGATTTCTCTGTGTGAATAAGTGTTAGTAAGTGTTATTCACAAAACAATGATAATTCCAAGAACAAATCTGCCTATGTATATTCCCCAAATAGCAGTGGGATCTCAATATTTTCTAAAAAATAATAATGCCAAGATTGGGGAAATTGAAGTGGATAGTTTTACATATGTGTGTGAATAAGGATTCATAAGTATTCAATACAAAATTCAACATTTCAAAAAAAACTAACGGTGAACTCAAAGCTTTTTAACATAAAAAACAAACCATATAGATTTGTGTATTATTAATGGGAGTATGTAGTTCTCTTTGTGAGAATAAGTGTTAGTAAGTGTTATCCCAAAAAAATAATTCCAAGAAAATATCTGCTTGTCCCCAAATAGCAGTGGGATTTCAATTTTTTCCTAATAATAATAATAAGAATGGGAATTTGGAGTGCATACTTTTACATATGTGTGTGAATAAAGATTGATAAGTTTTCAATACTTAAATCAACATTCCCCAAAAGACCATCGGAGAACAAAGTGTTTTCAACTTAAAAAACAACCAATAGATATTTATGTATTGTCAATGGAAGTATATAGATTTCTCTGTGTGAATAAGTGTTAGTAAGTGTTATTCACAAAACAATGATAATTCCAAGAACAAATCTGCCTATGTATATTCCCCAAATAGCAGTTGGATCTCAATATTTTCTAAATAATAATAATGCCAAGATTGGGGAAATTGAAGTGGATAGTTTTACATATGTGTGTGAATAAGGATTCATAAGTGTTCAATACAAAATTCAACATTTCCAAAAACACTAAAGGTGAACACAAAGCTTTTTAACATAAAAAACAAACCATATAGATTTGTGTATTATTAATGGGAGTATGTAGTTCTCTTTGTGTGAATAAGTGTTAGTAAGTGTTATTCCCAAAAAAATAATTCCAAGAAAATATCTGCTTGTCCCCAAATAGCAGTGGGATTTCAATTTTTTCCTAATAATAATAATAAGAATGGGAATTTGGAGTGCATACTTTTACATATGTGTGTGAATAAAGATTGATAAGTTTTCAATACTTAAATCAACATTCCCCAAAAGACCATCGGAGAACAAAGTGTTTTCAACTTAAAAAACAACCAATAGATATTTATGTATTGTCAATGGAAGTATATAGATTTCTCTGTGTGAATAAGTGTTAGTAAGTGTTATTCACAAAACAATGATAATTCCAAGAACAAATCTGCCTATGTATATTCCCCAAATAGCAGTGGGATCTCAATATTTTCTAAAAAATAATAATGCCAAGATTGGGGAAATTGAAGTGGATAGTTTTACATATGTGTGTGAATAAGGATTCATAAGTGTTCAATACAAAATTCAACATTTCCAAAAACACTAACGGTGAACTCAAAGCTTTTTAACATAAAAAACAAACCATATAGATTTGTGTATTATTAATGGGAGTATGTAGTTCTCTTTGTGTGAATAAGTGTTAGTAAGTGTTATTCCCAAAAAAATAATTCCAAGAAAATATCTGCTCTTCCCCAAATAGCAGTGGGATTTCAATTTTTTCCTAATAATAATAAGAAGAATGGGAATTTGGAGTGCATACTTTTACATATATGTGTGAATAAAGATTGATAAGTTTTCAATACTTAAATCAACATTCCCCAAAAGACCATCGGAGAACAAAGTGTTTTCAACTTAAAAAACAACCAATAGATATTTATGTATTGTCAATGGAAGTATATAGATTTCTCTGTGTGAATAAGTGTTAGTAAGTGTTATTCACAAAACAATGATAATTCCAAGAACAAATCTGCCTATGTATATTCCCCAAATAGCAGTGGGATCTCAATATTTTCTAAATAATAATAATGCCAAGATTGGGGAAATTGAAGTGGATAGTTTTACATATGTGTGTGAATAAGGATTCATAAGTGTTCAATACAAAATTCAACATTTCCAAAAACATTAACGGTGAACTCAAAGCTTTTTAACATAAAAAACAAACCATATAGATTTGTGTATTATTAATGGGAGTATGTAGTTCTCTTTGTGTGAATAAGTGTTAGTAAGTGTTATTCCCAAAAAAATAATTCCAAGAAAATATCTGCTTCTCCCCAAATAGCAGTGGGATTTCAATTTTTTCCTAATAATAATAATAAGAATGGGAATTTGGAGTGCATACTTTTACATATGTGTGTGAATAAAGATTGATAAGTTTTCAATACTTAAATCAACATTCCCCAAAAGACCATCGGAGAACAAAGTGTTTTCAACTTAAAAAACAACCAATAGATATTTATGTATTGTCAATGGAAGTATATAGATTTCTCTGTGTGAATAAGTGTTAGTAAGTGTTATTCACAAAACAATGATAATTCCAAGAACAAATCTGCCTATGTATATTCCCCAAATAGCAGTGGGATCTCAATATTTTCTAAAAAATAATAATGCCAAGATTGGGGAAATTGAAGTGGATAGTTTTACATATGTGTGTGAATAAGGATTCATAAGTGTTCAATACAAAATTCAACATTTCCAAAAACACTAACGGTGAACTCAAAGCTTTTTAACATAAAAAACAAACCATATAGATTTGTGTATTATTAATGGGAGTATGTAGTTCTCTTTGTGTGAATAAGTGTTAGTAAGTGTTATTCCCAAAAAAATAATTCCAAGAAAATATCTGCTCTTCCCCAAATAGCAGTGGGATTTCAATTTTTTCCTAATAATAATAAGAAGAATGGGAATTTGGAGTGCATACTTTTACATATATGTGTGAATAAAGATTGATAAGTTTTCAATACTTAAATCAACATTCCCCAAAAGACCATCGGAGAACAAAGTGTTTTCAACTTAAAAAACAACCAATAGATATTTATGTATTGTCAATGGAAGTATATAGATTTCTCTGTGTGAATAAGTGTTAGTAAGTGTTATTCACAAAACAATGATAATTCCAAGAACAAATCTGCCTATGTATATTCCCCAAATAGCAGTGGGATCTCAATATTTTCTAAATAATAATAATGCCAAGATTGGGGAAATTGAAGTGGATAGTTTTACATATGTGTGTGAATAAGGATTCATAAGTGTTCAATACAAAATTCAACATTTCCAAAAACATTAACGGTGAACTCAAAGCTTTTTAACATAAAAAACAAACCATATAGATTTGTGTATTATTAATGGGAGTATGTAGTTCTCTTTGTGTGAATAAGTGTTAGTAAGTGTTATTCCCAAAAAAATAATTCCAAGAAAATATCTGCTTCTCCCCAAATAGCAGTGGGATTTCAATTTTTTCCTAATAATAATAAGAAGAATGGGAATTTGGAGTGCATACTTTTACATATGTGTGTGAATAAAGATTGATAAGTTTTCAATACTTAAATCAACATTCCCCAAAAGACCATCGGAGAACAAAGTGTTTTCAACTTAAAAAACAACCAATAGATATTTATGTATTGTCAATGGAAGTATATAGATTTCTCTGTGTGAATAAGTGTTAGTAAGTGTTATTCACAAAACAATGATAATTCCAAGAACAAATCTGCCTATGTATATTCCCCAAATAGCAGTGGGATCTCAATATTTTCCAAATAATAATAATGCCAAGATTTGGGAAATTGAAGTGGATAGTTTTACATATGTGTGTGAATAAGGATTCATAAGTGTTCAATACAAAATTAAACATTTCCAAAAACACTAACGGTGAACTCAAAGCTTTTTAACATAAAAAACAAACCATATAGATTTGTGTATTATTAATGGGAGTATGTAGTTCTCTTTGTGTGAATAAGTGTTAGTAAGTGTTATTCCCAAAAAAATAATTCCAAGAAAATATCTGCTTGTCCCCAAATAGCAGTGGGATTTCAATTTTTTCCTAATAATAATAATAAGAATGGGAATTTGGAGTGCATACTTTTACATATGTGTGTGAATAAAGATTGATAAGTTTTCAATACTTAAATCAACATTCCCCAAAAGACCATCGGAGAACAAAGTGTTTTCAACTTAAAAAACAACCAATAGATATTTATGTATTGTCAATGGAAGTATATAGATTTCTCTGTGTGAATAAGTGTTAGTAAGTGTTATTCACAAAACAATGATAATTCCAAGAACAAATCTGCCTATGTATATTCCCCAAATAGCAGTGGGATCTCAATATTTTCTAAATAATAATAATGCCAAGATTGGGGAAATTGAAGTGGATAGTTTTACATATGTGTGTGAATAAGGATTCATAAGTGTTCAATACAAAATTCAACATTTCCAAAAACACTAACGGTGAACTCAAAGCTTTTTAACATAAAAAACAAACCATATAGATTTGTGTATTATTAATGGGAGTATGTAGTTCTCTTTGTGTGAATAAGTGTTAGTAAGTGTTATTCCCAAAAAAATAATTCCAAGAAAATATCTGCTCTTCCCCAAATAGCAGTGGGATTTCAATTTTTTCCTAATAATAATAAGAAGAATGGGAATTTGGAGTGCATACTTTTACATATGTGTGTGAATAAAGATTGATAAGTTTTCAATACTTAAATCAACATTCCCCAAAAGACCATCGGAGAACAAAGTGTTTTCAACTTAAAAAACAACCAATAGATATTTATGTATTGTCAATGGAAGTATATAGATTTCTCTGTGTGAATAAGTGTTAGTAAGTGTTATTCACAAAACAATGATAATTCCAAGAACAAATCTGCCTATGTATATTCCCCAAATAGCAGTGGGATCTCAATATTTTCTAAATAATAATAATGCCAAGATTGGGGAAATTGAAGTGGATAGTTTTACATATGTGTGTGAATAAGGATTCATAAGTGTTCAATACAAAATTCAACATTTCCAAAAACATTAACGGTGAACTCAAAGCTTTTTAACATAAAAAACAAACCATATAGATTTGTGTATTATTAATGGGAGTATGTAGTTCTCTTTGTGTGAATAAGTGTTAGTAAGTGTTATTCCCAAAAAAATAATTCCAAGAAAATATCTGCTTCTCCCCAAATAGCAGTGGGATTTCAATTTTTTCCTAATAATAATAAGAAGAATGGGAATTTGGAGTGCATACTTTTACATATGTGTGTGAATAAAGATTGATAAGTTTTCAATACTTAAATCAACATTCCCCAAAAGACCATCGGAGAACAAAGTGTTTTCAACTTAAAAAACAACCAATAGATATTTATGTATTGTCAATGGAAGTATATAGATTTCTCTGTGTGAATAAGTGTTAGTAAGTGTTATTCACAAAACAATGATAATTCCAAGAACAAATCTGCCTATGTATATTCCCCAAATAGCAGTGGGATCTCAATATTTTCCAAATAATAATAATGCCAAGATTTGGGAAATTGAAGTGGATAGTTTTACATATGTGTGTGAATAAGGATTCATAAGTGTTCAATACAAAATTAAACATTTCCAAAAACACTAACGGTGAACTCAAAGCTTTTTAACATAAAAAACAAACCATATAGATTTGTGTATTATTAATGGGAGTATATAGTTGTCTTTGTGTGAATAAGTGTTAGTAAGTGTTATTCCCCTTCCCCAAATAGCAGTGGGATTTCAATTTTTTCCTAATAATAATAATAAGAATGGGAATTTGGAGTGCATACTTTTACATATGTGTGTGAATAAAGATTGATAAGTTTTCAATACTTAAATCAACATTCCCCAAAAGACCATCGGAGAACAAAGTGTTTTCAACTTAAAAAACAACCAATAGATATTAATGTATTGTCAATGGAAGTATATAGATTTCTCTGTGTGAATAAGTGTTAGTAAGTGTTATTCACAAAACAATGATAATTCCAAGAACAAATCTGCCTATGTATATTCCCCAAATAGCAGTGGGATCTCAGTATTTTCCAAATAATAATAATGCCAAGATTGGGGAAATTGAAGTGGATAGTTTTACATATGTGTGTGAAAAAGGATTCATAAGTGTTCAATACAAAATTAAACATTTCCAAAAACACTAACGGTGAACTCAAAGCTTTTTAACATAAAAAACAAACCATATAGATTTGTGTATTATTAATGGGAGTATATAGTTCTCTTTGTGTGAATAAGTGTTAGTAAGTGTTATTCCCAAAAAAATAATTCCAAGAAAATATCTGCTCTTCCCCAAATAGCAGTGGGATTTCAATTTTTCCCTAATAATAATAATAAGAATGGGAATTTGGAGTGCATACTTTTACATATGTGTGTGAATAAAGATTGATAAGTTTCCAATACTTAAATCAACATTCCCCAAAAGACCATCGGAGAACAAAGTGTTTTCAACTTAAAAAACAACCAATAGATATTTATGTATTGTCAATGGAAGTATATAGATTTCTCTGTGTGAATAAGTGTTAGTAAGTGTTATTCACAAAACAATGATAATTCCAAGAACAAATCTGCCTATGTATATTCCCCAAATAGCAGTGGGATCTCAATATTTTCTAAAAAATAATAATGCCAAGATTGGGGAAATTGAAGTGGATAGTTTTACATATGTGTGTGAATAAGGATTCATAAGTGTTCAATACAAAATTAAACATTTCCAAAAACACTAACGGTGAACTCAAAGCTTTTTAACATAAAAAACAAACCATATAGATTTGTGTATTATTAATGGGAGTATGTAGTTCTCTTTGTGTGAATAAGTGTTAGTAAGTGTTATTCCCAAAAAAATAATTCCAAGAAAATATCTGCTTGTCCCCAAATAGCAGTGGGATTTCAATTTTTTCCTAATAATAATAATAAGAATGGGAATTTGGAGTGCATACTTTTACATATGTGTGTGAATAAAGATTGATAAGTTTTCAATACTTAAATCAACATTCCCCAAAAGACCATCGGAGAACAAAGTGTTTTCAACTTAAAAAACAACCAATAGATATTTATGTATTGTCAATGGAAGTATATAGATTTCTCTGTGTGAATAAGTGTTAGTAAGTGTTATTCACAAAACAATGATAATTCCAAGAACAAATCTGCCTATGTATATTCCCCAAATAGCAGTGGGATCTCAATATTTTCTAAAAAATAATAATGCCAAGATTGGGGAAATTGAAGTGGATAGTTTTACATATGTGTGTGAATAAGGATTCATAAGTGTTCAATACAAAATTCAACATTTCCAAAAACACTAACGGTGAACTCAAAGCTTTTTAACATAAAAAACAAACCATATAGATTTGTGTATTATTAATGGGAGTATGTAGTTCTCTTTGTGTGAATAAGTGTTAGTAAGTGTTATTCCCAAAAAAATAATTCCAAGAAAATATCTGCTCTTCCCCAAATAGCAGTGGGATTTCAATTTTTTCCTAATAATAATAATAAGAATGGGAATTTGGAGTGCATACTTTTACATATGTGTGTGAATAAAGATTGATAAGTTTTCAATACTTAAATCAACATTCCCCAAAAGACCATCGGAGAACAAAGTGTTTTCAACTTAAAAAACAACCTATAGATATTTATGTATTGTCAATGGAAGTATATAGATTTCTCTGTGTGAATAAGTGTTAGTAAGTGTTATTCACAAAACAATGATAATTCCAAGAACAAATCTGCCTATGTATATTCCCCAAATAGCAGTGGGATCTCAATATTTTCTAAATAATAATAATGCCAAGATTGGGGAAATTGAAGTGGATAGTTTTACATATGTGTGTGAATAAGGATTCATAAGTGTTCAATACAAAATTCAACATTTCCAAAAACATTAACGGTGAACTCAAAGCTTTTTAACATAAAAAACAAACCATATAGATTTGTGTATTATTAATGGGAGTATGTAGTTCTCTTTGTGTGAATAAGTGTTAGTAAGTGTTATTCCCAAAAAAATAATTCCAAGAAAATATCTGCTTCTCCCCAAATAGCAGTGGGATTTCAATTTTTTCCTAATAATAATAAGAAGAATGGGAATTTGGAGTGCATACTTTTACATATGTGTGTGAATAAAGATTGATAAGTTTTCAATACTTAAATCAACATTCCCCAAAAGACCATCGGAGAACAAAGTGTTTTCAACTTAAAAAACAACCAATAGATATTTATGTATTGTCAATGGAAGTATATAGATTTCTCTGTGTGAATAAGTGTTAGTAAGTGTTATTCACAAAACAATGATAATTCCAAGAACAAATCTGCCTATGTATATTCCCCAAATAGCAGTGGGATCTCAATATTTTCCAAATAATAATAATGCCAAGATTGGGGAAATTGAAGTGGATAGTTTTACATATGTGTGTGAATAAGGATTCATAAGTGTTCAATACAAAATTAAACATTTCCAAAAACACTAACGGTGAACTCAAAGCTTTTTAACATAAAAAACAAACCATATAGATTTGTGTATTATTAATGGGAGTATATAGTTGTCTTTGTGTGAATAAGTGTTAGTAAGTGTTGTTCCCAAAAAAATAATTCCAAGAAAATATCTGCTCTTCCCCAAATAGCAGTGGGATTTCAATTTTTTCCTAATAATAATAATAAGAATGGGAATTTTGAGTGCATACTTTTACATATGTGTGTGAATAAAGATTGATAAGTTTTCAATACTTAAATCAACATTCACCAAAAGACCATCGGAGAACAAAGTGTTTTCAACTTAAAAAACAACCAATAGATATTTATGTATTGTCAATGGAAGTATATAGATTTCTCTGTGTGAATAAGTGTTAGTAAGTGTTATTCACAAAACAATGATAATTCCAAGAACAAATCTGCCTATGTATATTCCCCAAATAGCAGTGGGATCTCAGTATTTTCCAAATAATAATAATGCCAAGATTGGGGAAATTGAAGTGGATAGTTTTACATATGTGTGTGAAAAAGGATTCATAAGTGTTCAATACAAAATTAAACATTTCCAAAAACACTAACGGTGAACTCAAAGCTTTTTAACATAAAAAACAAACCATATAGATTTGTGTATTATTAATGGGAGTATATAGTTCTCTTTGTGTGAATAAGTGTTAGTAAGTGTTATTCCCAAAAAAATAATTCCAAGAAAATATCTGCTCTTCCCCAAATAGCAGTGGGATTTCAATTTTTCCCTAATAATAATAATAAGAATGGGAATTTGGAGTGCATACTTTTACATATGTGTGTGAATAAAGATTGATAAGTTTCCAATACTTAAATCAACATTCCCCAAAAGACCATCGGAGAACAAAGTGTTTTCAACTTAAAAAACAACCAATAGATATTTATGTATTGTCAATGGAAGTATATAGATTTCTCTATGTGAATAAGTGTTAGTAAGTGTTATTCACAAAACAATGATAATTCCAAGAACAAATCTGCCTATGTATATTCCCCAAATAGCAGTGGGATCTCAATATTTTCTAAAAAATAATAATGCCAAGATTGGGGAAATTGAAGTGGATAGTTTTACATATGTGTGTGAATAAGGATTCATAAGTGTTCAATACAAAATTCAACATTTCCAAAAACACTAACGGTGAACTCAAAGCTTTTTAACATAAAAAACAAACCATATAGATTTGTGTATTATTAATGGGAGTATGTAGTTCTCTTTGTGTGAATAAGTGTTAGTAAGTGTTATTCCCAAAAAAATAATTCCAAGAAAATATCTGCTTGTCCCCAAATAGCAGTGGGATTTCAATTTTTTCCTAATAATAATAAGAAGAATGGGAATTTGGAGTGCATAATTTTACATATGTGTGTGAATAAAGATTGATAAGTTTTCAATACTTAAATCAACATTCCCCAAAAGACCATCGGAGAACAAAGTGTTTTCAACTTAAAAAACAACCAATAGATATTTATGTATTGTCAATGGAAGTATATAGATTTCTCTGTGTGAATAAGTGTTAGTAAGTGTTATTCACAAAACAATGATAATTCCAAGAACAAATCTGCCTATGTATATTCCCCAAATAGCAGTGGGATCTCAATATTTTCCAAATAATAATAATGCCAAGATTGGGGAAATTGAAGTGGATAGTTTTACATATGTGTGTGAATAAGGATTCATAAGTGTTCAATACAAAATTAAACATTTCCAAAAACACTAACGGTGAACTCAAAGCTTTTTAACATAAAAAACAAACCATATAGATTTGTGTATTATTAATGGGAGTATGTAGTTCTCTTTGTGTGAATAAGTGTTAGTAAGTGTTATTCCCAAAAAAATAATTCCAAGAAAATATCTGCTCTTCCCCAAATAGCAGTGATTTTTTAATTTTTTCCCAATAATAATAATAAGAATGGGAATTTGGAGTGCATACTTTCACATATGTGTGTGAATAAAGATTGATAAGTTTTCAATACTTAAATCAACATTCCCCAAAAGACCATCGGAGAACAAAGTGTTTTCAACTTAAAAAACAACCAATAGATATTTATGTATTGTCAATGGAAGTATATAGATTTCTCTGTGTGAATAAGTGTTAGTAAGTGTTATTCACAAAACAATGATAATTCCAAGAACAAATCTGCCTATGTATATTCCCCAAATAGCAGTGGGATCTCAATATTTTCCAAATAATAATAATGCCAAGATTGGGGAAATTGAAGTGGATAATTTTACATATGTGTGTGAATAAGGATTCATAAGTGTTCAATACAAAATTAAACATTTCCAAAAACACTAACGGTGAACTCAAAGCTTTTTAACATAAAAAACAAACCATATAGATTTGTGTATTATTAATGGGAGTATATAGTTGTCTTTGTGTGAATAAGTGTTAGTAAGTGTTATTCCCAAAAAAATAATTCCAAGAAAATATCTGCTCTTCCCCAAATAGCAGTGGGATTTCAATTTTTTCCTAATAATAATAATAAGAATGGGAATTTGGAGTGCATACTTTTACATATGTGTGTGAATAAAGATTGATAAGTTTTCAATACTTAAATCAACATTCCCCAAAAGACCATCGGAGAACAAAGTGTTTTCAACTTAAAAAACAACCAATAGATATTTATGTATTGTCAATGGAAGTATATAGATTTCTCTGTGTGAATAAGTGTTAGTAAGTGTTATTCACAAAACAATGATAATTCCAAGAACAAATCTGCCTATGTATATTCCCCAAATAGCAGTGGGATCTCAATATTTTCCAAATAATAATAATGCCAAGATTGGGGAAATTGAAGTGGATAGTTTTACATATGTGTGTGAAAAAGGATTCATAAGTGTTCAATACAAAATTAAACATTTCCAAAAACACTAACGGTGAACTCAAAGCTTTTTAACATAAAAAACAAACCATATAGATTTGTGTATTATTAATGGGAGTATATAGTTCTCTTTGTGTGAATAAGTGTTAGTAAGTGTTATTCCCAAAAAAATAATTCCAAGAAAATATCTGCTCTTCCCCAAATAGCAGTGGGATTTCAATTTTTCCCTAATAATAATAATAAGAATGGGAATTTGGAGTGCATACTTTTACATATGTGTGTGAATAAAGATTGATAAGTTTCCAATACTTAAATCAACATTCCCCAAAAGACCATCGGAGAACAAAGTGTTTTCAACTTAAAAAACAACCAATAGATATTTATGTATTGTCAATGGAAGTATATAGATTTCTCTGTGTGAATAAGTGTTAGTAAGTGTTATTCACAAAACAATGATAATTCCAAGAACAAATCTGCCTATGTATATTCCCCAAATAGCAGTGGGATCTCAATATTTTCCAAATAATAATAATGCCAAGATTGGGGAAATTGAAGTGGATAGTTTTACATATGTGTGTGAATAAGGATTCATAAGTGTTCAATACAAAATTAAACATTTCCAAAAACACTAACGGTGAACTCAAAGCTTTTTAACATAAAAAACAAACCATATAGATTTGTGTATTATTAATGGGAGTATATAGTTGTCTTTGTGTGAATGTGTTAGTAAGTGTTATACCCAAAAAAATAATTCCAAGAAAATATCTGCTCTTCCCCAAATAGCAGTGGGATTTCAATTTTTTCCTAATAATAATAATAAGAATGGGAATTTGGAGTGCATACTTTTACATATGTGTGTGAATAAAGATTGATAAGTTTTCAATACTTAAATCAACATTCCCCAAAAGACCATCGGAGAACAAAGTGTTTTCAACTTAAAAAACAACCAATAGATATTTATGTATTGTCAATGGAAGTATATAGATTTCTCTGTGTGAATAAGTGTTAGTAAGTGTTATTCACAAAACAATGATAATTCCAAGAACAAATCTGCCTATGTATATTCCCCAAATAGCAGTGGGATCTCAATATTTTCCAAATAATAATAATGCCAAGATTGGGGAAATTGAAGTGGATAGTTTTACATATGTGTGTGAATAAGGATTCATAAGTGTTCAATACAAAATTAAACATTTCCAAAAACACTAACGGTGAACTCAAAGCTTTTTAACATAAAAAACAAACCATATAGATTTGTGTATTATTAATGGGAGTATATAGTTGTCTTTGTGTGAATGTGTTAGTAAGTGTTATACCCAAAAAAATAATTCCAAGAAAATATCTGCTCTTCCCCAAATAGCAGTGGGATTTCAATTTTTTCCTAATAATAATAATAAGAATGGGAATTTGGAGTGCATACTTTTACATATGTGTGTGAATAAAGATTGATAAGTTTTCAATACTTAAATCAACATTCCCCAAAAGACCATCGGAGAACAAAGTGTTTTCAACTTAAAAAACAACCAATAGATATTTATGTATTGTGAATGGAAGTATATAGATTTCTCTGTGTGAATAAGTGTTAGTAAGTGTTATTCACAAAACAATGATAATTCCAAGAACAAATCTGCCTATGTATATTCCCCAAATAGCAGTGGGATCTCAATATTTTCCAAATAATAATAATGCCAAGATTGGGGAAATTGAAGTGGATAGTTTTACATATGTGTGTGAATAAGGATTCATAAGTGTTCAATACAAAATTAAACATTTCCAAAAACACTAACGGTGAACTCAAAGCTTTTTAACATAAAAAACAAACCATATAGATTTGTGTATTATTAATGGGAGTATATAGTTCTCTTTGTGTGAATAAGTGTTAGTAAGTGTTATTCCCAAAAAAATAATTCCAAGAAAATATCTGCTCTTCCCCAAATAGCAGTGGGATTTCAATTTTTCCCTAATAATAATAATAAGAATGGGAATTTGGAGTGCATACTTTTACATATGTGTGTGAATAAAGATTGATAAGTTTCCAATACTTAAATCAACATTCCCCAAAAGACCATCGGAGAACAAAGTGTTTTCAACTTAAAAAACAACCAATAGATATTTATGTATTGTCAATGGAAGTATATAGATTTCTCTGTGTGAATAAGTGTTAGTAAGTGTTATTCACAAAACAATGATAATTCCAAGAACAAATCTCCCTATGTATATTCCCCAAATAGCAGTGGGATCTCAATATTTTCTAAAAAATAATAAAGCCAATATTGGGGAAATTGAAGTGGATAGTTTTACATATGTGTGTGAATAAGGATTCATAAGTGTTCAATACAAAATTAAACATTTCCAAAAACACTAACGGTGAACTCAAAGCTTTTTAACATAAAAAACAAACCATATAGATTTGTGTATTATTAATGGGAGTATGTAGTTCTCTTTGTGTGAATAAGTGTTAGTAAGTGTTATCCCCAAAAAAATAATTCCAAGAAAATATCTGCTCTTCCCCATATAGCAGTGATTTTTCAATTTTTTCCTAATAATAATAATAAGAATGGGAATTTGGAGTGCATACTTTTACATATGTGTGTGAATAAAGATTGATAAGTTTTCAATACTTAAATCAACATTCCCCAAAAGACCATCGGAGAACAAAGTGTTTTCAACTTAAAAAACAACCAATAGATATTTATGTATTGTCAATGGAAGTATATAGATTTCTCTGTGTGAATAAGTGTTAGTAAGTGTTATTCACAAAACAATGATAATTCCAAGAACAAATCTGCCTATGTATATTCCCCAAATAGCAGTGGGATCTCAATATTTTCCAAATAATAATAATGCCAAGATTGGGGAAATTGAAGTGGATAGTTTTACATATGTGTGTGAAAAAGGATTCATAAGTGTTCAATACAAAATTAAACATTTCCAAAAACACTAACGGTGAACTCAAAGCTTTTTAACATAAAAAACAAACCATATAGATTTGTGTATTATTAATGGGAGTATATAGTTCTCTTTGTGTGAATAAGTGTTAGTAAGTGTTATTCCCAAAAAAATAATTCCAAGAAAATATCTGCTCTTCCCCAAATAGCAGTGGGATTTCAATTTTTCCCTAATAATAATAATAAGAATGGGAATTTGGAGTGCATACTTTTACATATGTGTGTGAATAAAGATTGATAAGTTTCCAATACTTAAATCAACATTCCCCAAAAGACCATCGGAGAACAAAGTGTTTTCAACTTAAAAAACAACCAATAGATATTTATGTATTGTCAATGGAAGTATATAGATTTCTCTGTGTGAATAAGTGTTAGTAAGTGTTATTCACAAAACAATGATAATTCCAAGAACAAATCTGCCTATGTATATTCCCCAAATAGCAGTGGGATCTCAATATTTTCTAAAAAATAATAATGCCAAGATTGGGGAAATTGAAGTGGATAGTTTTACATATGTGTGTGAATAAGGATTCATAAGTGTTCAATACAAAATTAAACATTTCCAAAAACACTAACGGTGAACTCAAAGCTTTTTAACATAAAAAACAAACCATATAGATTTGTGTATTATTAATGGGAGTATGTAGTTCTCTTTGTGTGAATAAGTGTTAGTAAGTGTTATTCCCAAAAAAATAATTCCAAGAAAATATCTGCTCTTCCCCAAATAGCAGTGGGATTTCAATTTTTTCCTAATAATAATAATAAGAATGGGAATTTGGAGTGCATACATTTACATATGTGTGTGAATAAAGATTGATAAGTTCTCAATACTTAAATCAACATTCCCCAAAAGACCATCGAAGAACAAAGTGTTTTCAACTAAAAAAACAACCAATAGATATTTATGTATTGTCAATGGAAGTATATAGATTTCTCTGTGTGAATAAGTGTTAGTAAGTGTTATTCACAAAACAATGATAATTCCAAGAACAAATATGCCTATGTATATTCCCCAAATAGCAGTGGGATCTCAATATTTTCTAAATAATAATAATGCCAAGATTGGGGAAATTGAAGTGGATAGTTTTACATATGTGTGTGAATAAGGATTCATAAGTGTTCAATACAAAATTAAATATTTCCAAAAACACTAACGGTGAACTCAAAGCTTTTTAACATAAAAAACAAACCATATAGATTTGTGTATTATTAATGGGAGTATGTATTTCTCTTTGTGTGAATAAGTGTTAGTAAGTGTTATTCCCAAAAAAATAATTCAGAGAAAATATCTGCTTGTCCCCAAATAGCAGTGGGATTTCAATTTTTTCCTAATAATAATAATAAGAATGGGAATTTGGAGTGCATACTTTTACATATGTGTGTGAATAAAGATTGATAAGTTCTCAATACTTAAATCAACATTCCCCAAAAGACCATCGGAGAACAAAGTGTTTTCAACTTAAAAAACAACCAATAGATATTTATGTATTGTCAATGGAAGTATATAGATTTCTCTGTGTGAATAAGTGTTAGTAAGTGTTATTCACAAAACAATGATAATTCCAAGAACAAATCTGCCTATGTATATTCCCCAAATAGCAGTGGGATCTCAATATTTTCCAAATAATAATAATGCCAAGATTGGGGAAATTGAAGTGGATAGTTTTACATATGTGTGTGAATAAGGATTCATAAGTGTTCAATACAAAATTAAACATTTCCAAAAACACTAACGGTGAACTCAAAGCTTTTTAACATAAAAAACAACCCATATAGATTTGTTTATTATTAATGGGAGTATATAGTTGTCTTTGTGTGAATAAGTGTTAGTAAGTGTTATTCCCAAAAAAATAATTCCAAGAAAATATCTGCTCTTCCCCAAATAGCAGTGGGATTTCAATTTTTCCGTAATAATAATAATAAGAATGGGAATTTGGAGTGCATACTTTCACATATGTGTGTGGATAAAGATTGATAAGTTTCAATACTTAAATCAACATTCCCCAAAAGACCATCTGAGAACAAAGTGTTTTTAACTTAAAAAACAACCAATAGATATTTATGTATTGTCAATGGAAGTATATAGATCTCTCTGTGTGAATAAGTGTTAGTAAGTGTTATTCACAAAACAATGATAATTCCAAGAACAAATCTGCCTATGTATATCCCTCAAATAGCAGTGGGATCTCAATATTTTCCAAATAATAATAATGCCAAGATTGGGGAAATTGAAGTGGATAGTTTCACATCTGTGTGAATAAGGATTCATAAGTGTTCAATACAAAATTGAACATTTCCAAAAAAACTAACGGTGAACTCAAAGCTTTTTCAACATAGAAAACAACCCATATAGATTTGTGTATTATTAATGGGAGTATATAGTTCTCTTTGTGTGAATAAGTGTTAGTAAGTGTTATTCCCAAAAGAATAATTCCAAGAAAATATCTGCTCTTCCCCAAATAGCAGTGATTTTTCAATTTTTTCCTAATAATAATAATAAGAATGGGAATTTGGAGTGCATACTTTTACATATGTGTGTGAATAAAGATTGATAAGTTTTCAATACTTAAATCAACATTCCCCAAAAGACCATCGGAGAACAAAGTGTTTTCAACTTAAAAAACAACCAATAGATATTTATGTATTGTCAATGGAAGTATATAGATTTCTCTGTGTGAATAAGTGTTATTCACAAAACAATGATAATTCCAAGAACAAATCTGCCTATGTATATTCCCCAAATAGCAGTGGGATCTCAATATTTTCCAAATAATAATAATGCCAAGATTGGGGAAATTGAAGTGGATAGTTTTACATATGTGTGTGAAAAAGGATTCATAAGTGTTCAATACAAAATTCAACATTTCCAAAAAAACACTAACGGTGAACTCAAAGCTTTTTAACATAAAAAACAACCCATATAGATTTGTGTATTATTAATGGGAGTATATAGTTGTCTTTGTGTGAATAAGTATTAGTAAGTGTTATTCCCAAAAAAATAATTCCAAGAAAATATCTGCTCTTCCCCAAATAGCAGTGGGATTTCAATTTTTTCCTGATAATAATAATAAGAATGGGAATTTGGAGTGCATACTTTCACATATGTGTGTGGATAAAGATTGATAAGTTTTCAATACTTAAATCAACATTCCCCAAAAGACCATCTGAGAACAAAGTGTTTTTAACTTAAAAAACAACCAATAGATATTTATGTATTGTCAATGGAAGTATATAGATTTCTCTGTGTGAATAAGTGTTAGTAAGTGTTATTCACAAAACAATGATAATTCCAAGAACAAATCTGCCTATGTATATTCCCCAAATAGCAGTGGGATCTCAATATTTTCCAAATAATAATAATGCCAAGATTGGAAAATTGAAGTGGATAGTTTTACATATGTGTGTGAATAAGGATTCATAAGTGTTCAATACAAAATTCAACATTTCCAAAAAAACTAACGGTGAACTCAAAGCTTTTTCAACATAAAAAACAACCCATATACATTTCTGTATTATTAATGGGAGTATATAGTTCTCTTTGTGTGAATAAGTGTTAGTAAGTGTTATTCCCAAAAGAATAATTCCAAGAAAATATCTGCTCTTCCCCAAATAGCAGTGGGATCTCAATTTTTTCCTAATAATAATAAGAAGAATGGGAATTTGGAGTGCATACTTTTACATATGTGTGTGAATAAAGATTGATAAGTTTTCAATACTTAAATCAACATTCCCCAAAAGACCATCGGAGAACAAAGTGTTTTCAACTTAAAAAACAACCAATAGATATTTATGTATTGTCAATGGTAGTATATAGATTTCTCTGTGTGAATAAGTGTTAGTAAGTGTTATTCACAAAACAATGATAATTCCAAGAACAAATCTGCCTATGTATATCCCACAAATAGCAGTGGGATCTCAATATTTTCCAAATAATGATAATGCCAAGATTGGGGAAATTGAAGTGGATAGTTTTACATATGTGTGTGAATAAGGATTCATAAGTGTTCAATACAAAATTCAACATTTCCAAAAAAACTAACGGTGAACTCAAAGCTTTTTCAACATAAAAAACAACCCATATACATTTCTGTATTATTGATGGGAGTATATAGTCCTCTTTGTGTGAATAAGTGTTAGTAAGTGTTATCCCCAAAAGAATAATTCCAAGAAAATATCTACTCTTCCCCAAATAGCAGTGGGATTTCAATTTTTTCCTAATAATAATAATAAGAATGGGAATTTGGAGTGCATACTTTTACATATGTGTGTGAATAAAGATTGATAAGTTTTCAATACTTAAATCAACATTCCCCAAAAGACCATCGGAGAACAAAGTGTTTTCAACTTAAAAAACAACCAATAGATATTTATGTATTGTCAATGGAAGTATATAGATTTCTCTGTGTGAATAAGTGTTAGTAAGTGTTATTCACAAAACAATGATAATTCCAAGAACAAATCTGCCTATGTATATCCCACAAATAGCAGTGGGATCTCAATATTTTCCAAATAATGATAATGTTAAGATTGGGGAAATTGAAGTGGATAGTTTTACATATGTGTGTGAAAAAGGATTCATAAGTGTTCAATACAAAATTCAACATTTCCAAAAAAACTAACGGTGAACTCAAAGCTTTTTCAACATAAAAAACAACCCATATACATTTCTGTATTATTAATGGGAGTATATAGTTCTCTTTGTGTGGATAAGTGTTAGTAAGTGTTATTCCCAAAAAAATAATTCCAAGAAAATATCTGCTCTTCCCAATATAGCAGTGGGATTTCAATTTTTTCCTGATAATAATAATAAGAATGGGAATTTGGAGTGCATACTTTTACATATGTGTGTGAATAAAGATTGATAAGTTTCAATACTTAAATCAACATTCCCCATAAGACCATCGGAGAACAAAGTGTTTTCAACTTAAAAAAGTATATGTATGGAAGTATATAGATTTCTCTGTGTGAATAAGTGTTAGTAAGTGTTATTCACAAAACAATGATAATTCCAAGAACAAATCTGCCTATGTATATCCCACAAATAGCAGTGGGATCTCAATATTTTCCAAATAATGATAATGTTAAGATTGGGGAAATTGAAGTGGATAGTTTTACATATGTGTGTGAATAAGGATTCATAAGTGTTCAATACAAAATTCAACATTTCCAAAAAAACTAACGGTGAACTCAAAGCTTTTTCAACATAAAAAACAACCCATATACATTTCTGTATTATTAATGGGAGTATATAGTTCTCTTTGTGTGAATAAGTGTTAGTAAGTGTTATTCCAAAAAGAAAAATTCAAAAAAATATCTGCTCTTCCCCAAATAGCAGTTGGATCTCAATATTTTCCAAAAAATGATAATGTTAAGATTGGGGAAATTCAAGTGGATAGTTTTACATATGTGTGTGAATAAGGATTCATAAGTGTTCAATACAAAATTCAACATTTCCAAAAAAACCAACGGTGAACTCAAAGCTTTTTCAACATAAAAAACAACCCATATACATTTCTGTATTATTAATGGGAGTATATAGTTCTCTTTGTGTGAATAAGTGTTAGTAAGTGTTATTCCCAAAAGAATAATTCCAAGAAAATATCTGCTCTTCCCCAAATAGCAGTGGGATTTCAATTTTTTCCTAATAATAATAATAAGAATGGGAATTTGGAGTGCATACTTTTACATATGTGTGTGAATAAAGATTGATCAGTTTTCAATACTTAAATCAACATTCCCCAAAAGACCATCGGAGAACAAAGTGTTTTCAACTTAAAAAACAACCAATAGATATTTATGTATTGTCAATGGAAGTATATAGATTTCTCTGTGTGAATAAGTGTTAGTAAGTGTTATTCACAAAACAATGATAATTCCAAGAACAAATCTGCCTATGTATATCCCACAAATAGCAGTGGGATCTCAATATTTTCCAAATAATAATAATGTCAAGATTGGGGAAATTGAAGTGGATAGTTTTACATATGTGTGTGAATAAGGATTCATAATTGTTCAATACAAAATTAAACATATCCAAAAACACTAACGGTGAACTCAAAGCTTTTTAACATAAAAAACAACCCATATAGATTTGTGTATTATTAATGGGAGTATATAGTTCTCTTTGTGTGAATAAGTGTTAGTAAGTGTTATTCCCAAAAAAATAATTCCAAGAAAAATCTGCTCTTCCCCAAATAGCAGTGGGATTTCAATTTTTTCCTAATAATAATAATAAGAATTGGAATTTGGAGTGCATACTTTTACATATGTGTGTGAATAAAGATTGATAAGTTTTCAATACTTAAATCAACATTCCCCAAAAGACCATCGGAGACCAAAGTGTTTTCAACTTAAAAAACAACCAATAGATATTTATGTATTGTCAATGGAAGTATATAGATTTCTCTGTGTGAATAAGTGTTAGTAAGTGTTATTCACAAAACAATGATAATTCCAAGAACAAATCTGCCTATGTATATATTCCCCAAATCGCAGTGGGATCTCAATATTTTCCAAATAATAATAATGCCAAGATTGGGGAAATTGGAGTGGATAGTTTTACATATGTGTGTGAAAAAGGATTCATAAGTGTTCAATACAAAATTCAACATTTCCAAAAAAACTAACGGTGAACTCAAAGCTTTTTCAACATAAAAAACAACCCATATAGATTTGTGTATTATTAATGGGAGTATATAGTTCTCTTTGTGTGAATAAGTGTTCTTAAGTGTCATTCCTAAAAGAATAATTCCAAGAAAAATCTGCTCTTCCCCAAATAGCAGTGGGATTTCAGTATTTTCCAAATAATAATGAGAAGAATGGGAATTTGAAGTGGGTAGCTTTACATATGTGTGTGGATAGGATTGATATGTTTCCAATACTAAAATCAATATTTTACGAAAAAGCAAAGGTGAACAGAAAGCGTTTTCAACTTAAAAAACAACCAATAGATATTTATGTATTGTCAATGGGAGTATATAGATTTCTCTGTGTGAATAAGTGTTAGTAAGTGTTATTCCCAAAAAAATAATTCCAAGAAAATATTTGCTCTTCCCCAAATAGCAGTGGGATTTCAATTTTTTCCTGATAATAATAATAAGAATGGGAATTTGGAGTGCATACTTTTACATATGTGTGTGAATAAAGATTGATAAGTTTCAATACTTAAATCAACATTCCCCAAAAGACCATCTGAGAACAAAGAGTTTTCAACTTAAAAAACAACCAATAGATATTTATGTATTGTCAATGGAAGTATATAGATTTCTCTGTGTGAATAAGTGTTAGCAAGTGTTATTCACAAAACAATGATAATTCCAAGAACAAATCTGCCTAGGTATATCCCACAAATAGCAGTGGGATCTCAATATTTTCCAAATAATGATAATGCCAAGATTGGGGAAATTGAAGTGGATAGTTTTACATATGTGTGTGAATAAGGATTCATAAGTGTTCAATACAAAATTCAACATTTCCAAAAAAACTAACGGTGAACTCAAAGCTTTTTCAACATAAAAAACAACCCATATGCATTTCTGTATTATTAATGGGGGTATATAGTTCTCTTTGTGTGAATAAGTGTTAGTAAGTGTTATCCCCAAAAGAATAATTCCAAGAAAATATCAGCTCTTTCCCAAATAGCAGTGGGATTTCAATTTTTTCCTAATAATAATAATAAGAATGGGGATTTGGAGTGCATACTTTTACATATGTGTGTGAATAAAGATTGATAAGTTTTCAATACTTAAATCAACATTCCCCAAAAGACCATCGGAGAACAAAGTGTTTTCAACTTAAAAAACAACCAATAGATATTTATGTATTGTCAATGGAAGTATATAGATTTCTCTGTGTGAATAAGTGTTAGTAAGTGTTATTCACAAAACAATGATAATTCCAAGAACAAATCTGCCTATATATATTCCCCAAATAGCAGTGGGATCTCAATATTTTCCAAATAATAATAATGCCAAGATTGGGGAAATTGAAGTGGATAGTTTCACATCTGTGTGAATAAGGATTCATAAGTGTTCAATACAAAATTCAACATTTCCAAAAAAACTAACGGTGAACTCAAAGCTTTTTCAACATAAAAAACAACCCATATAGATTTGTGTATTAATGGGAGTATATAGTTCTCTTTGTGTGAATAAGTGTTAGTAAGTGTTATTCCCAAAAAAATAATTCCAAGAAAATATCTGCTCTTCCACAAATAGCAGTGGGATTTCAATTTTATCCTGATAATAATAATAAGAATGGGAATTTGGAGTGCATACTTTTACATATGTGTGTGAATAAAGATTGATAAGTTTCAATACTTAAATCAACATTCCCCATAAGACCATCTGAGAACAAAGTGTTTTCAACTTAAAAAAGTATATGTATGGAAGTATATAGATTTCTCTGTGTGAATAAGTGTTAGTAAGTGTTATTCACAAAACAATGATAATTCCAAGAACAAATCTGCCTATGTATATCCCACAAATAGCAGTGGGATCTCAATATTTTCCAAATAATAATAATGTCAAGATTGGGGAAATTGAAGTGGATAGTTTTACATATGTGTGTGAATAAGGATTCATAAGTGTTCAATACAAAATTCAACATTTCCAAAAAAACCAACGGTGAACTCAAAGCTTTTTCAACATAAAAAACAACCCATATAGATTTGTGTATTATTAATTGGAGTATATAGTTCTCTTTGTGTGAATAAGTGTTAGTAAGTGTTATTCCCAAAAGAATAATTCCAAGAAAATATCTGCTCTTCCCCAAATAACAGTGGGATTTCAATTTTTTCCTAATAATAATAATAAGAATTGGAATTTGGAGTGCATACTTTTACATATGTGTGTGAATAAAGATTGATAAGTTTTCAATACTTAAATCAACATTCCCCAAAAGACCATCGGAGAACAAAGTGTTTTCAACTTAAAAAACAACCAATAGATATTTATGTATTGTCAATGGAAGTATATAGATTTCTCTGTGTGAATAAGTGTTAGTAAGTGTTATTCACAAAACAATGATAATTCCAAGAACAAATCTGCCTATGTATATATTCCCCAAATCGCAGTGGGATCTCAATATTTTCCAAATAATAATAATGCCAAGATTGGGGAAATTGGAGTGGATAGTTTTACATATGTGTGTGAAAAAGGATTCATAAGTGTTCAATACAAAATTCAACATTTCCAAAAAAACTAACGGTGAACTCAAAGCTTTTTCAACATAAAAAACAACCCATATAGATTTGTGTATTATTAATGGGAGTATATAGTTCTCTTTGTGTGAATAAGTGTTCTTAAGTGTCATTCCTAAAAGAATAATTCCAAGAAAAATCTGCTCTTCCCCAAATAGCAGTGGGATTTCAGTATTTTCCAAATAATAATGAGAAGAATGGGAATTTGAAGTGGGTAGCTTTACATATGTGTGTGGATAGGATTGATATGTTTCCAATACTAAAATCAATATTTTACGAAAAAGCAAAGGTGAACAGAAAGCGTTTTCAACTTAAAAAACAACCAATAGATATTTATGTATTGTCAATGGGAGTATATAGATTTCTCTGTGTGAATAAGTGTTAGTAAGTGTTATTCCCAAAAAAATAATTCCAAGAAAATATTTGCTCTTCCCCAAATAGCAGTGGGATTTCAATTTTTTCCTGATAATAATAATAAGAATGGGAATTTGGAGTGCATACTTTTACATATGTGTGTGAATAAAGATTGATAAGTTTCAATACTTAAATCAACATTCCCCAAAAGACCATCTGAGAACAAAGAGTTTTCAACTTAAAAAACAACCAATAGATATTTATGTATTGTCAATGGAAGTATATAGATTTCTCTGTGTGAATAAGTGTTAGCAAGTGTTATTCACAAAACAATGATAATTCCAAGAACAAATCTGCCTAGGTATATCCCACAAATAGCAGTGGGATCTCAATATTTTCCAAATAATGATAATGCCAAGATTGGGGAAATTGAAGTGGATAGTTTTACATATGTGTGTGAATAAGGATTCATAAGTGTTCAATACAAAATTCAACATTTCCAAAAAAACTAACGGTGAACTCAAAGCTTTTTCAACATAAAAAACAACCCATATGCATTTCTGTATTATTAATGGGGGTATATAGTTCTCTTTGTGTGAATAAGTGTTAGTAAGTGTTATCCCCAAAAGAATAATTCCAAGAAAATATCAGCTCTTTCCCAAATAGCAGTGGGATTTCAATTTTTTCCTAATAATAATAATAAGAATGGGGATTTGGAGTGCATACTTTTACATATGTGTGTGAATAAAGATTGATAAGTTTTCAATACTTAAATCAACATTCCCCAAAAGACCATCGGAGAACAAAGTGTTTTCAACTTAAAAAACAACCAATAGATATTTATGTATTGTCAATGGAAGTATATAGATTTCTCTGTGTGAATAAGTGTTAGTAAGTGTTATTCACAAAACAATGATAATTCCAAGAACAAATCTGCCTATATATATTCCCCAAATAGCAGTGGGATCTCAATATTTTCCAAATAATAATAATGCCAAGATTGGGGAAATTGAAGTGGATAGTTTCACATCTGTGTGAATAAGGATTCATAAGTGTTCAATACAAAATTCAACATTTCCAAAAAAACTAACGGTGAACTCAAAGCTTTTTCAACATAAAAAACAACCCATATAGATTTGTGTATTAATGGGAGTATATAGTTCTCTTTGTGTGAATAAGTGTTAGTAAGTGTTATTCCCAAAAAAATAATTCCAAGAAAATATCTGCTCTTCCACAAATAGCAGTGGGATTTCAATTTTATCCTGATAATAATAATAAGAATGGGAATTTGGAGTGCATACTTTTACATATGTGTGTGAATAAAGATTGATAAGTTTCAATACTTAAATCAACATTCCCCATAAGACCATCTGAGAACAAAGTGTTTTCAACTTAAAAAAGTATATGTATGGAAGTATATAGATTTCTCTGTGTGAATAAGTGTTAGTAAGTGTTATTCACAAAACAATGATAATTCCAAGAACAAATCTGCCTATGTATATCCCACAAATAGCAGTGGGATCTCAATATTTTCCAAATAATAATAATGTCAAGATTGGGGAAATTGAAGTGGATAGTTTTACATATGTGTGTGAATAAGGATTCATAAGTGTTCAATACAAAATTCAACATTTCCAAAAAAACCAACGGTGAACTCAAAGCTTTTTCAACATAAAAAACAACCCATATAGATTTGTGTATTATTAATTGGAGTATATAGTTCTCTTTGTGTGAATAAGTGTTAGTAAGTGTTATTCCCAAAAGAATAATTCCAAGAAAATATCTGCTCTTCCCCAAATAACAGTGGGATTTCAATTTTTTCCTAATAATAATAATAAGAATTGGAATTTGGAGTGCATACTTTTACATATGTGTGTGAATAAAGATTGATAAGTTTTCAATACTTAAATCAACATTCCCCAAAAGACCATCGGAGAACAAAGTGTTTTCAACTTAAAAAACAACCAATAGATATTTATGTATTGTCAATGGAAGTATATAGATTTCTCTGTGTGAATAAGTGTTAGTAAGTGTTATTCACAAAACAATGATAATTCCAAGAACAAATCTGCCTATGTATATTCCCCAAATAGCAGTGGGATCTCAATATTTTCCAAATAATAATAATGCCAAGATTGGGGAAATTGAAGTGGATAGTTTTACATATGTGTGTGAATAAGGATTCATAAGTGTTCAATACAAAATTCAACATTTCCAAAAAAACTAACGGTGAACTCAAAGCTTTTTCAACATAAAAAACAACCCATATGGATTTGTGTATTATTAATGGGAGTATATAGTTGTCTTTGTGTGAATAAGTGTTAGTAAGTGTTATTCCCAAAAGAATAATTCCAAGAAAAAATCTGCTCTTCCCCAAATAGCAGTGGGATTTCAATTTTTTCCTGATAATAATAATAAGAATGGGAATTTGGAGTGCATACTTTTACATATGTGTGTGAATAAAGATTGATAAGTTTCAATACTTAAATCAACATTCCCCAAAAGACCATCTGAGAACAAAGTGTTTTCAACTTAAAAAACAACCAATAGATATTTATGTATTGTCAATGGAAGTATATAGATTTCTCTGTGTGAATAAGTGTTAGTAAGTGTTATTCACAAAACAATGATAATTCCAAGAACAAATCTGCCTATGTATATTCCCCAAATAGCAGTGGGATCTCAATATTTTCCAAATAATAATAATGCCAAGATTGGGGAAATTGAAGTGGATAGTTTTACATATGTGTGTGAATAAGGATTCATAAGTGTTCAATACAAAATTCAACATTTCCAAAAACACTAACGGTGAACTCAAAGCTTTTTAACATAAAAAAACAACCCATATGGATTTGTGTATTATTAATGGGAGTATATAGTTGTCTTTGTGTGAATAAGTGATAGTAAGTGTTATTCCCAAAAGAATAATTCCAAGAAAAAATCTGCTCTTCCCCAAATAGCAGTGGGATTTCAATTTTTTCCTAATAATAATAATAAGAATGGGAATTTGGAGTGCATACTTTTACATATGTGTGTGAATAAAGATTGATAAGTTTTCAATACTTAAATCAACATTCCCCAAAAGACCATCGGAGACCAAAGTATTTTCAACTTAAAAAACAACCAATAGATATTTATGTATTGTCAATAGAAGTATATAGATTTCTCTGGGTGAATAAGTGTTAGTAAGTGTTATTCACAAAACAATGATAATTCAAAGAACAAATCTGCCTATGTATATCCCCCAAATAGCAGTGGGATCTCAGTATTTTCCAAATAATAATAATGCCAAGATTGGGGAAATTGAAGTGGATAGTTTTACATATGTGTGTGAATAAGGATTCATAAGTGTTCAATACAAAATTCAACATTTCCAAAAAAACTAACGGTGAACTCAAAGCTTTTTCAACATAAAAAACAACCCATATACATTTCTGTATTATTAATGGGAGTATATAGTTCTCTTTGTGTGAATAAGTGTTGTTAAGTGTCATTCCCAAAAGAATAATTCCAAGAAAAATCTGCTCTTCCCCAAATAGCAGTGAGATTTCAATTTTTTCCTAATAATAATGAGAAGAATGGGAATTTGAAGTGGATAGCTTTACATATGTGTGTGAATAGGATTGATATGTTTCCAATACTAAAATCAATATTTTACCAAAAAGCAAAGGTGAACAGAAAGCGTTTTCAACTTAAAAAACAACCAATAGATATTTATGTATTGTCAATGGAAGTATATAGATTTCTCTGTGTGAATAAGTGTTAGTAAGTGTTATTCACAAAACAATGATAATTCCAAGAACAAATCTGCCTATGTATATCCCACAAATAGCAGTTGGATCTCAATATTTTCCAAAAAATGATAATGTTAAGATTGGGGAAATTCAAGTGGATAGTTTTACATATGTGTGTGAATAAGGATTCATAAGTGTTCAATACAAAATTCAACATTTCCAAAAAAACCAACGGTGAACTCAAAGCTTTTTCAACATAAAAAACAACCCATATACATTTCTGTATTATTAATGGGAGTATATAGTTCTCTTTGTGTGAATAAGTGTTAGTAAGTGTTATTCCCAAAAGAATAATTCCAAGAAAATATCTGCTCTTCCCCAAATAGCAGTGGGATTTCAATTTTTTCCTAATAATAATAATAAGAATGGGAATTTGGAGTGCATACTTTTACATATGTGTGTGAATAAAGATTGATCAGTTTTCAATACTTAAATCAACATTCCCCAAAAGACCATCGGAGAACAAAGTGTTTTCAACTTAAAAAACAACCAATAGATATTTATGTATTGTCAATGGAAGTATATAGATTTCTCTGTGTGAATAAGTGTTAGTAAGTGTTATTCACAAAACAATGATAATTCCAAGAACAAATCTGCCTATGTATATCCCCCAAATAGCAGTGGGATCTCAGTATTTTCCAAATAATAATAATGCCAAGATTGGGGAAATTGAAGTGGATAGTTTTACATATGTTTGTGAATAAGGATTCATAAGTGTTCAATACAAAATTAAACATTTCCAAAAACACTAACGGTGAACTCAAAGCTTTTTCAACATAAAAAACAACCCATATAGATTTGTGTATTAATGGGAGTATATAGTTCTCTTTGTGTGAATAAGTGTTAGTAAGTGTTATCCCCAAAAGAATAATTCCAAGAAAATATCTGCTCTTCCCCAAATAGCAGTGGGATTTCAATTTTATCCTAATAATAATAATAAGAATGGGAATTTGAAGTGCATACTTTTACATATGTGTGTGAATAAAGATTGATAAGTTTTCAATACTTAAATCAACATTCCCCAAAAGACCATCGGAGAACAAAGTGTTTTCAACTTAAAAAACAACCAATAGATATTTATGTATTGTCAATGGAAGTATATAGATTTCTCTGTGTGAATAAGTGTTAGTAAGTGTTATTCACAAAACAATGATAATTCCAAGAACAAATCTGCCTATGTATATTCCCCAAATAGCAGTGGGATCTCAATATTTTCCAAATAATAATAATGCCAAGATTTGGGAAATTGAAGTGGATAGTTTTATATATGTGTGTGAATAAGGATTCATAAGTGTTCAATACAAAATTCAACATTTCCAAAAAAACTAACGGTGAACTCAAAGCTTTTTCAACATCAAAAACAACCCATATAGATTTGTGTATTATTAATTGGAGTATATAGTTCTCTTTGTGTGAATAAGTGTTAGTAAGTGTTATTCCCAAAAGAATAATTCCAAGAAAATATCTGTTCTTCCCCAAATAGCAGTGGGATCTCAATTTTTTCCTAATAATAATAATAAGAATGGGAATTTGGAGTGCATACTTTTACATATGTGTGTGAATAAAGATTGATAAGTTTTCAATACTTAAATCAACATTCCCCAAAAGACCATCGGAGAACAAAGTGTTTTCAACTTAAAGAACAACCAATAGATATTTATGTATTGTCAATGGGAGTATATAGATTTCTCTGTGTGAATAAGTGTTAGTAAGTGTTATTCACAAAACAATGATAATTCCAAGAACAAATCTGCCTATGTATATTCCCCAAATAGCAGTGGGATCTCAATATTTTCCAAATAATAATAATGCCAAGATTGGGGAAATTGAAGTGGATAGTTTTACATATGTGTGTGAATAAGGATTCATAAGTGTTCAATACAAAATTCAACATTTCCAAAAAAACTAACGGTGAACTCAAAGCTTTTTCAACATAAAAAACAACCCATATGGATTTGTGTATTATTAATGGGAGTATATAGTTGTCTTTGTGTGAATAAGTGTTAGTAAGTGTTATTCCCAAAAGAATAATTCCAAGAAAATATCTGCTCTTCCCCAAATAGCAGTGGGATTTCAATTTTTTCCTGATAATAATAATAAGAATGGGAATTTGGAGTGCATACTTTTACATATGTGTGTGAATAAAGATTGATAAGTTTCAATACTTAAATCAACATTCCCCAAAAGACCATCTGAGAACAAAGTGTTTTCAACTTAAAAAACAACCAATAGATATTTATGTATTGTCAATGGAAGTATATAGATTTCTTTGTGTGAATAAGTGTTAGTAAGTGTTATTCACAAAACAATGATAATTCCAAGAACAAATCTGCCTATGTATATTCCCCAAATAGCAGTGGGATCTCAATATTTTCCAAATAATAATAATGCCAAGATTGGGGAAATTGAAGTGGATAGTTTTACATATGTGTGTGAATAAGGATTCATAAGTGTTCAATACAAAATTCAACATTTCCAAAAACACTAACGGTGAACTCAAAGCTTTTTAACATAAAAAAACAACCCATATGGATTTGTGTATTATTAATGGGAGTATATAGTTGTCTTTGTGTGAATAAGTGTTAGTAAGTGTTATTCCCAAAAGAATAATTCCAAGAAAAAATCTGCTCTTCCCCAAATAGCAGTGGGATTTCAATTTTTTCCTAATAATAATAATAAGAATGGGAATTTGGAGTGCATACTTTTACATATGTGTGTGAATAAAGATTGATAAGTTTTCAATACTTAAATCAACATTCCCCAAAAGACCATCGGAGACCAAAGTGTTTTCAACTTAAAAAACAACCAATAGATATTTATGTATTGTCAATAGAAGTATATAGATTTCTCTGGGTGAATAAGTGTTAGTAAGTGTTATTCACAAAACAATGATAATTCAAAGAACAAATCTGCCTATGTATATCCCCCAAATAGCAGTGGGATCTCAGTATTTTCCAAATAATAATAATGCCAAGATTGGGGAAATTGAAGTGGATAGTTTTACATATGTGTGTGAATAAGGATTCATAAGTGTTCAATACAAAATTCAACATTTCCAAAAACACTAACGGTGAACTCAAAGCTTTTTCAACATCAAAAACAACCCATATACATTTCTGTATTATTAATGGGAGTATATAGTTCTCTTTGTGTGAATAAGTGTTGTTAAGTGTCATTCCCAAAAGAATAATTCCAAGAAAAATCTGCTCTTCCCCAAATAGCAGTGGGATTTCAATTTTTTCCTAATAATAATGAGAAGAATGGGAATTTGAAGTGGATAGCTTTACATATGTGTGTGAATAGGATTGATATGTTTCCAATACTAAAATCAATATTTTACCAAAAAGCAAAGGTGAACAGAAAGCGTTTTCAACTTAAAAAACAACCAATAGATATTTATGTATTGTCAATGGAAGTATATAGATTTCTCTGTGTGAATAAGTGTTAGTAAGTGTTATTCACAAAACAATGATAATTCCAAGAACAAATCTGCCTATGTATATCCCACAAATAGCAGTTGGATCTCAATATTTTCCAAAAAATGATAATGTTAAGATTGGGGAAATTCAAGTGGATAGTTTTACATATGTGTGTGAATAAGGATTCATAAGTGTTCAATACAAAATTCAACATTTCCAAAAAAACCAACGGTGAACTCAAAGCTTTTTCAACATAAAAAACAACCCATATACATTTCTGTATTATTAATGGGAGTATATAGTTCTCTTTGTGTGAATAAGTGTTAGTAAGTGTTATTCCCAAAAGAATAATTCCAAGAAAATATCTGCTCTTCCCCAAATAGCAGTGGGATTTCAATTTTTTCCTAATAATAATAATAAGAATGGGAATTTGGAGTGCATACTTTTACATATGTGTGTGAATAAAGATTGATCAGTTTTCAATACTTAAATCAACATTCCCCAAAAGACCATCGGAGAACAAAGTGTTTTCAACTTAAAAAACAACCAATAGATATTTATGTATTGTCAATGGAAGTATATAGATTTCTCTGTGTGAATAAGTGTTAGTAAGTGTTATTCACAAAACAATGATAATTCCAAGAACAAATCTGCCTATGTATATCCCCCAAATAGCAGTGGGATCTCAGTATTTTCCAAATAATAATAATGCCAAGATTGGGGAAATTGAAGTGGATAGTTTTACATATGTTTGTGAATAAGGATTCATAAGTGTTCAATACAAAATTAAACATTTCCAAAAACACTAACGGTGAACTTAAAGCTTTTTAACATAAAAAACAAACCATATAGATTTGTGTATTATTAATGGGAGTATATAGTTCTCTTTGTGTGAATAAGTGTTAGTAAGTGTTATTCCCAAAAAAATAATTCCAAGAAAATATCTTATCTTCCCCAAATAGCAGTGGGATTTCAATTTTTTCCTAATAATAAGAAGAAGAATGGGAATTTGGAGTGCATACTTTTACATATGTGTGTGAATAAAGATTGATAAGTTTTCAATACTTAAATCAACATTCCCCAAAAGACCATCGGAGAACAAAGTGTTTTCAACTTAAAAAAAAACCAATAGATATTTATGCATTGTCAATGGAAGTATATAGATTTCTCTGTGTGAATAAGTGTTAGTAAGTGTTATTCACAAAACAATGATAATTCCAAGAACAAATCTGCCTATGTATATTCCCCAAATAGCAGTGGGATCTCAATATTTTCCAAATAATAATAATGCCAAGATTGGGGAAATTGAAGTGGATAGTTTCACATATGTGTGCGAATAAGGATTCATAAGTGTTCAATACAAAATTCAACATTTCCAAAAACACTAACGGTGAACTCAAAGCTTTTTAACATAAAAAAACAACCCATATGGATTTGTGTATTATTAATGGGAGTATATAGTTGTCTTTGTGTGAATAAGTGTTAGTAAGTGTCATTCCCAAAAGAATAATTCCAAGAAAAAATCTGCTCTTCCCCAAATAGCAGTGGGATTTCAATTTTTTCCTAATAATAAGAAGAAGAATGGGAATTTGGAGTGCATAATTTTACATATGTGTGTGAATAAAGATTGATAAGTTTTCAATACTTAAATCAACATTCCCCAAAAGACCATCGGAGAACAAAGTGTTTTCAACTTTAAAAACAACCAATAGATATTTATGTATTGTCAATGGAAGTATATAGATTTCTCTGTGTGAATAAGTGTTAGTAAGTGTTATTCACAAAACAATGATAATTCCAAGAACAAATCTGCCTATGTATATCCCCCAAATAGCAGTGGGATCTCAGTATTTTCCAAATAATAATAATGCCAAGATTGGGGAAATTGAAGTGGATAGTTTTACATATGTGTGTGAATAAGGATTCATAAGTGTTCAATACAAAATTCAACATTTCCAAAAAAACTAACGGTGAACTCAAAGCTTTTTCAACATAAAAAACAACCCATATACATTTCTGTATTATTAATGGGAGTATATAGTTCTCTTTGTGTGAATAAGTGTTGTTAAGTGTCATTCCTAAGAGAATAATTCCAAGAAAAATCTGCTCTTCCCCAAATAGCAGTGGGATTTCAATTTTTTCCTAATAATAATGAGAAGAATGGGAATTTGAAGTGGATAGCTTTACATATGTGTGTGAATAGGATTGATATGTATCCAATACTAAAATCAATATTTTACCAAAAAGCAAAGGTGAACAGAAAGCGTTTTCAACTTAAAAAACAACCAATAGATATTTATGTATTGTCAATGAAGTATATAGATTTCTCTGTGTGAATAAGTGTTAGTAAGTGTTATTCACAAAACAATGATAATTCCAAGAACAAATCTGCCTATGTATTTCCCACAAATAGCAGTGGGATCTCAATATTTTCCAAATAATAATAATGCCAAGATTGGGGAAATTGAAGTGGATAGTTTTACATATGTGTGTGAATAAGGATTCATAAGTGTTCAATACAAAATTCAACATTTCCAAAAACACTAACGGTGAACTCAAAGCTTTTTAACATAAAAAACAACCCATATAAATTATTGTATTATTAATGGGAGTATATAGTTCTCTTTGTGTGAATAAGTGTTAGTAAGTGTTATTCCCAAAAAAATAATTCCAAGAAAATATCTGCTCTTCCCCAAATAGCAATGGGATTTCAATTTTTTCCTAATAATAATAATAAGAATGGGAATTTGGAGTGCATACTTTTACATATGTGTGTGAATAAAAATTGATAAGTTTTCAATACTTAAATCAACATTCCCCAAAAGACCATCGGAGAACAAAGTGTTTTCAACTTAAAAAACAACCAATAGATATTTATGTATTGTCAATGGAAGTATATAGATTTCTCTGTGTGAATAAGTGTTAGTAAGTGTTATTCACAAAACAATGATAATTCCAAGAACAAATCTGCCTATGTATATCCCCCAAATAGCAGTGGGATCTCAGTATTTTCCAAATAATAATAATGCCAAGATTGGGGAAATTGAAGTGGATAGTTTTACATATGTGTGTGAATAAGGATTCATAAGTGTTCAATACAAAATTCAACATTTCCAAAAAAACTAACGGTGAACTCAAAGCTTTTTCAACATAAAAAACAACCCATATACATTTCTGTATTATTAATGGGAGTATATAGTTCTCTTTGTGTGAATAAGTGTTGTTAAGTGTCATTCCTAAGAGAATAATTCCAAGAAAAATCTGCTCTTCCCCAAATAGCAGTGGGATTTCAATTTTTTCCTAATAATAATGAGAAGAATGGGAATTTGAAGTGGATAGCTTTACATATGTGTGTGAATAGGATTGATATGTATCCAATACTAAAATCAATATTTTACCAAAAAGCAAAGGTGAACAGAAAGCGTTTTCAACTTAAAAAACAACCAATAGATATTTATGTATTGTCAATGAAGTATATAGATTTCTCTGTGTGAATAAGTGTTAGTAAGTGTTATTCACAAAACAATGATAATTCCAAGAACAAATCTGCCTATGTATTTCCCACAAATAGCAGTGGGATCTCAATATTTTCCAAATAATAATAATGCCAAGATTGGGGAAATTGAAGTGGATAGTTTTACATATGTGTGTGAATAAGGATTCATAAGTGTTCAATACAAAATTCAACATTTCCAAAAACACTAACGGTGAACTCAAAGCTTTTTAACATAAAAAACAACCCATATAGATTATTGTATTATTAATGGGAGTATATAGTTCTCTTTGTGTGAATAAGTGTTAGTAAGTGTTATTCCCAAAAAAATAATTCCAAGAAAATATCTGCTCTTCCCCAAATAGCAATGGGATTTCAATTTTTTCCTAATAATAATAATAAGAATGGGAATTTGGAGTGCATACTTTTACATATGTGTGTGAATAAAAATTGATAAGTTTTCAATACTTAAATCAACATTCCCCAAAAGACCATCGGAGAACAAAGTGTTTTCAACTTAAAAAACAACCAATAGATATTTATGTATTGTCAATGGAAGTATATAGATTTCTCTGTGTGAATAAGTGTTAGTAAGTGTTATTCACAAAACAATGATAATTCCAAGAACAAATCTGCCTATGTATATCCCACAAATAGCAGTTGGATCTCAATATTTTCCAAATAATGATAATGCCAAGATTGGGGAAATTGAAGTGGATAGTTTTACATATGTGTGTGAATAAAGATTCATAAGTGTTCAATACAAAATTCAACATTTCCAAAAACACTAACGGTGAACTCAAAGCTTTATAACATAAAAAACAACCGTTATAGATTTGTGTATTATTAATGGGAGTATATAGTTCTCTTTGTGTGGATAAGTGTTAGTAAGTGTTATTCCCAAAAAAATAATTCCAAGAAAATATCTGCTCTTCCCCAAATAGCAGTGGGATTTCAATTTTTTCCTAATAATAATAATCAGAATGGGAATTTGGAGTGCATACTTTTACATATGTGTGTGAATAAAGATTGATAAGTTTCAATACTTAAATCAACATTCCCCAAAAGACCATCGGAGAACAAAGTGTTTTCAACTTAAAAAAACAACCAATAGATATTTATGTATTGTCAATGGAAGTATATAGATTTCTGTGTGTGAAAAGTGTTAGTAAGTGTTATTCACAAAACAATGATAATTCCAAGAACAAATCTGCCTATGTATATCCCACAAATAGCAGTGGGATCTCAATATTTTCCAAATAATGATAATGCCAAGATTGGGGAAATTGAAGTGGATAGTTTTACATATGTGTGTGAATAAGGATTCATAAGTGTTCAATACAAAATTCAACATTTCCAAAAACACTAACGGTGAACTCAAAGCTTTTTCAACATAAAAAACAACCCATATACATTTCTGTATTATTAATGGGAGTATATAGTTCTCTTTGTGTGAATAAGTGTCAGTAAGTGTTATCCCCAAAAGAATAATTCCAAGAAAATATCTGCTCTTCCCCAAATAGCAGTGGGATTTCAATTTTTTCCTAATAATAATAATAAGAATGGGAATTTGGAGTGCATACATATGTGTGTGAATAAAGATTGATAAGTTTTCAATACTTAAATCAACATTCCCCAAAAGACCATCGGAGAACAAAGTGTTTTCAACTTAAAAAACAACCAATAGATATTTATGTATTGTCAATGGAAGTATATAGATTTCTGTGTGTGAATAAGTGTTAGTAAGTGTTATTCACAAAACAATGATAATTCCAAGAACAAATCTGCCTATGTATATCCCACAAATAGCAAAGGGATCTCAATATTTTCCAAATAATAATAATGCCAAGATTGGGGAAATTGAAGTGGATAGTTTTACATATGTGTGTGAATAAGGATTCATAAGTGTTCAATACAAAATTAAACATTTCCAAAAACACTAACGGTGAACTCAAAGCTTTTTAACATAAAAAACAACCCATATGGATTTGTGTATTATTAATGGGAGTGTATAGTTGTCTTTGTGTGAATAAGTGTTAGTAAGTGTTATTCCCAAAAGAATAATTCCAAGAAAATATCTGCTCTTCCCAAAATAGCAGTGGGATTTCAATTTTTCCCTAATAATAATAATAAGAATGGGAATTCGGAGTGCATACTTTTACATATGTGTGTGAATAAAGATTGATAAGTTTTCAATACTTAAATCAACATTCCCCAAAAGACCATCGGAGAACAAAGTGTTTTCAACTTAAAAAACAACCAATAGATATTTATGTATTGTCAATGGAAGTATATAGATTTCTGTGTGTGAATAAGTGTTAGTAAGTGTTATTCACAAAACAATGATAATTCCAAGAACAAATCTGCCTATGTATATCCCACAAATAGCAGTGGGATCTCAAAATTTTCCAAATAATAATAATGCCAAGATTGGGGATATTGAATTGGATAGTTTTACATATATGTGTGAAAAAGGATTCATAAGTGTTCAATACAAAATTCAACATTTCGAAAAACACTAACGGTGAACTTAAAGCTTTTTAACATAAAAAACAAACCATATAGATTTGTGTATTATTAATGGGAGTATATAGTTCTTTTTGTGTGAATAATTGTTAGTAAGTGTTATTCCCAAAAGAATAATTCCAAGAAAATATCTGCTCTTCCCCAAATAGCAGTGGGATTTCAATTTTTTCCTAATAATAATAATAAGAATGGGGATTTGGAATGCATACTTTTACATATGTGCGTGAATAAAGATTGATAAGTTTTCAATACTTAAATCAACATTCCCCAAAAGACCATCGGAGAACAAAGTGTTTTCAACTTAAAAAACAACCAATAGATATTTATGTATTGTCAATGGAAGTATATAGATTTCTGTGTGTGAATAAGTGTTAGTAAGTGTTATTCACAAAACAATGATAATTCCAAGAACAAATCTGCCTATGTATATTCCCCAAATAGCAGTGGGATCTCAATATTTTCCAAATAATAATAATGCCAAGATTGGGGAAATTGAAGTGGATAGTTTCACATATGTGTGTGAATAAGGATTCATAAGTGTTCAATACAAAATTAAACATTTCCAAAAACACTAACGGTGAACTCAAAGCTTTTTAACATAAAAAACAAACCATATCGATTTGTGTATTATTAATGGGAGTATATAGTTCTCTTTGTGTGAATAAGTGTTAGTAAGTGTTATTCCCAAAAAAATAATTCCAAGAAAATATCTGCTCTTCCCCAAATAGCAGTGGGATTTCAATTTTTTCCTAATAATAATAATAAGAATGGGAATTCGGAGTGCATACTTTTACATATGTGTGTGAATAAAGATTGATAAGTTTTCAATACTTAAATCAACATTCCCCAAAAGACCATCGGAGAACAAAGTGTTTTCAACTTAAAAAAACAACCAATAGATATTTATGTATTGTCAATGGAAGTATATAGATTTCTCTGTGTGAATAAGTGTTAGTAAGTTTTATTCACAAAACAATGATAATTCCAAGAACAAATCTGCCTATGTATATTCCCCAAATAGCAGTGGGATCTCAATATTTTCCAAATAATAATAATGCCAAGATTGGGGAAATTGAAGTGGATAGATTTACATATGTGTGTGAAAAAGGATTCATAAGTGTTCAATACAAAATTCAACATTTCCAAAAAAAACAACGGTGAACTCAAAGCTTTTTCAACATAAAAAACAACCCATATACATTTGTGTATTATTAATGGGAGTATATAGTTGTCTTTGTGTGAATAAGTGTTAGTAAGTGTTATCCCCAAAATAATAATTCCAAGAAAAATCTGCTCTTCCCCAAATAGCAGTGGGATTTCAATTTTTTCCTAATAATAATGAGAAGAATGGGAATTTGGAGTGCATACTTTTACATATGTGTGTGAATAGGATTGATATGTTTCCAATACTAAAATCAATATTTTATTAGAAAGCAAAGGTGAACAGAAAGCGTTTTCAACTTAAAAAACAACCAATAGATATTTATGTATTGTCAATGGAAGTATATAGATTTCTCTGTGTGAATAAGTGTTAGTAAGTGTTATTCACAAAACAATGATAATTCCAAGAACAAATCTGCCTATGTATATCCCACAAATAGCAGTGGGATCAATATTTTCCAAATAATAATAATGCCAAGATTGGGGAAATTGAAGTGGATAGTTTTACATATGTGTGTGAATAAGGATTCATAAGTGTTCAATACAAAATTCAACATTTCCAAAAACACTAACGGTGAACTCAAAGCTTTTTAACATAAAAAACAAACCATATAGATTTGTGTATTATTAATGGGAGTATATAGTTCTCTTTGTGTGAATAAGTGTTAGTAAGTGTTATTCCCAAAAAAATAATTCCAAGAAAATATCTGCTCTTCCCCAAATAGCAGTGGGATTTCAATTTTTTCCTAATAATAATAATAAGAATGGGAATTTGGAGTGCATACTTTTACATATGTGTGTGAATAAAGATTGATAAGTTTTCAATACTTAAATCAACATTCCCCAAAAGACCATCGGAGAACAAAGTGTTTTCAACTTAAAAAACAACCAATAGATATTTATGTATTGTCAATGGAAGTATATAGATTTCTGTGTGTGAATAAGTGTTAGTAAGTGTTATTCACAAAACAATGATAATTCCAAGAACAAATCTGCCTATGTATATTCCCCAAATAGCAGTGGGATCTCAATATTTTCCAAATAATAATAATGCCAAGATTGGGGAAATTGAAGTGGATAGTTTCACATATGTGTGTGAATAAGGATTCATAAGTGTTCAATACAAAATTCAACATTTCCAAAAACACTAACGGTGAACTCAAAGCTTTTTAACATAAAAAACAACCCATATGGATTTGTGTATCATTAATGGGAGTGTATAGTTGTCTTTGTGTGGATAAGTGTTAGTAAGTGTTATTCCCAAAAGAATAATTCCAAGAAAATATCTGCTCTTCCCCAAATAGCAGTGGGATTTCAATTTTTTCCTAATAATAATAAGAAGAATGGGAATTTGCTGTGCATACTTTTACATATGTGTGTGAATAAAGATTGATAAGTTTTCAATACTTAAATCAACATTCCCCAAAAGACCATCGGAGAACAAAGTGTTTTCAACTTAAAAAACAACCAATAGGTATTGTCAATGGAAGTATATAGATTTCTGTGTGTGAATAAGTGTTAGTAAGTGTTATTCACAAAACAATGATAATTCCAAGAACAAATCTGCCTATGTATATTCCCCAAATAGCAGTGGGATCTCAATATTTTCCAAATAATAATAATGCCAAGATTGGGGAAATTGAAGTGGATAGTTTCACATATGTGTGTGAATAAGGATTCATAAGTGTTCAATACAAAATTCAACATTTCCAAAAACACTAACGGTGAACTCAAAGCTTTTTAACATAAAAAACAACCCATATGGATTTGTGTATCATTAATGGGAGTGTATAGTTGTCTTTGTGTGAATAAGTGTTAGTAAGTGTTATTCCCAAAAGAATAATTCCAAGAAAATATCTGCTCTTCCCCAAATAGCAGTGGGATTTCAATTTTTTCCTAATAATAATAAGAAGAATGGGAATTTGCTGTGCATACTTTTACATATGTGTGTGAATAAAGATTGATAAGTTTTCAATACTTAAATCAACATTCCCCAAAAGACCATCGGAGAACAAAGTGTTTTCAACTTAAAAAACAACCAATAGGTATTGTCAATGGAAGTATATAGATTTCTGTGTGTGAATAAGTGTTAGTAAGTGTTATTCACAAAACAATGATAATTCCAAGAACAAATCTGCCCATGTATATTCCCCAAATAGCAGTGGGATCTCAATATTTTCCAAATAATAATAATGCCAAGATTGGGGAAATTGAAGTGGATAGTTTCACATATGTGTGTGAATAAGGATTCATAAGTGTTCAATACAAAATTAAACATTTCCAAAAACACTAACGGTGAACTCAAAGCTTTTTAACATAAAAAACAAACCATATAGATTTGTGTATTATTAATGGGAGTATATAGTTCTCTTTGTGTGAATAAGTGTTAGTAAGTGTTATTCCCAAAAGAATAATTCCAAGAAAATATCTGCTCTTCCCCAAATAGCAGTGGGATTTCAATTTTTTCCTAATAATAATAATAAGAATGGGAATTTGGAGTGCATACTTTTACATATGTGTGTGAATGAAGATTGATAAGTTTTCAATACTTAAATCAACATTCCCCAAAAGACCATCGGAGAACAAAGTGTTTTCAACTTAAAAAACAACCAATAGATATTTATGTATTGTCAATGGAAGTATATAGATTTCTCTGTGTGAATAAGTGTTAGTAAGTGTTATTCACAAAACAATGATAATTCCAAGAACAAATCTGCCTATGTATATCCCACAAATAGCAGTGGGATCTCAATATTTTCCATATAATGATAATGCCAAGATTGGGGAAATTGAAGTGGATAGTTTCACATATGTGTGTGAATAAGGATTCATAAGTGTTCAATACAAAATTAAACATTTCCAAAAACACTAACGGTGAACTCAAAGCTTTTTAACATAAAAAACAACCCATATAGATCTGTGTATTATTAATGGGAGTATATAGTTCTCTTTGTGTGAATAAGTGTTAGTAAGTGTTATTCCCAAAAAAATAATTCCAAGAAAATATCTGCTCTTCCCCAAATAGCAGTGGGATTTCAATTTTTTCCTAATAATAATAATAAGAATGGGAATTTGTAGTGCATACTTTTACATATGTATGTGAATAGGATTGATATGTTTCCAATACTAAAATCAATATTTTACCAGAAAGCAAAAGTGAACAGAAAGCGTTTTCAACTTAAAAAACAACCAATAGATATTTATGTATTGTCAATGGAAGTATATAGATTTCTCTGTGTGAATAAGTGTTAGTAAGTGTTATTTACAAAACAATGATAATTCCAAGAACAAATCTGCCTATGTATATCCCACAAATAGCAGTGGGATCTCAATATTTTCCAAATAATGATAATGCCAAGATTGGGGAAATTGAAGTGGATAGGTTTACATATGTGTGTGAATAAGGATACATAAGTGTTCAATACAAAATTCAACATTTCCAAAAAAACTAACGGTGAACTCAAAGCTTTATAACATAAAAAACAACCCATATACATTTCTGTATTATTAATGGGAGTGTATAGTTCTCTTTGTGTGAATAAGTGTTAGTAAGTGTTATTCCCAAAAAAATAATTCCAAGAAAATATCTGCTCTTCCCCAAATAGCAGTGGGATTTTAATTTTTTCCTAATAATAATAATAAAAATTGGAATTCGGAGTGCATACTTTTACATATGTGTGTGAATAAAGATTGATAAGTTTTCAATACTTAAATCAACATTCCCCAAAAGACCATCGGAGAACAAAGTGTTTTCAACTTAAAAAACAACCAATAGATATTTATGTATTGTCAATGGAAGTATATAGATTTCTCTGTGTGAATAAGTGTTAGTAAGTGTTATTCACAAAACAATGATAATTCCAAGAACAAATCTGCCTATGTATATCCCCCAAATAGCAGTAGGTTCTCAATATTTTCCAAATAATAATAATACCAAGATTGGGGAAATTGAAGTGGATAGTTTTACATATGTGTGTGAAAAAGGATTCATAAGTGTTCAATACAAAATTCAACATTTCCAAAAACACTAACGGTGAACTCAAAGCTTTATAACATAAAAAACAACCGTTATAGATTTGTGTATTATTAATGGGAGTATATAGTTCTCTTTGTGTGGATAAGTGTTAGTAAGTGTCATTCCCAAAAGAATAATACCAAGAAAAATCTGCTATTCCCCAAATAGCAGTGGGATTTCAATTTTTTCTAATAATAATGAGAAGAATGGGAATTTGAAGTGGATAGCTTTACATATGTGTGTGAATAGGATTGATATGTATCCAATACTAAAATCAATATTTTACCAAAAAGCAAAGGTGAACAGAAAGCGTTTTCAACTTAAAAAACAACCAATAGATATTTATGTATTGTCAATGAAGTATATAGATTTCTCTGTGTGAATAAGTGTTAGTAAGTGTTATTCACAAAACAATGATAATTCCAAGAACAAATCTGCCTATGTATTTCCCACAAATAGCAGTGGGATCTCAATATTTTCCAAATAATAATAATGCCAAGATTGGGGAAATTGAAGTGGATAGTTTTACATATGTGTGTGAATAAGGATTCATAAGTGTTCAATACAAAATTCAACATTTCCAAAAACACTAACGGTGAACTCAAAGCTTTTTAACATAAAAAACAACCCATATAGATTATTGTATTATTAATGGGAGTATATAGTTCTCTTTGTGTGAATAAGTGTTAGTAAGTGTTATTCCCAAAAAAATAATTCCAAGAAAATATCTGCTCTTCCCCAAATAGCAATGGGATTTCAATTTTTTCCTAATAATAATAATAAGAATGGGAATTTGGAGTGCATACTTTTACATATGTGTGTGAATAAAAATTGATAAGTTTTCAATACTTAAATCAACATTCCCCAAAAGACCATCGGAGAACAAAGTGTTTTCAACTTAAAAAACAACCAATAGATATTTATGTATTGTCAATGGAAGTATATAGATTTCTCTGTGTGAATAAGTGTTAGTAAGTGTTATTCACAAAACAATGATAATTCCAAGAACAAATCTGCCTATGTATATCCCACAAATAGCAGTTGGATCTCAATATTTTCCAAATAATGATAATGCCAAGATTGGGGAAATTGAAGTGGATAGTTTTACATATGTGTGTGAATAAAGATTCATAAGTGTTCAATACAAAATTCAACATTTCCAAAAACACTAACGGTGAACTCAAAGCTTTATAACATAAAAAACAACCGTTATAGATTTGTGTATTATTAATGGGAGTATATAGTTCTCTTTGTGTGGATAAGTGTTAGTAAGTGTTATTCCCAAAAAAATAATTCCAAGAAAATATCTGCTCTTCCCCAAATAGCAGTGGGATTTCAATTTTTTCCTAATAATAATAATCAGAATGGGAATTTGGAGTGCATACTTTTACATATGTGTGTGAATAAAGATTGATAAGTTTCAATACTTAAATCAACATTCCCCAAAAGACCATCGGAGAACAAAGTGTTTTCAACTTAAAAAAACAACCAATAGATATTTATGTATTGTCAATGGAAGTATATAGATTTCTGTGTGTGAAAAGTGTTAGTAAGTGTTATTCACAAAACAATGATAATTCCAAGAACAAATCTGCCTATGTATATCCCACAAATAGCAGTGGGATCTCAATATTTTCCAAATAATGATAATGCCAAGATTGGGGAAATTGAAGTGGATAGTTTTACATATGTGTGTGAATAAGGATTCATAAGTGTTCAATACAAAATTCAACATTTCCAAAAACACTAACGGTGAACTCAAAGCTTTTTCAACATAAAAAACAACCCATATACATTTCTGTATTATTAATGGGAGTATATAGTTCTCTTTGTGTGAATAAGTGTCAGTAAGTGTTATCCCCAAAAGAATAATTCCAAGAAAATATCTGCTCTTCCCCAAATAGCAGTGGGATTTCAATTTTTTCCTAATAATAATAATAAGAATGGGAATTTGGAGTGCATACATATGTGTGTGAATAAAGATTGATAAGTTTTCAATACTTAAATCAACATTCCCCAAAAGACCATCGGAGAACAAAGTGTTTTCAACTTAAAAAACAACCAATAGATATTTATGTATTGTCAATGGAAGTATATAGATTTCTGTGTGTGAATAAGTGTTAGTAAGTGTTATTCACAAAACAATGATAATTCCAAGAACAAATCTGCCTATGTATATCCCACAAATAGCAAAGGGATCTCAATATTTTCCAAATAATAATAATGCCAAGATTGGGGAAATTGAAGTGGATAGTTTCACATATGTGTGTGAATAAGGATTCATAAGTGTTCAATACAAAATTAAACATTTCCAAAAACACTAACGGTGAACTCAAAGCTTTTTAACATAAAAAACAACCCATATGGATTTGTGTATTATTAATGGGAGTGTATAGTTGTCTTTGTGTGAATAAGTGTTAGTAAGTGTTATTCCCAAAAGAATAATTCCAAGAAAATATCTGCTCTTCCCAAAATAGCAGTGGGATTTCAATTTTTCCCTAATAATAATAATAAGAATGGGAATTCGGAGTGCATACTTTTACATATGTGTGTGAATAAAGATTGATAAGTTTTCAATACTTAAATCAACATTCCCCAAAAGACCATCGGAGAACAAAGTGTTTTCAACTTAAAAAACAACCAATAGATATTTATGTATTGTCAATGGAAGTATATAGATTTCTGTGTGTGAATAAGTGTTAGTAAGTGTTATTCACAAAACAATGATAATTCCAAGAACAAATCTGCCTATGTATATCCCACAAATAGCAGTGGGATCTCAAAATTTTCCAAATAATAATAATGCCAAGATTGGGGATATTGAATTGGATAGTTTTACATATATGTGTGAAAAAGGATTCATAAGTGTTCAATACAAAATTCAACATTTCGAAAAACACTAACGGTGAACTTAAAGCTTTTTAACATAAAAAACAAACCATATAGATTTGTGTATTATTAATGGGAGTATATAGTTCTTTTTGTGTGAATAATTGTTAGTAAGTGTTATTCCCAAAAGAATAATTCCAAGAAAATATCTGCTCTTCCCCAAATAGCAGTGGGATTTCAATTTTTTCCTAATAATAATAATAAGAATGGGGATTTGGAATGCATACTTTTACATATGTGCGTGAATAAAGATTGATAAGTTTTCAATACTTAAATCAACATTCCCCAAAAGACCATCGGAGAACAAAGTGTTTTCAACTTAAAAAACAACCAATAGATATTTATGTATTGTCAATGGAAGTATATAGATTTCTGTGTGTGAATAAGTGTTAGTAAGTGTTATTCACAAAACAATGATAATTCCAAGAACAAATCTGCCTATGTATATTCCCCAAATAGCAGTGGGATCTCAATATTTTCCAAATAATAATAATGCCAAGATTGGGGAAATTGAAGTGGATAGTTTCACATATGTGTGTGAATAAGGATTCATAAGTGTTCAATACAAAATTAAACATTTCCAAAAACACTAACGGTGAACTCAAAGCTTTTTAACATAAAAAACAAACCATATCGATTTGTGTATTATTAATGGGAGTATATAGTTCTCTTTGTGTGAATAAGTGTTAGTAAGTGTTATTCCCAAAAAAATAATTCCAAGAAAATATCTGCTCTTCCCCAAATAGCAGTGGGATTTCAATTTTTTCCTAATAATAATAATAAGAATGGGAATTCGGAGTGCATACTTTTACATATGTGTGTGAATAAAGATTGATAAGTTTTCAATACTTAAATCAACATTCCCCAAAAGACCATCGGAGAACAAAGTGTTTTCAACTTAAAAAAACAACCAATAGATATTTATGTATTGTCAATGGAAGTATATAGATTTCTCTGTGTGAATAAGTGTTAGTAAGTTTTATTCACAAAACAATGATAATTCCAAGAACAAATCTGCCTATGTATATTCCCCAAATAGCAGTGGGATCTCAATATTTTCCAAATAATAATAATGCCAAGATTGGGGAAATTGAAGTGGATAGATTTACATATGTGTGTGAAAAAGGATTCATAAGTGTTCAATACAAAATTCAACATTTCCAAAAAAAACAACGGTGAACTCAAAGCTTTTTCAACATAAAAAACAACCCATATACATTTGTGTATTATTAATGGGAGTATATAGTTGTCTTTGTGTGAATAAGTGTTAGTAAGTGTTATCCCCAAAATAATAATTCCAAGAAAAATCTGCTCTTCCCCAAATAGCAGTGGGATTTCAATTTTTTCCTAATAATAATGAGAAGAATGGGAATTTGGAGTGCATACTTTTACATATGTGTGTGAATAGGATTGATATGTTTCCAATACTAAAATCAATATTTTATTAGAAAGCAAAGGTGAACAGAAAGCGTTTTCAACTTAAAAAACAACCAATAGATATTTATGTATTGTCAATGGAAGTATATAGATTTCTCTGTGTGAATAAGTGTTAGTAAGTGTTATTCACAAAACAATGATAATTCCAAGAACAAATCTGCCTATGTATATCCCACAAATAGCAGTGGGATCAATATTTTCCAAATAATAATAATGCCAAGATTGGGGAAATTGAAGTGGATAGTTTTACATATGTGTGTGAATAAGGATTCATAAGTGTTCAATACAAAATTCAACATTTCCAAAAACACTAACGGTGAACTCAAAGCTTTTTAACATAAAAAACAAACCATATAGATTTGTGTATTATTAATGGGAGTATATAGTTCTCTTTGTGTGAATAAGTGTTAGTAAGTGTTATTCCCAAAAAAATAATTCCAAGAAAATATCTGCTCTTCCCCAAATAGCAGTGGGATTTCAATTTTTTCCTAATAATAATAATAAGAATGGGAATTTGGAGTGCATACTTTTACATATGTGTGTGAATAAAGATTGATAAGTTTTCAATACTTAAATCAACATTCCCCAAAAGACCATCGGAGAACAAAGTGTTTTCAACTTAAAAAACAACCAATAGATATTTATGTATTGTCAATGGAAGTATATAGATTTCTGTGTGTGAATAAGTGTTAGTAAGTGTTATTCACAAAACAATGATAATTCCAAGAACAAATCTGCCTATGTATATTCCCCAAATAGCAGTGGGATCTCAATATTTTCCAAATAATAATAATGCCAAGATTGGGGAAATTGAAGTGGATAGTTTCACATATGTGTGTGAATAAGGATTCATAAGTGTTCAATACAAAATTCAACATTTCCAAAAACACTAACGGTGAACTCAAAGCTTTTTAACATAAAAAACAACCCATATGGATTTGTGTATCATTAATGGGAGTGTATAGTTGTCTTTGTGTGGATAAGTGTTAGTAAGTGTTATTCCCAAAAGAATAATTCCAAGAAAATATCTGCTCTTCCCCAAATAGCAGTGGGATTTCAATTTTTTCCTAATAATAATAAGAAGAATGGGAATTTGCTGTGCATACTTTTACATATGTGTGTGAATAAAGATTGATAAGTTTTCAATACTTAAATCAACATTCCCCAAAAGACCATCGGAGAACAAAGTGTTTTCAACTTAAAAAACAACCAATAGGTATTGTCAATGGAAGTATATAGATTTCTGTGTGTGAATAAGTGTTAGTAAGTGTTATTCACAAAACAATGATAATTCCAAGAACAAATCTGCCTATGTATATTCCCCAAATAGCAGTGGGATCTCAATATTTTCCAAATAATAATAATGCCAAGATTGGGGAAATTGAAGTGGATAGTTTCACATATGTGTGTGAATAAGGATTCATAAGTGTTCAATACAAAATTCAACATTTCCAAAAACACTAACGGTGAACTCAAAGCTTTTTAACATAAAAAACAACCCATATGGATTTGTGTATCATTAATGGGAGTGTATAGTTGTCTTTGTGTGAATAAGTGTTAGTAAGTGTTATTCCCAAAAGAATAATTCCAAGAAAATATCTGCTCTTCCCCAAATAGCAGTGGGATTTCAATTTTTTCCTAATAATAATAAGAAGAATGGGAATTTGCTGTGCATACTTTTACATATGTGTGTGAATAAAGATTGATAAGTTTTCAATACTTAAATCAACATTCCCCAAAAGACCATCGGAGAACAAAGTGTTTTCAACTTAAAAAACAACCAATAGGTATTGTCAATGGAAGTATATAGATTTCTGTGTGTGAATAAGTGTTAGTAAGTGTTATTCACAAAACAATGATAATTCCAAGAACAAATCTGCCCATGTATATTCCCCAAATAGCAGTGGGATCTCAATATTTTCCAAATAATAATAATGCCAAGATTGGGGAAATTGAAGTGGATAGTTTCACATATGTGTGTGAATAAGGATTCATAAGTGTTCAATACAAAATTAAACATTTCCAAAAACACTAACGGTGAACTCAAAGCTTTTTAACATAAAAAACAAACCATATAGATTTGTGTATTATTAATGGGAGTATATAGTTCTCTTTGTGTGAATAAGTGTTAGTAAGTGTTATTCCCAAAAGAATAATTCCAAGAAAATATCTGCTCTTCCCCAAATAGCAGTGGGATTTCAATTTTTTCCTAATAATAATAATAAGAATGGGAATTTGGAGTGCATACTTTTACATATGTGTGTGAATGAAGATTGATAAGTTTTCAATACTTAAATCAACATTCCCCAAAAGACCATCGGAGAACAAAGTGTTTTCAACTTAAAAAACAACCAATAGATATTTATGTATTGTCAATGGAAGTATATAGATTTCTCTGTGTGAATAAGTGTTAGTAAGTGTTATTCACAAAACAATGATAATTCCAAGAACAAATCTGCCTATGTATATCCCACAAATAGCAGTGGGATCTCAATATTTTCCATATAATGATAATGCCAAGATTGGGGAAATTGAAGTGGATAGTTTCACATATGTGTGTGAATAAGGATTCATAAGTGTTCAATACAAAATTAAACATTTCCAAAAACACTAACGGTGAACTCAAAGCTTTTTAACATAAAAAACAACCCATATAGATCTGTGTATTATTAATGGGAGTATATAGTTCTCTTTGTGTGAATAAGTGTTAGTAAGTGTTATTCCCAAAAAAATAATTCCAAGAAAATATCTGCTCTTCCCCAAATAGCAGTGGGATTTCAATTTTTTCCTAATAATAATAATAAGAATGGGAATTTGTAGTGCATACTTTTACATATGTATGTGAATAGGATTGATATGTTTCCAATACTAAAATCAATATTTTACCAGAAAGCAAAAGTGAACAGAAAGCGTTTTCAACTTAAAAAACAACCAATAGATATTTATGTATTGTCAATGGAAGTATATAGATTTCTCTGTGTGAATAAGTGTTAGTAAGTGTTATTTACAAAACAATGATAATTCCAAGAACAAATCTGCCTATGTATATCCCACAAATAGCAGTGGGATCTCAATATTTTCCAAATAATGATAATGCCAAGATTGGGGAAATTGAAGTGGATAGGTTTACATATGTGTGTGAATAAGGATACATAAGTGTTCAATACAAAATTCAACATTTCCAAAAAAACTAACGGTGAACTCAAAGCTTTATAACATAAAAAACAACCCATATACATTTCTGTATTATTAATGGGAGTGTATAGTTCTCTTTGTGTGAATAAGTGTTAGTAAGTGTTATTCCCAAAAAAATAATTCCAAGAAAATATCTGCTCTTCCCCAAATAGCAGTGGGATTTTAATTTTTTCCTAATAATAATAATAAAAATTGGAATTCGGAGTGCATACTTTTACATATGTGTGTGAATAAAGATTGATAAGTTTTCAATACTTAAATCAACATTCCCCAAAAGACCATCGGAGAACAAAGTGTTTTCAACTTAAAAAACAACCAATAGATATTTATGTATTGTCAATGGAAGTATATAGATTTCTCTGTGTGAATAAGTGTTAGTAAGTGTTATTCACAAAACAATGATAATTCCAAGAACAAATCTGCCTATGTATATCCCCCAAATAGCAGTAGGTTCTCAATATTTTCCAAATAATAATAATACCAAGATTGGGGAAATTGAAGTGGATAGTTTTACATATGTGTGTGAAAAAGGATTCATAAGTGTTCAATACAAAATTCAACATTTCCAAAAACACTAACGGTGAACTCAAAGCTTTATAACATAAAAAACAACCGTTATAGATTTGTGTATTATTAATGGGAGTATATAGTTCTCTTTGTGTGGATAAGTGTTAGTAAGTGTCATTCCCAAAAGAATAATACCAAGAAAAATCTGCTATTCCCCAAATAGCAGTGGGATTTCAATTTTTTCTAATAATAATGAGAAGAATGGGAATTTGAAGTGGATAGCTTTACATATGTGTGTGAATAGGATTGATATGTTTCCAATACTAAAATCAATATTTTACCAGAAAGCAAAGGTGAACAGAAAGCGTTTTCAACTTAAAAAACAACCAATAGATATTTATGTATTGTCAATGGAAGTATATAGATTTCTGTGTGTGAATAAGTGTTAGTAAGTGTTATTCACAAAACAATGATAATTCCAAGAACAAATCTGCCTATGTATATTCCCCAAATAGCAGTGGGATCTCAATATTTTCCAAATAATAATAATGCCAAGATTGGGGAAATTGAAGTGGATAGTTTTACATATGTGTGTGAATAAGGATCCATAAGTGTTCAATACAAAATTCAACTTTTCCAGAAAAACTAACAGTGAACTCAAAGCTTTTTCAACATAAAAAACAACCCATATAGATTTGTGTATCATTAATGGGAGTATATAGTTCTCTTTGTGTTAATAAGTGTTAGTAAGTGTTATTCCCAAAAGAATAATTCCAAAAAAAATCTGCTCTTCCCCAAATAGCAGTGGGAATTCAATTTTTTCCTAATAATAATGATAAGAATGGGAATTTTGAGTGCATACTTTTACATATGTGTGTGAGTAAAGATTGATAAGTTTTTAATACTAAAATCAATATTTTACCAAAAAGCAACGGTGAACAGAAAGCGTTTTCAACTTTAAAAAACAACCAATAGATATTTATGTATTGTCAATGGAAGTATATAGATTTCTCTGTTTGAATAAGTGTTAGTAAGTGTTATTCACAAAACAATGATAATTCCAATAACAAATCTGCCTATGTATATCCCACAAATAGCAGTGGGATCTCAATATTTTCCAAATAATAATAATGCCAAGATTGGGGAAATTGAAGTGGATAGTTTTACATATGTGTGTGAATAAGGATTCATAAGTGTTCAATACAAAATTCAACATTTCCAAAAACACTAACAGTGAACTTAAAGCTTTTCAACATAAAAAACAACCCATATAGATTTGTGTATTAATAATGGGAGTATATAGTTCTCTTTGTGTAAATAAGTGTTGTTAAGTGTTATTCCCAAAAGAATAATTCCAAGAAAAAATCTGCTCTTCCCCAAATAGCAGTGGGATTTCAATATTTTCCAAATATTAATAATGCCAAGATTTCGGAAATTGAAGTGGATAGTTTTACATATGTGTGTGAATAAGGATTCATAAGTGTTCCATACAAAATTCAACATTTCCAGAAAAACTAATTGTGAACTCAAAGCTTTTTCAACATAAAAAACAACCTATATAGATTTGTTTATTAATAATGGGAGTATATAGTTCTCTTTGTTTGAATAAGTGTTAGTAAGTGTTATTCCCAAAAGAATAATTCCAAAAAAAATCTGCTATCCCCCAAATAGCAGTGGGATTTCAATTTTTTTCTAATAATAATAATAAGAATGGGAATTTGGGGTGCATACTTTTACATATGTGTGTGAATAAGGATTGATAAGTTTTCAATACTTAAATCAATATTTTACCAAAAAGCAACGGTGAACTGAAAGCGTTTTCAACTTAAGAAAACAACCAATAGATATTTATGTATTGTCAATGGAAGTATATAGATTTCTCTGCGTGAATAAGTGTTGGTATGTGTTATTCACAAAACAATGATAATTCCAAGAACAAATCTGCCTATGTATATATTCCCCAAATAGCAGTGGGATCTCAATATTTTCCAAATAATAATAATACCAAGATTGGGGAAATTGAAGTGGATAGTTTTACATACGTGTGTGAATAAGGATTCATAAGTGTTCAATACAAAATTCAACATTTCCGAAAAAACTAACGGTGAACTTAAAGCTTTTTAACATAAAAAACAACCCATATGGATTTGTGTATTATTAATGGGAGTGTATAGTTGTCTTTGTGCGAATTGTTAGTAAGTGTTATTCCCAAAAGAATAATTCCATGAAAAAATCTGCTCTTCCCCAAATAGCAGTGGGATTTCAATTTTTCCCATATGATAATGATAAGAATGGGAATTTGGGGTGCATACTTTAAATATGTGTGTGAATAAGGATTGATATGTTTTCAATACTAAAATCAATATTTTACCAAAAAGCAACGGTGAACTGAAAGCGTTTTCAACTTGAAAAACAACCAATAGATATTTATGTATTGTAAATGGAAGTATATAGATTTCTCTGTGTGAATAAGTGTTAGTAAGTGTTATTCACAAAACAATGATAATTCCAAGAACAAATATGCCTATGTATATATTCCCCAAATAGCAGTGGGATTTCAATATTTTCCAAATAATGATAATACCAAGATTGGGGAAATTGAATTGGATAGTTTTACATACGTGTGTGAATAAGGATTCATAAGTGTTCAATACAAAATTAAACATTTCCAAAAAAACTAACAGTGAACTCAAAGCTTTTTCAACATAAAAAACAACCCATATACATTTCTGTATTATTAATGGGAGTATATAGTTCTCTTTGTGTGAATAAGTGTTAGTAAGTGTTATTCCCAAAAGAATAATTCCAAGAAAATTTGCTATTCCCCAGATAGCAGTGGGATTTCAATTTTTTTTCTAATAATAATAAGAAGAATTCGAATTTGAAGTGGATAGCTTTACATATGCGTGTGAATAAGGATTGATATGTTTTCAATACTAAAATCAACATTCCCCAAAAAAGCATCGGTGAACTGAAAGCGTTTTCAACATAAAAAAACAACCAATAGATATTTATGTATTGTCAATGGAAGAATATAGATTTCTCTGTGTGAATAAGTGTTAGTAAGTGTTATTCACAAAACAATGATAATTCCAAGAACAAATCTGCCTATGTATATCCCACAAATAGCAGTGGGATTTCAATATTTTTCGAATAATAATAATGCCAAGATTGGGGAAATTGAAGTGGATAGCTTTACATATGTGTGTAAATAAGGATTCATAAGTGTTCAATACAAAATTGAACATTTCCAAAAAAACTAACGATGAACTCAAAGCTTTTTCAACCTAAAAAACAACCCATATAGATTTGTGTATTAATAATGGGAGTATATAGTTCTCTTTGTGTGAATAAGTTTTAGTAAGTGTTATTCCCAAATGAATAATTCCAAGAAAAATCTGCTATTCCCCAGATAGCAGTGGAATTTCAATTTTTTTTCTAATAATAATAAGAAGAATTGTAATTTGAAGTGGATAGCTTTACATATGTGTGTGAATAAGGATTGATATGTTTTCAATACTAAAATCAACATTCCCCGAAAAAGCATCGGTGAACTGAAAGCGTTTTCAACTTAAAAAAACAACCAATGGATATTTATGTATTGTCAATAAGAGAATATAGATATCTCTGTGTGAATAAGTGTTAGTAAGTGTTATTAACAAAACAATGATAATTCCAAGAACAAATCTGCCTATGTATATTCCCCAAATAGCAGTGGGATCACAATATTTTCCAAATAATGATAATGCCAAGATTGGGGAAGTTGAAGTGGATAGTCTTACATATTCGTGTGAATAAGGATTCATAAGTGTTCAATACAAAATTCAACATTTCTAAAAAAACTAACGGTGAACTCAAAGCTTTTTCAACATAAAAAACCAGCCATATAGATTTGTGTATTATTAATGGGAGTATATAGTTGTCTTTGTGTGAATAAGTGTTAGTATGTGTCATTCCCAAAAGAATAATTCCAAGAAAAAATCTGCTCTTCCCCAAATAGCAGTGGGATTTCAATTTTTTCCTTATAATAATAATAAGAATGGGAATTTGGAGTGCATACTTTTACATATGTGTGTGAATAGAGATTGATAAGTTTTCAATACTAAAATCAATATTTTACCAAAAAGCAACGGTGAACTGAAAGCTTTTTCAACTTAGAAAAACAACCATTAGATATTTATGTATTGTCAAGGGAAGTATATGGATTTCTCTGTGTGAATAAGTGTTTAAGTGTTTTTCACGAAACAATGATAGTTCCAAGAACAAATCTGCCTATGTATATATTCCCTAGATAGCAGTGAGATCTCAATATTTTCCAAATAATAATAATGCCAAGATTGGGGAAATTGAAGTGGATAGTCTTACATATGTTTGTGAATAAGGATTCATAAGTGTTCAATACAAAATTCAACATTTCCAAAAAAACTAACGGTGAACTTAAAGCTTTTCAACATAAAAAACAACCCATATAGATTTGTGTATTATTAATGGGAGTATATAGTTCTCTTTGTGTTAATAAGTGTTAGTAAGTGTCATTCCCAAAAGAATAATTCCAAGGAGAAATCTGCTATTCCCCAGATAGCAGTGGGATTTCAATATTTTTTCTAATAATAATAAGAAGAATTGGAATTTGAAGTGGATAGCTTTACATATGTTTGTGAATAAGGATTGATATGTTTTCAATACTAAAATCAATATTTTACCAAAAAGCAACGGTGAACTGGAAGCGTTTTCAACTTAAAAAAACAACCAATAGATATTCATATATTGTCAATGGAAGTATATAGATTTCTCTGTTTGAATAAGTGTTAGTAAGTGTTATTCACAAAACAATGATAATTCCAAGAACAAATCTGCCTATGTATATATCCCCCAAATAGCAGTGGGATCTCAATATTTTCCAAATAATAATAATACCAAGATTGGGGAAATTGAAGTGGATAGTTTTACATACGTGTGTGAATAAGGATTCATAAGTGTTCAATACAAAATTCAACATTTCCGAAAAAACTAACGGTGAACTTAAAGCTTTTTAACATAAAAAACAACTCATTTAGATTTGTGTATTAAAAATGGGAGTATATAGTTCTCTTTGTGCGAATTGTTAGTAAGTGTTATTCCCAAAAGAATAATTCCATGAAAAAATCTGCTCTTCCCCAAATAGCAGTGGGATTTCAATTTTTCCCATATAATAATGATAAGAATGGGAATTTGGAGTGCATACTTTAAATATGTGTGTGAATAAGGATTGATATGTTTTCAAAACTAAAATCAATATTTTACCAAAAAGCAACGGTGAACTGAAAGCGTTTTCAACTTGAAAAACAACCAATTGATATTTATGTATTGTCAATGGAAGTATATAGATTTCTCTGTGTGAATAAGTGTTAGTAAGTGTTATTCACAAAACAATGATAATTCCAAGAACAAATCTGCCTATGTATATATTCCCCAAATAGCAGTGGGATCTCAATATTTTCCAAATAATAATAATACCAAGATTGGGGAAATTGAATTGGATAGTTTTACATATGTGTGTGAATAAGGATTCATAAGTGTCCAATACAAAATTCAACATTTCCAAAAAACTAACGATGAACTCAAAGCTTTTTCAACATAAAAAACAACCCATATAGATTTGTGTATTATTAATGGGAGTATATAGTTCTCTTTGTGTGAATAAGTGTTAGTAAGTGTTATTCCCAAAAGAATAATTCCAAGAAAATTTGCTATTCCCCAGATAGCAGTGGGATTTCAATTTTTTTTCTAATAATAATAAGAAGAATTCGAATTTGAAGTGGATAGCTTTACATATGCGTGTGAATAAGGATTGATATGTTTTCAATACTAAAATCAACATTCCCCAAAAAAGCATCGGTGAACTGAAAGCGTTTTCAACATAAAAAAACAACCAATAGATATTTATGTATCGTCAATGGAAGTATATAGATTTCTCTGTGTGAATAAGTGTTAGTAAGTGTTATTAACAAAACAATGATAATTCCAAGAACAAATCTGCCTATGTATATTCCCCAAATAGCAGTGGGATCTCAATATTTTCCAAAAAATAATAATGCCAAGATTGGGGAAATTGAAGTGGATAGTCTTACATATTCGTGTGAATAAGGATTCATAAGTGTTCAATACAAAATTCAACATTTCTAAAAAAACTAACGGTGAACTCAAAGCTTTTTCAACATAAAAAACCAGCCATATAGATTTGTGTATTATTAATGGGAGTATATAGTTTTATTTGTGTGAATAAGTGTTAGTAAGTGTCATTCCCAAAAGAATAATTCCAAGAAGAAATTTGCTCTTCCCCAAATAGCAGTGGGATTTCAATTTTTTCCTTATAATAATAATAAGAATGGGAATTTTGATTGCATTCTTTTACATATGTGTGTGAATAGAGATTGATAAGTTTTCAATACTAAAATCAATATTTTACCAAAAAGCAACGGTGAACTGAAAGCTTTTTCAACTTAGAAAAACAACCAATAGATATTTATGTATTGTCAATGGAAGTATATGGATTTCTCTGTGTGAATAAGTGTTTAAGTGTTTTTCACAAAACAATGATAGTTCCAAGAACAAATCTGCCTATGTATATATTCCCCAAATAGCAGTGGGATCTCAATATTTTCCAAATAATAATAATGCCAATATTGGGGAAATTGAAGTGGATAGTCTTACATATGTGTGTGAATAATGATTCATAAGTGTTCAATACAAAATTCAACATTTCCAAAAAAACTAACGGTGAACTCAAAGCTTTTTCGACATAAAAAACAACCTATATAGATTTGTGTATTATTAATGGGAGTATATAGTTCTCTTTGTGTGAATAAGTGTTAGTAAGTGTCATTCCCAAAAGAATAATTCCAAGGAGAAATCTGCTATTCCCCAGATAGCAGTGGGATTTCAATATTTTTTCTAATAATAATAAGAAGAATTGGAATTTGAAGTTGATAGCTTTACATATGTGTGTGAATAAGGATTGATATGTTTTCAATACTAAAATCAATATTTTACCAAAAAGCAACGGTGAACTGGAAGCGTTTTCAACTTAAAAAAACAACCAATAGATATTCATGTATTGTCAATGGAAGTATATAGATTTCTCTGTTTGAATAAGTGTTAGTAAGTGTTATTCACAAAACAATGATAATTCCAAGAACAAATCTGCCTATGTATATATTCCCCAAATAGCAGTGGGATCTCAATATTTTCCAAATAATAGTAATACCAAGATTGGGGAAATTGAAGTGGATAGTTTTACATACGTGTGTGAATAAGGATTCATAAGTGTTCAATACAAAATTCAACATTTCCGAAAAAACTAACGGTGAACTTAAAGCTTTTTAACGTAAAAAACAACCCATTTAGATTTGTGTATTAATAATGGGAGTATATAGTTCTCTTTGTACGAATTGTTAGTAAGTGTTATTCCCAAAAGAATAATTCCATGAAAAAATCTGCTCTTCCCCAAATAGCAGTGGGATTTCAATTTTTCCCATATAATAATGATAAGAATGGGAATTTGGGGTGCATACTTTAAATATGAGTGTGAATAAGGATTGATATGTTTTCAATACTAAAATCAATATTTTACCAAAAAGCAACGGTGAACTGAAAGCGTTTTCAACTTGAAAAACAACCAATAGATATTTATGTATTGTCAATGGAAGTATATAGATTTCTCTGTGTGAATAAGTGTTAGTAAGTGTTATTCACAAAACAATGATAATTCCAAGAACAAATCTGCCTATGTATATTCCCCAAATAGCAGTGGGATCTCAATATTTTCCAAAAAATAATAATGCCAAGATTGGGGAAATTGAAGTGGATAGTCTTACATATTCGTGTGAATAAGGATTCATAAGTGTTCAATACAAAATTCAACATTTCTAAAAAAACTAACGGTGAACTCAAAGCTTTTCCAACATAAAAAACCAGCCATATAGATTTGTGTATTATTAATGGGAGTATATAGTTCTATTTGTGTGAATAAGTGTTAGTAAGTGTCATTCCCAAAAGAATAATTCCAAGAAGAAATTTGCTCTTCCCCAAATAGCAGTGGGATTTCAATTTTTTCCTTATAATAATGAGAAGAATGGGAATTTGAAGTGGATAGCTTTACATATGTGTGTGAATAGAGATTGATAAGTTTTCAATACTAAAATCAATATTTTACCAAAAAGCAACGGTGAACTGAAAGCTTTTTCAACTTAGAAAAACAACCAATAGATATTTATGTATTGTCAATGGAAGTATATGGATTTCTCTGTGTGAATAAGTGTTTAAGTGTTTTTCACGAAACAATGATAGTTCCAAGAACAAATCTGCCTATGTATATATTCCCCAAATAGCAGTGGGATCTCAATATTTTCCAAATAATAATAATACTAAGATTGGGGAAATTGAAGTGGATAGTTTTACATATGTGTGTGAATAAGGATTCATAAGTGTTCAATACAAAATTCAACATTTCTAAAAAAACTAACGGTGAACTCAAAGCTTTTCCAACATAAAAAACCAGCCATATAGATTTGTGTATTATTAATGGGAGTATATAGTTCTATTTGTGTGAATAAGTGTTAGTAAGTGTTATTCCCAAAAGAATAATTCCAAAAAAAATCTGCTCTTCCCCAAATAGAAGTGGGATTTCAATTTTTTCCTAATAATAATAATAAGAATGGGAATTTGGAGTGCATACTTTTACATATGTGTGTGAGTAAAGATTGATAAGTTTTCAATACTAAAATCAATATTTTACCAAAAAGCAACGGTGAACTGAAAGCGTTTTCAACTTAAAAAAACAACCAATAGATATTCATGTATTGTCAATGGAAGTATATAGATTTCTCTGTGTGAATAAGTGTTAGTAAGTGTTATTCACAAAACAATGATAATTCCAAGAACAAATCTGCCTATGTATATATTCCCCAAATAGCAGTGGGATCTCAATATTTTCCAAATAATAATAATACCAAGATTGGGGAAATTGAAGTGGATAGTTTTACATACGTGTGTGAATAAGGATTCATAAGTGTTCAATACAAAATTCAACATTTCCGAAAAAACTAACGGTGAACTTTTAACATAAAAAACAACCCATTTAGATTTGTGTATTAATAATGGGAGTATATAGTTGTCTTTGTGCGAATTGTTAGTAAGTGTTATTCCCAAAAGAATAATTCCATGAAAAAATCTGCTCTTCCCCAAATAGCAGTGGGATTTCAATTTTTCCCATATGATAATGATAAGAATGGGAATTTGGGGTGCATACTTTAAATATGTGTGTGAATAAGGATTGATATGTTTTCAATACTAAAATCAATATTTTACCAAGAAGCAACGGTGAACTGAAAGCATTTTCAACTTGAAAAACAACCAATAGATATTTATGTATTGTAAATGGAAGTATATAGATTTCTCTGTGTGAATAAGTGTTAGTAAGTGTTATTCACAAAACAATGATAATTCCAAGAACAAATCTGCCTATGTATATATTCCCCAAATAGCAGTGGGATTTCAATATTTTCCAAATAATGATAATACCAAGATTGGGGAAATTGAATTGGATAGTTTTACATACGTGTGTGAATAAGGATTCATAAGTGTTCAATACAAAATTAAACATTTCCAAAAAAACTAACAGTGAACTCAAAGCTTTTTCAACATAAAAAACAACCCATATACATTTCTGTATTATTAATGGGAGTATATAGTTCTCTTTGTGTGAATAAGTGTTAGTAAGTGTTATTCCCAAAAGAATAATTCCAAGAAAATTTGCTATTCCCCAGATAGCAGTGGGATTTCAATTTTTTTTCTAAAATAATAAGAAGAATTCGAATTTGAAGTGGATAGCTTTACATATGCGTGTGAATAAGGATTGATATGTTTTCAATACTAAAATCAACATTCCCCAAAAAAGCATCGGTGAACTGAAAGCGTTTTCAACATAAAAAAACAACCAATAGATATTTATGTATTGTCAATTGAAGAATATAGATTTCTCTGTGTGAATAAGTGTTAGTAAGTGTTATTCACAAAACAATGATAATTCCAAGAACAAATCTGCCTATGTATATCCCACAAATAGCAGTGGGATTTCAATATTTTTCAAATAATAATAATGCCAAGGTTGGGGAAATTGAAGTGGATAGCTTTACATATGTGTGTAAATAAGGATTCATAAGTGTTCAATACAAAATTGAACATTTCCAAAAAAACTAACGATGAACTCAAAGCTTTTTCAACCTAAAAAACAACCCATATAGGTTTGTGTATTATTAATGGGAGTATATAGTTCTCTTTGTGTGAATAAGTTTTAGTAAGTGTTATTCCCAAAAGAATAATTCCAAGAAAAATCTGCTATTCCCCAGATAGCAGTGGGATTTCAATTTTTTTTCTAATAATAATAAGAAGAATTGTAATTTGAAGTGGATAGCTTTACATATGTGTGTGAATAAGGATTGATATGTTTTCAATACTAAAATCAACATTCCCCGAAAAAGCATCGGTGAACTGAAAGCGTTTTCAACTTAAAAAAACAACCAATGGATATTTATGTATTGTCAATAAGAGAATATAGATATCTCTGTGTGAATAAGTGTTAGTAAGTGTTATTAACAAAACAATGATAATTCCAAGAACAAATCTGCCTATGTATATTCCCCAAATAGCAGTGGGATCACAATATTTTCCAAAAAATAATAATGCCAAGATTGGGGAAATTGAAGTGGATAGTCTTACATATTCGTGTGAATAAGGATTCATAAGTGTTCAATACAAAATTCAACATTTCTAAAAAAACTAACGGTGAACTTAAAGCTTTTTCAACATAAAAAACCAGCCATATAGATTTGTGTATTATTAATGGGAGTATATAGTTGTCTTTGTGTGAATAAGTGTTAGTAAGTGTCATTCCCAAAAGAATAATTCCAAGAAAAAATCTGCTCTTCCCCAAATAGCAGTGGGATTTCAATTTTTTCCTTATAATAATAATAAGAATGGGAATTTTGAGTGCATACTTTTACATATGTGTGTGAATAGAGATTGATAAGTTTTCAATACTAAAATCAATATTTTACCAAAAAGCAACGGTGAACTGAAAGCTTTTTCAACTTAGAAAAACAACCAATAGATATTTATGTATTGTCAATGGAAGTATATGGATTTCTCTGTGTGAATAAGTGTTTAAGTGTTTTTCACGAAACAATGATAGTTTCAAGAACAAATCTGCCTATGTATATATTCCCCAGATAGCAGTGAGATCTCAATATTTTCCAAATAATAATAATGCCAATATTGGGGAAATTGAAGTGGATAGTCTTACATATGTTTGTGAATAAGGATTCATAAGTGTTCAATACAAAATTCAACATTTCCAAAAAAACTAACGGTGAACTTAAAGCTTTTCAACATAAAAAACAACCCATATAGATTTGTGTATTATTAATGGGAGTATATAGTTCTCTTTGTGTGAATAAGTGTTAGTAAGTGTCATTCCCAAAAGAATAATTCCAAGAAAATTTGCTATTCCCCAGATAGCAGTGGGATTTCAATATTTTTTCTAATAATAATAAGAAGAATTGGAATTTGAAGTGGATAGCTTTACATATGTGTGTGAATAAGGATTGATATGTTTTCAATACTAAAATCAATATTTTACCAAAAAGCAACGGTGAACTGGAAGCGTTTTCAACTTAAAAAAACAACCAATAGATATTCATGTATTGTCAATGGAAGTATATAGATTTCTCTGTTTGAATAAGTGTTAGTAAGTGTTATTCACAAAACAATGATAATTCCAAGAACAAATCTGCCTATGTATATATTCCCCAAATAGCAGTGGGATCTCAATATTTTCCAAATAATAATAATACCAAGATTGGGGAAATTGAAGTGGATAGTTTTACATACGTGTGTGGATAAGGATTCATAAGTGTTCAATACAAAATTCAACATTTCCGAAAAAACTAACGGTGAACTTAAAGCTTTTTAACATAAAAAACAACCCATTTAGATTTGTGTATTAATAATGGGAGTATATAGTTCTCTTTGTGCGAATTGTTAGTAAGTGTTATTCCCAAAAGAATAATTCCATGAAAAAATCTGCTCTTCCCCAAATAGCAGTGGGATTTCAATTTTTCCCATATAATAATGATAAGAATGGGAATTTGGGGTGCATACTTTAAATATGTGTGTGAATAAGGATTGATATGTTTTCAATACTAAAATCAATATTTTACCAAAAAGCAACGGTGAACTGAAAGCGTTTTCAACTTGAAAAACAACCAATTGATATTTATGTATTGTCAATGGAAGTATATAGATTTCTCTGTGTGAATAAGTGTTAGTAAGTGTTATTCACAAAACAATGATAATTCCAAGAACAAATCTGCCTATGTATATATTCCCCAAATAGCAGTGGGATCTCAATATTTTCCAAATAATAATAATACCAAGATTGGGGAAATTGAATTGGATAGTTTTACATATGTGTGTGAATAAGGATTCATAAGTGTCCAATACAAAATTCAACATTTCCAAAAAAACTAACGATGAACTCAAAGCTTTTTCAACATAAAAAACAACCCATATAGATTTGTGTATTATTAATGGGAGTATATAGTTCTCTTTGTGTGAATAATTGTTAGTAAGTGTTATTCCCAAAAGAATAATTCCAAGAAAATTTGCTATTCCCCAGATAGCAGTGGGATTTCAATTTTTTTTCTAATAATAATAAGAAGAATTCGAATTTGAAGTGGATAGCTTTACATATGCGTGTGAATAAGGATTGATATGTTTTCAATACTAAAATCAACATTCCCCAAAAAAGCATCGGTGAACTGAAAGCGTTTTCAACATAAAAAAACAACCAATAGATATTTATGTATTGTCAATGGAAGAATATAGATTTCTCTGTGTGAATAAGTGTTAGTAAGTGTTATTCACAAAACAATGATAATTCCAAGAACAAATCTGCCTATGTATATCCCACAAATAGCAGTGGGATTTCAATATTTTTCAAATAATAATAATGCCAAGATTGGGGAAATTGAAGTGGATAGCTTTACATATGTGTGTAAATAAGGATTCATAAGTGTTCAATACAAAATTAAACATTTCCAAAAAAACTAACGATGAACTCAAAGCTTTTTCAACATAAAAAACAACCCATATAGATTTGTGTATTAATAATGGGAGTATATAGTTCTCTTTGTGTGAATAAGTTTTAGTAAGTGTTATTCTGAAAAGAATAATTCCAAGAAAAATCTGCTATTCCCCAGATAGCAGTGGGATTTCAATTTTTTTTCTAATAATAATAATAACAATTGTAATTTGAAGTGGATAGCTTTACATATGTGTGTGAATAAGGATTGATATGTTTTCAATACTAAAATCAACATTCCCCGAAAAAGCATCGGTGAACTGAAAGCGTTTTCAACTTAAAAAAACAACCAATAGATATTTATGTATCGTCAATGGAAGTATATAGATTTCTCTGTGTGAATAAGTGTTAGTAAGTGTTATTAACAAAACAATGATAATTCCAAGAACAAATCTGCCTATGTATATTCCCCAAATAGCAGTGGGATCTCAATATTTTCCAAAAAATAATAATGCCAAGATTGGGGAAATTGAAGTGGATAGTCTTACATATTCGTGTGAATAAGGATTCATAAGTGTTCAATACAAAATTCAACATTTCTAAAAAAACTAACGGTGAACTCAAAGCTTTTTCAACATAAAAAACCAGCCATATAGATTTGTGTATTATTAATGGGAGTATATAGTTTTATTTGTGTGAATAAGTGTTAGTAAGTGTCATTCCCAAAAGAATAATTCCAAGAAGAAATTTGCTCTTCCCCAAATAGCAGTGGGATTTCAATTTTTTCCTTATAATAATAATAAGAATGGGAATTTTGATTGCATTCTTTTACATATGTGTGTGAATAGAGATTGATAAGTTTTCAATACTAAAATCAATATTTTACCAAAAAGCAACGGTGAACTGAAAGCTTTTTCAACTTAGAAAAACAACCAATAGATATTTATGTATTGTCAATGGAAGTATATGGATTTCTCTGTGTGAATAAGTGTTTAAGTGTTTTTCACAAAACAATGATAGTTCCAAGAACAAATCTGCCTATGTATATATTCCCCAAATAGCAGTGGGATCTCAATATTTTCCAAATAATAATAATGCCAATATTGGGGAAATTGAAGTGGATAGTCTTACATATGTGTGTGAATAATGATTCATAAGTGTTCAATACAAAATTCAACATTTCCAAAAAAACTAACGGTGAACTCAAAGCTTTTTCGACATAAAAAACAACCTATATAGATTTGTGTATTATTAATGGGAGTATATAGTTCTCTTTGTGTGAATAAGTGTTAGTAAGTGTCATTCCCAAAAGAATAATTCCAAGGAGAAATCTGCTATTCCCCAGATAGCAGTGGGATTTCAATATTTTTTCTAATAATAATAAGAAGAATTGGAATTTGAAGTTGATAGCTTTACATATGTGTGTGAATAAGGATTGATATGTTTTCAATACTAAAATCAATATTTTACCAAAAAGCAACGGTGAACTGGAAGCGTTTTCAACTTAAAAAAACAACCAATAGATATTCATGTATTGTCAATGGAAGTATATAGATTTCTCTGTTTGAATAAGTGTTAGTAAGTGTTATTCACAAAACAATGATAATTCCAAGAACAAATCTGCCTATGTATATATTCCCCAAATAGCAGTGGGATCTCAATATTTTCCAAATAATAGTAATACCAAGATTGGGGAAATTGAAGTGGATAGTTTTACATACGTGTGTGAATAAGGATTCATAAGTGTTCAATACAAAATTCAACATTTCCGAAAAAACTAACGGTGAACTTAAAGCTTTTTAACGTAAAAAACAACCCATTTAGATTTGTGTATTAATAATGGGAGTATATAGTTCTCTTTGTACGAATTGTTAGTAAGTGTTATTCCCAAAAGAATAATTCCATGAAAAAATCTGCTCTTCCCCAAATAGCAGTGGGATTTCAATTTTTCCCATATAATAATGATAAGAATGGGAATTTGGGGTGCATACTTTAAATATGTGTGTGAATAAGGATTGATATGTTTTCAATACTAAAATCAATATTTTACCAAAAAGCAACGGTGAACTGAAAGCGTTTTCAACTTGAAAAACAACCAATAGATATTTATGTATTGTCAATGGAAGTATATAGATTTCTCTGTGTGAATAAGTGTTAGTAAGTGTTATTCACAAAACAATGATAATTCCAAGAACAAATCTGCCTATGTATATTCCCCAAATAGCAGTGGGATCTCAATATTTTCCAAAAAATAATAATGCCAAGATTGGGGAAATTGAAGTGGATAGTCTTACATATTCGTGTGAATAAGGATTCATAAGTGTTCAATACAAAATTCAACATTTCTAAAAAAACTAACGGTGAACTCAAAGCTTTTCCAACATAAAAAACCAGCCATATAGATTTGTGTATTATTAATGGGAGTATATAGTTCTATTTGTGTGAATAAGTGTTAGTAAGTGTCATTCCCAAAAGAATAATTCCAAGAAGAAATTTGCTCTTCCCCAAATAGCAGTGGGATTTCAATTTTTTCCTTATAATAATGAGAAGAATGGGAATTTGAAGTGGATAGCTTTACATATGTGTGTGAATAGAGATTGATAAGTTTTCAATACTAAAATCAATATTTTACCAAAAAGCAACGGTGAACTGAAAGCTTTTTCAACTTAGAAAAACAACCAATAGATATTTATGTATTGTCAATGGAAGTATATGGATTTCTCTGTGTGAATAAGTGTTTAAGTGTTTTTCACGAAACAATGATAGTTCCAAGAACAAATCTGCCTATGTATATATTCCCCAAATAGCAGTGGGATCTCAATATTTTCCAAATAATAATAATACCAAGATTGGGGAAATTGAAGTGGATAGTTTTACATATGTGTGTGAATAAGGATTCATAAGTGTTCAATACAAAATTCAACATTTCTAAAAAAACTAACGGTGAACTCAAAGCTTTTCCAACATAAAAAACCAGCCATATAGATTTGTGTATTATTAATGGGAGTATATAGTTCTATTTGTGTGAATAAGTGTTAGTAAGTGTCATTCCCAAAAGAATAATTCCAAGAAGAAATTTGCTCTTCCCCAAATAGCAGTGGGATTTCAATTTTTTCCTTATAATAATGAGAAGAATGGGAATTTGAAGTGGATAGCTTTACATATGTGTGTGAATAGAGATTGATAAGTTTTCAATACTAAAATCAATATTTTACCAAAAAGCAACGGTGAACTGAAAGCTTTTTCAACTTAGAAAAACAACCAATAGATATTTATGTATTGTCAATGGAAGTATATGGATTTCTCTGTGTGAATAAGTGTTTAAGTGTTTTTCACGAAACAATGATAGTTCCAAGAACAAATCTGCCTATGTATATATTCCCCAAATAGCAGTGGGATCTCAATATTTTCCAAATAATAATAATACCAAGATTGGGGAAATTGAATTGGATAGTTTTACATATGTGTGTGAATAAGGATTCATAAATGTTCAATACAAAATTCAACATTTCCAAAAAAACTAACGATGAACTCAAAGCTTTTTCAACATAAAAAACAACCCATATAGATTTGTGTATTATTAATAGGAGTATATAGTTGTCTTTGTGTGAATAAGTGTTAGTAAGTGTTATTCCCAAAAAAATAATTCCAAGAAAATCTGCTATTCCCCAGATAGCAGTGGGATTTCAATTTTTTTTCTAATAATAAGAAGAATTCGAATTTGAAGTGGTTAGCTTTACATATGCGTGTGAATAAGGATTGATATGTTTTCAATACTAAAATCAACATTCCCCAAAAAAGCATCGGTGAACTGAAAGCGTTTTCAACATAAAAAAACAACCAATAGATATTTATGTATTGTCAATGGAAGAATATAGATTTCTCTGTGTGAATAAGTGTTAGTAAGTGTTATTCACAAAACAATGATAATTCCAAGAACAAATCTGCCTATGTATATCCCACAAATAGCAGTGGGATTTCAATTTTTTTTCTAATAATAATAAGAAGAATTCGAATTTGAAGTGGATAGCTTAACATATTTGTGTGAATAAGGATTGATATGTTTTCAATACTAAAATCAACATTCCCCGAAAAAGCATCGGTGAACTGAAACCGTTTTCAACTTAAAAAAACAACCAATAGATATTTATGTATCGTCAATGGAAGTATATAGATTTCTCTGTGTGAATAAGTGTTAGTAAGTGTTATTAACAAAACAATGATAATTCCAAGAACAAATCTGCCTATGTATATTCCCCAAATAGCAGTGGGATCTCAATATTTTCCAAAAAATAATAATGCCAAGATTGGGGAAATTGAAGTGGATAGTCTTACATATTCGTGTGAATAAGGATTCATAAGTTTTAAATACAAAATTCAACATTTCTAAAAAAACTAACGGTGAACTCAAAGCTTTTCCAACATAAAAAACCAGCCATATAGATTTGTGTATTATTAATGGGAGTATATAGTTCTATATGTGTGAATAAGTGTTAGTAAGTGTCATTCCCAAAAGAATAATTCCAAGAAGAAATTTGCTCTTCCCCAAATAGCAGTGGGATTTCAATTTTTTCCTTATAATAATAATAAGAATGGGAATTTTGAGTGCATACTTTTACATATGTGTGTGAATAGAGATTGATAAGTTTTCAATACTAAAATCAATATTTTACCAAAAAGCAACGGTGAACTGAAAGCTTTTTCAACTTAGAAAAACAACCAATAGATATTTATGTATTGTCAATGGAAGTATATGGATTTCTCTGTGTGAATAAGTGTTTAAGTGTTTTTCACGAAACAATGATAGTTCCAAGAACAAATCTGCCTATGTATATATTCCCCAAATAGCAGTGGGATCTCAATATTTTCCAAATAATAATAATGCAAATATTGGGGAAATTGAAGTGGATAGTCTTACATATGTGTGTGAATAAGGATTCATAAGTGTTCAATACAAAATTCAACATTTCCAAAAAAACTAACGGTGAACTCAAAGCTTTTTCAACATAAAAAACAACCTATATAGATTTGTGTATTATTAATGGGAGTATATAGTTCTCTTTGTGTGAATAAGTGTTAGTAAGTGTCATTCCCAAAAGAATAATTCCAAGGAGAAATCTGCTATTCCCCAGATAGCAGTGGGATTTCAATATTTTTTCTAATAATAATAATAAGAATGGGAATTTGAAGTTGATAGCTTTACATATGTGTGTGAATAAGGATTGATATGTTTTCAATACTAAAATCAATATTTTACCAAAAAGCAACGGTGAACTGGAAGCGTTTTCAACTTAAAAAAACAACCAATAGATATTCATGTATTGTCAATGGAAGTATATAGATTTCTCTGTGTGAAAAAGTGTTAGTAAGTGTTATTCACAAAACAATGATAATTCCAAGAACAAATCTGCCTATGTATATATTCCCCAAATCGCAGTGGGATCTCAATATTTTCCAAATAATAATAATACCAAGATTGGGGAAATTGAAGTGGATAGTTTTACATACGTGTGTGAATAAGGATTCATAAGTGTTCAATACAAAATTCAACATTTCCAAAAAAACGAACGGTGAACTTAAAGCTTTTTAACATAAAAAACAAACCATATAGATTTGTGTATTATTAATGGGAGTATGTAGTTCTCTTTGTGTGAATAAGTGTTAGTAAGTGTTATTCCCAAAAAAATAATTCCAAGAAAATATCTGCTTGTCCCCAAATAGCAGTGGGATTTCAATTTTTTCCTAATAATAATAATAAGAATGGGAATTTGGAGTGCATACTTTTACATATGTGTGTGAATAAAGATTGATAAGTTTTCAATACTTAAATCAACATTCCCCAAAAGACCATCGGAGAACAAAGTGTTTTCAACTTAAAAAACAACCAATAGATATTTATGTATTGTCAATGGAAGTATATAGATTTCTCTGTGTGAATAAGTGTTAGTAAGTGTTATTCACAAAACAATGATAATTCCAAGAACAAATCTGCCTATGTATATTCCCCAAATAGCAGTGGGATCTCAATATTTTCTAAAAAATAATAATGCAAAGATTGGGGAAATTGAAGTGGATAGTTTTACATATGTGTGTGAATAAGGATTCATAAGTGTTCAATACAAAATTCAACATTTCCAAAAACACTAACGGTGAACTCAAAGCTTTTTAACATAAAAAACAAACCATATAGATTTGTGTATTATTAATGGGAGTATATAGTTCTCTTTGTGTGAATAAGTGTTAGTAAATGTTGTTCCCAAAAGAATAATTCTAAGAAAAAATCTGCTCTCCCCCAGATAGCAGTGGGATTTCAATTTATTCCTAATAATAATAATAAGAATGGGAATTTGGAGTGGATACTTCTACATATGTGTGTGAATAAGGATTGATAAGTTTTCAATACTAAAATCAATATTTTACCAAAAAGCAACGGTGAACTGGAAGCGTTTTCAACTTAAAAAAACAACCAATAGATATTCATGTATTGTCAATGGAAGTATATAGATTTCTCTGTGTGAAAAAGTGTTAGTAAGTGTTATTCACAAAACAATGATAATTCCAAGAACAAATCTGCCTATGTATATATTCCCCAAATCGCAGTGGGATCTCAATATTTTCCAAATAATAATAATACCAAGATTGGGGAAATTGAAGTGGATAGTTTTACATACGTGTGTGAATAAGGATTCATAAGTGTTCAATACAAAATTCAACATTTCCAAAAAAACGAACGGTGAACTTAAAGCTTTTTCAACATAAAAAATAACCCATATAGATTTGTGTATTAATAATTGGAGTATATAGTTCTCTTTGTGTGAATAAGTGTTAGTAAGTGTTATTCCCAACAGAATAATTCCAAGAAAAAATCTTCTCTTCCCCAAATAGCAGTGGGATTTCAATTTTTTCCTAATAATAATAATAAGAATGGGAATTTGGAGTGGATACTTCTACATATGTGTGTGAATAAGGATTGATAAGTTTTCAATACTAAAATCAACAATTCCTCAAAAAGCAACAGTGAACTGAAAGCTTTTTCAACAAAAAAAAACAACCAATAGATATTTATGTATTGTCAATGGAAGAATATATATTTCTCTGTGTGAATAAGTGTTAGTAAGTGTTATTCACAAAACAATGACAATTCCAATAACAAATCTGCCTATGTATATTCCCCAGATAGCAGTGGGATCTCAATATTTTCCAAATAATAATAATGCCAAGATTGGGGAAATTGAAGTGGATAGTTTTACATACGTGTGTGAATAAGGATTCATAAGTGTTCAATACAAAATTCAACATTTCCAAAAAAAGGAACGGTGAACGTAAAGCTTTTTCAACATAAAAAACAACCCATATAGATTTGTGTATTATTAATGGGAGTATATAGTTCTCTTTGTGTGAATAAGTGTTAGTAAATGTTGTTCCCAAAAGAATAATTCTAAGAAAAAATCTGCTCTCCCCCAGATAGCAGTGGGATTTCAATTTATTCCTAATAATAATAATAAGAATGGGAATTTGGAGTGGATACTTCTACATATGTGTGTGAATAAGGATTGATAAGTTTTCAATACTAAAATCAATATTTTACCAAAAAGCAACGGTGAACTGAAAGCTTTTTCAACAAAAAAAAACAAGCAATAGATATTTATGTATTGTCAATGGAAGAATATAGATTTTTCTGTGTGAATAAGTGTTAGTAAGTGTTATTCACAAAACAATGATAATTCCAAGAACAAATCTGCCCATGTATATCCCACAAATAGCAGTGGGATTTCAATATTTTCCAAATAATAATAATAATGCCAAGATTGGGGAAATTGAAGTGGATAGTTTTACATATGTGTGTGAATAAGGATTAATAAGTGTTCAATACAAAATTCAACATTTCCAAAAAAACGAACGGTGAACGTAAAGCTTTTTCAACATAAAAAATAACCCATATAGATTTGTGTATTAATAATTGGAGTATATAGTTCTCTTTGTGTGAATAAGTGTTAGTAAGTGTTATTCCCAACAGAATAATTCCAAGAAAAAATCTTCTCTTCCCCAAATAGCAGTGGGATTTCAATTTTTTCCTAATAATAATAATAAGAATGGGAATTTGGAGTGGATACTTCTACATATGTGTGTGAATAAGGATTGATAAGTTTTCAATACTAAAATCAATATTTTACCAAAAAGCAACGGTGAACTGAAAGCTTTTTCAACAAAAAAAAACAAGCAATAGATATTTATGTATTGTCAATGGAAGAATATAGATTTCTCTGTGTGAATAAGTGTTAGTAAGTGTTATTCCCCGAAGAATAATTCCAAGAAAAAATCTGATATTCCCCAGATAGCAGTGGGATTTCAATATTTTCCTAATAATAATAAGAAGAATGGGAATTTGAAATAGATAGCTTTACATATGTGTATGAATAAGGATAGATTTGTTTTTAATACTAAAATCAACATTCCCCAAAAAAGCATCGGTGAACTGAAAGCGTTTTCAACTTAAAAAAACAACCAATAGATATTTATATATTGTCAATAAGAGAATATAGATTTCTCTGTGTGAATATGTGTTAGTAAGTGTTATTCACAATCAATGATAATTCCAAAAACAAATCTGCCTATGTATATTCCCCAAATAGCAGTGGGATTTCAATTTTTTCCAAATAATAATAATGCCAAGATTGGGGAAATTGAAGTGGATAGTCTTACATATGTGTGTGAATAAGGATTGATTAGTATTTTATACAAAAATGAACATTCCCCCCAAAACATATTGTGAGCCAAAAACCTTTTTCAATAATAAAAAACCACCAATAGATATTTGTGTAATGTCAATGGAAGTATATAGTTTTCTCTGTGTGAATAAGTGTTAGTAAGTGTTATTCACAAAACAATGATAATTCCAAGATCAAATCTGCTTATGTATATTCCCCAGATAGTAGTGGGACTTCAATTACACGAAAATCTGCCTATGTATATTCCCTGAATAGCAGTAAGATTTCCATTTATTCCTAATAACAATAATGCCAGAAATTGAAGTGGATAGGTTTACATATGTGTGTGAATAAGGATTGATATGTTTTCAATCCTAAAATCAACATATCCCAAAAAGCAAAGCTGAATTGAAAGCTCTTTCAAAAACAAGAAACAACCAGTGAAGATTTGTGTATTATTAATAGAATTGTGTGAATAAGGACTGATAAGTGTTCGATACAAAAATCAACATTTCCCAAAAAATAAACGGTGAACCAGTACCTTTTTTAACAATAAAAAACAACCGATGGAGATTTGTGTATTGTCAACGGGAGTATATACTTTTTTTCTATGTGAATAAGTGTTAGTAAGTGTTATTTACAAAACAATGATAATTCCAAGAACAAATCTGCTTATGTTCGATAAATAGAAGTGGAATTTCAATTTTTTCCAAATAATGATAATGCCAAGATTGGAGAAATTGATGTGCATAGTTTTACATATGTTTGTGAATAAGGATTGATAAGTGTTTTATACAAAAATGAACATTTCCCCAAAAACATATTGTGAGCCAAAAACCTTTTTCAATAATAAAAAACAACCAATAGATATTTATGTATTGTCAATGGAAGAATATATATTTCTCCGTGTGAATAAGTGTTAGTAAGTGTTATTCACAAAACAATGATAATTTACACGAAAATCTGCCTATGTATATTCCCTGAATAGCAGTGAGATTTCCATTTATTCCTAATAACAATAATGCCAGAAATTGAAGTGGATAGGTTTACATATGTGTGTGAATAAGGATTGATATGTTTTCAATCCTAGAATCAACATATCCCAAAAAGCAAAGCTGAATTGAAAGCTCTTTCAAAAACAAAAAACAACCAGTGAAGATTTGTGTATTATTAATAGAATTATATAATTTTTTTTGTGTGAATAAGTGTTAGTAAGTGTTATTCCCAAAAGAATAATTCCAAGAAAAATCTATTTTACCCAAAATAGCAGTGATATTTCAATTTCTTCTTCAAAAAAACAATGCCAAGATTGGAGAAATTGAAGTGGATAGGTTTACGTATGTGTGTAATAAGGATTGATGAGTGTTTTATACAAAAATCATCATTTCCCAAAAAACAAACGGTGAACCGGAACCTTTTTCAACAATAAAAAACAACCGATGGAGATTTGTGTATTGTCAACGGAAGTATATATTTTTTTTCTATGTGAATAAGTGGTAGTAAGTGTTATTCACAAAACAATGATAATTCCAAGAACAAATCTGCTTATGTATATTCCCCAAATATCAGTGGGATTTCCATTTTTTCCAAATAATGATAATGCCAAGATTGGAGAAATTGATGTGGATAGTTTTAAATATTTGTGTGAATAAGGATTGATAAGTGTTTTATACAAAAATCAACATTTCCCAAAGAACAAACGGTGAACCGAAACCTATTTCAACAATAAAAAACACCAATAGATATTTGTATATTTTCAATGGAAGTATATAGTTTTTTCTCTGTGAATTAGTAAGTGATATTCACAAAACAATGATAATTTACACAAAAATCTGCCTATGTATATTCCCCAAATAGCAGTGAGATTTTTCATTTATTCCTAATAACAATAATGCCAGCATTGTAGAAATTGAAGAGGATAGGTTTACATATGTGTGTGAATAAGGATTCATAAGTGTTCAATACAAAATTAAACATTTCCATAAAAACTAATGGTGAACTTAAAGCTTTTTCAACATAAAAAACAACCCATATAGATTTGTGTATTATTGATGGGGGTATATAGTTCTCTTTGTGTGAATAAGTGTTAGTGAGTGTTATTCCCAAAAGAATAATTCCAAGAAAAAATCTGCTCTTCCCCAAATAGCAGTGGGATTTCAATTTTTTCTTAATAATAATAAGAATGGATAATTTTACATATGTGTGTGAATAACGATTGATATGTTTTCAACACTAAAATCAACATTTCCCAAAAAGCAACAGTGAACTGAATGCTTTTTCAAAAAAATAAAAACGACCAATAGACATTTGTGTATTATCAATGGAAGTATATAGTTTTCTCTATGTGAATAAGTATTAGTGAGTGTTATTCACAAAACAATCATAATTCACACAAAAAATCTGCTATACCCCAAATAGCAGTGATATATCGATTTTTTCTTGAAATAAACAATGCCATGATTGGAGAAATTGAAGTGGATAGTTTTACATGTGTGTGAATAAGGATTGATAACTATTTAATACAAAAATCAACATTTCCTAAAAAACAAACGGTGAACTGAAAACTTTTTCAACGATAAAAAACAACCAATAAAGATTTGTGTATCATTAATGGAAGTATATAGCTTTCTTTGTGTGAATAAGTGTTAGTAAGTGTTATTCCCAAAAGAATAATTCCAAGAAAAAATTTGCTATACCCCAAATAGCAGTGATATTTCAATTTTTTCCTGATGATAATAATGACAAGAATGGGAAATTGAAGTGGATAATTTTACATATGTGTGTGAATAAGGATTGATAAGTTTTCAATACTGAAATCAACATTTCCCAAAAAAGCAACGGTGAACTGAAAGCTTTTTCAACAATAAAAAACAGCCGATACACATTTGTGTATTGTCAATGGAAGTATATAGTTTTCTCTGTTTGAATAAGTGTTAGTAAGTGTTATTCATAAAACAATGTTAATCCCAAGAACAAATCTGACTATGTATATTCCCCAAGTAGCAGTGGGATTTCCATTTTTCCCAAATAATAATAATGCCAAGATTGGATAAATTGAAGTGGATAGTTTTATATATGTGTGTGAATAAGGATTGACATCTTTTCAATACTAAAATCAACATTTCCCAAAAAAGCAACGGTGAACTGAATGCTTTTTCAACAAAAAAAAAAAAAACGACCAATAGACATTTGTGTATCGTCAATGGAAGTCTATAGTTTTCTCTGCGTGAATAAGTGTTAGTGAGTGTTATTCACAAAACAATCATAATTCACACAAAAAATCCGCTATACCCCAAATTGCAGTTAGATTTCAATTTTTTTCTTGAAAAAAAAACAATGCCAAGATTGGATAAATTGAAGTGGATAGTTTTACGTATGTGTGTAATAAGGATTAATGAGTGTTTAATACAAAAATCAACATTTCCCGAAAAAGCATCAGTGAACTGAAAGTTTTTTAAAACAATAAAAAACAACCAATGAAAATTTGTGTATTATCAATGGAATTATATAGTTATCTCTGTGTGAATAAGTGTTAGTAAGTGTTATTCCCAAAAGAATACTTCCAAGAAAAAATCTGTTATTCCTCAAATAGCAGTGATATTTCAATTTTTTCCTGATAATAATAATGACAAGAATGGGAAATTGAAGTGGATAGTTTTACATATGTGTGTGAATAAGGATTGATAGGTTTTCAATACTAAAATCAACATTTCCCAAAAAAGCAACGGTGAATTGAAATCTTTTTCAACAATAAAAAACAACCAATAGGCATTTGTGTATTGTCAATGGAAGTACATTGTTTTTCTGTGTGAATATGTGTTAGTAAGTGTCATTCACAAAACAATGATAATTCCAAGAACAAATCTGCTTATGTATATTCCCCAGATAGTATTGGGACTTCAATTTTTTCCGAATAACAATAATGCCAAGATTGGAGAGTTTAATGTGGTTAGTTTTACATATGTGTGTGAATAAGGATTGATATGTGTTTAATACAAAAATCAACATTTCCCAAAAAACAAACGGTGAACCGAATCCTTTTTCAACAATAAAAAACAACCAATAGAGATTTGTGTATTGTCAACGGAAGTATATATTTTTTCTATGTGAATAAGTGTTAGTAAGTGTTATTCACAAAACAATGATAATTCCATGAACAGATCTGCTTATGTACATTCCCCAAATAGTAGTCGGATTTCAACTTTTTCCGAATAATAATAATGCCAAGATTGGAGAAATTGATGTGGATAGTTTTACATATGTGTGTGAATAAGGATTGATAAGTGTTTAATACAAAAATCAACATTTCCCAAAAAACAAACGGTGAACCGAAACCTTTTTCAACAATAAAAAACAACCAATGGAGATTTGTGTATTGTCAACGGGAGTATATTTTTTTTTCTGTGTGAATAAGTGTTAGTAAGTGTTATTCACAAAACAATGATAATTCCGAGAACAGATCTGCTTATGTATATCCCCCAAATATCAGTGGTATTTCAAATTTTTTCCAAATAATGATAATGCCAAGATTGGAGAAATTGAAGTGGATAGTTTTACATATGTGTGTGAATAAGGATTGATAAGTTTTTTATACAAAGATCAACATTTCCAAAAGAACAAAGGGTGAACCGAAACCTTTTTCAACATAAAAAACCAATAATAGATATTTGTGTATCGTCAATGGAAGTACATAGTTTTCTCTGTGTGAATAAGTGTTAGTAAGTGTTATTCACAAAACAATGATAATTCACACAAAAAATCTGCCTATGTATATTCCCCGAATAGCAGTGAGATTTCAATTTTTTTTTCTAATGATAATAATGCCAAGATTGGAGAAATTGAAGTGGATAGTTTGTGTGAATAAGGATTGATGAGTGTTACAAAAATCAACATTTCCCAAAATCAAACGGTGAACTGAAACCTTTTTCAACGATAAAAAACAACCAATTGAGATTTGTGTATTGTCAATGGAAGTATATAGTTTTTTCAGTGTGAATAAATGTTAGCAAGTGTTATTCACAAAACAATGATAATTCCAAGAACAAATCTGCTTATGTATATTCCCCAAATATCAGTGGCATTTCAAATTTTTCCTGATAACAATAATGCCAAGATTGGAGAAATTGAAGTGGATAGTTTTACATATGTGTGTGAATAAAGATTGATAAGTATTTTATACGAAAATCAACATTTCCCAAAGAACAAATGGTGAACCGAAACCTTTTTCAACAATAAAAAAACACCAATAGATATTTGTGTATTGTCAATGGAAGTATATAGTTTTCTCTGTGTGAATAAGTCTTAGTAAGTGTTATTCACAAAACAATCATAATTCACACAAAAATATTCCTATGTATATTCCCCGAATAGCAGTGAGATTTTTCATTTTTTCCTAATAACAATAATGCCAAGATTGGAGAAATTGAAGTGGATAGTTTTACATATGTGTGTGAATAAGGATTCATCATCATCATCATCATCATCATCATCATCATCATCAGTCTTTTAGCGTCCGTAGTTGGACATAGACCTTCCCCAGGATTTGCCACACTTCTCTATCATGGGTGTCACGGAGCCAGTACTTCCTGAACTTGTCTAGTTCATCTCTCCATCTAATATTTTGCCGGCCTCGGTTGCGCACATGGTCTCGGGGAATCCATGTTGTGCGTCGTGATGTCCATCGATTGTCAGCCATTCTTGCAACATGGCCAGCCCACCGCTGTTTGAGATTTTTTATGGATTCTATGATGTCTCTAACTCTTGTCTTTTCCCGGATGTGTTGTGCTGTTTTGTGGTCTCTTGAGGCCCAGCATTATTCTTTCATGTGCAAGTTGCATGGTTCTCAGCTTACGGGTCTGTTTCTTGGTTAAGTTCCATGTTTCAGCTCCATAAGTGACTATTGGGAGGATGCATTGGTTATACACCCTTCTCTTTAGGATTGATGGGATCTTATTATTTTTGAAGGTTGAGCTAGCTCTGCCAAAGGCTTGCCATCTTAGTGTGATTCTTCGCTTGATTTCTTCTTCTTTTGAGGGTCTCATAGAGATTCGTTGCCCTAGGTAGATGTAGTGGTCTACTTTCTCGAGTTCTGTGTCCTCGATTTCGATCTTAGTGTTCTTATCTCCAATGTGGTTGTTGCACATGATCTTCGTCTTGCTGAAGTTCATGTGTAGGCCGACTCTCTTGCTTTCCTCATTTAGTTCATCTATCATTAGTTGGAGGTCGTGTAGGTTTGCAAAAAGGGCTATGTCGTCTGCGAATCTGAGGTTGCTCAGATACTCGCCGTCTATTTTAATTCCTTTACTCTCCCAGTCTAGCCTTCTCGAGGCAGGCTGTGAAGAGTTTAGGTGAGCTGGTATCACCTTGTCTTACTCCTTTCTGGAGCTGGAAGGGGTCCGAGTCTTTATGTAGCCTGATAAATGAGCTGCCGTGATTGTATATATGTTTCAACACTTCAACATATACTGGATCTACACCTTGCCGACTGATGGCCTCCATGACCTTAGGGATTTCTACTGAGTCGAACGCCTTTTTGAAGTCGATAAATGCTACGGCAAGTGGTAGTCTATACTCTGCTGCTTTTTCTTTCAGTTGATTTATCGAGTGCAGGTGGTCCATGGTCGAGTAGCTTCTTCTAAAGCCAGCCTTTTCACGTGGCTGGTTTTCATCGAGTATTTTTGTGATTCGGTTGGTGATGATCTTTGTGAAAAGTTTATATACACAGTTGAGTAGGCTTATAGGCCTATAGTCTTTCGGGTTTCCTTTTTCATATAAAAGCATTATGATAGCAGTATTCCAATCGTCTGGGACTTTACTGTATTTTAGACACAGGTTGAAGAGGACGGCCAGTTTCCTATTGATGGTTTTACCTGCTTTTCGGAGTAGGTTGATGGTGATGTTGTCTGGTCCAGGGGCAGTTCCTTTCTTTGTCTGTTTAATGGCTTCCTTCACCTCCCACGGGGTTACTTTTGGGAAGTCCTCTAGTTGTTTGCCCGTGTCTTGCGTATCTTGCTCATTGTTTTGCAGTCCTTGTTTGGACGAATAAAGTTTTTGGTAGAATTCTTTGGCACGTTCGACAATCCTGTCTCTATCTGTTGTTAGGTTTCCATTTTCCTCGAGTATGCTAGTTATTTGCCTTCGTCCCAAGTTGAGGAGTTTGTTTATAGCTTTGAAGCCCCGACCTTTTTCAAGAGTTGATTCAATGACTGCCGTTGTGTATCTCCTTCTGTCTTCTCTTCGTTTCTTCTTGATTAATTTGTTTAGTTCAGCCTCTTCAATTTTCTCCCTCGTTGTTCAATGTTATCATGGGAGACTTCAACGCACAAGTAGGACAAGAAAATGAAAATTGCGTCGGCAAATTTGGATACAAAATACGCAACGAGAGAGGAGAAGATCTTGTAAACTTTGCAACGGCTAATGGATTCAAAATCATGAACACCTTCTTCAAGAAGGGACCCAGTAGGAAATGGACTTGGAAGAGCCCCAATCACGAAACAAGAAACGAAATAAACTACATCCTAACGGACAAAAACGATATCATCAAGGACATCCGAGTCCTAAATCAAGTCAATGTAGGCAGCGACCACAGAATGGTACGATGTAAAGTACAAATAAACACCAATAAAGAACGCAGGAAAATGTTCCATACAAAACCGCAGCCTCTAAACATACCAAAAGAGCACGTTCAATCTTTCAAACTCGAATTGAAGAACAGATTCAGAATTCTTACTGAACAAGACAGCACCAACATCAACGAACTAAGCAGCAAAATGACAACGTCAATAATTGAAGTAGCCTCTACATTCAAACCAATGAGTAAACAACCCATTAGCAAAATCTCGGATGAGACTAAAAATCTCATGGAAAAACGCAAAATAAGGATTGATGAGTGTTTAATACAAAAATCAACATTTCCCAAAAAACAAACGGTGAACTTGAAGCTTTTTCAACTATAAAAAACAACCAATAAAAATTTGTGTATTATTAATGGAAGTATATAGTTTTCTTTGTGTGAATATGTGTTAGTAAGTGTTATTCTCAGAAGAATAATTCCAAGAAAAAATCTGCTATTCCCCAAATAGCAGTGGGATTTCAAATTTTTTCCAAATAATGATAATGCCAAGATTGGAGAAATTGAAGTGGATAGTTTTACATATGTGTGTGAATAAAGATTGATAAGTTTTCAATACTAAAATCAACATTTCCCAAAAAAGCAACGGTGAACTGAAAGCTTTTTCAACAATAAAAAGCAACCAATAGACATTTGTGTATTGTCAATGGAAGTATATAGTTTTCACTGTGTGAATATGTGTTAGTAAGTGTTATTCACCAAACAATAATAATTCCAAGAATAAATCTGTTTATGTGTATTCCCCAAATATCAGTTGTATTTCAAATTTTTTCCAAATAATGATAATGCCAAGATTGGAGAAATTGATGTGAATAGTTTTACATATTTGTGTGAATAAGGATTGATAAGTTTTTTTATACAAAAATCAACATTTCCCAAAGAACAAACGGTGAACACAAAGCTTTTTAAACAATAAAAACAACCAATAAAGATTTGTGTATTATTAATTGATTTATATAGTTTTCTCTGTGTGAATAAGTGTTAGTAAGTGTTATTCACAAAACAATGATAATTCACACAAAAAATCTGCTTATGTATATTCCCCGAATAGCAGTGAGATTTCAATTTTTTCCAAATAATAATAATGCCAAGATTGGGGAAATATAAGTGGATAGTTTACATATGTGTGTGAATAAGGATTGATGAGTGTTTAATACAAAAATCAACATTTCCCAAAAAACAAACGGTGAACTGAAACCTTTTTCAACATAAAAAACAACCAATAAAGATTTGTGTATTATTAATGGAAGTATATAGTTTTCTTTGTGTGAATAAGTGTTAGTAAGTGTTATTCCCAAAAGAATTATTCCAAGAAAAAATCTATTTTAACCAAAATAGCAGTGATATTTCAATTTTTTCCAAATAATGATGATGCCAAGATTGGAGAAATTGAAGTGGATAGTTTTTTATATGTGTGTGAATAAGGATTGATAAGTGTTTAATACAAAAATCAACATTTCCCAAAGAACAAATGGTGAACCGAAACCTTTTTCAACGATAAAAACAACCAATAGAGATTTGTGTATTGTCAATGGAAATATATAGTTTTCTTTGTGTGAATAAGTGTTAGTAAGTGTTATTCACAAAACAATGATAATTCCATGAACAAATCTGCTATTCCCCAAATAGCAGTGAGATTTCAATTTTTTTCCTAATAATAATAGTGCCAAGATTGGAGAAATTGAACTGGATAGTTTTTTATATGTGTGTGATTAAGGATTGATAAGTGTTTAATACAAAAATCAACATTTCATAAAAAGGCCATATTGAACTGTAGTTTTTTCAACGATAAAAAACAACCAATAGAGATTTGTGCATTATTAATGGAATATATTTTTCTCTGTGTGAATAAGTGTTAGTAAGTGTTATTCACAAAAGAATAATTCCAAGAAAAAATCTGCTTATGTGCATTACCCAAATAGCAGTGAGATTTCAATTTTTCCTAATAATAATAATGCCAAGATTGGAGAAATTGAAGTGGATATTTTTACATATGTGTGTGAATAAAAATTGATAATACAAAAATTAATATTTTCAAAAAAAGCAACTGTGAACTGGAAGCTTTTCAACGATAAAAAACAACCAATAAAGATTTGTGTAATATTAATGGAAGTATATATTTTTTTCTGTGTGAAAAGTGTTTGTAAGTGTTATTCACAAAAGAATGATAATTCCAAGAACAAATCTGATTATTTATATTTTCCAAATAGCAGTGAGATTTCAATTTTTTCCTAATAATAATAATGCCAAGATTGGAGAAATTCAGTCAATTTTGCTTGAAAAGCAATTCTGTAGAAACTTCATTACATCCTATTGAATGTAGCTGGAATTCCACCCTACATTTCAGGCTTTGAAATTGGGTTCATTCAATGTACTATTTCTATTCATTGTGAAGGAAAAACCCAATGATTTCAAGAGTCTACAAAAATTTAGACATTTTCACCAGAAACAAACAATAATTATAATGCGCAGTATTTTACAATGAGTACAAATATTTCCAGTGAAGCAACATTGAATTTCAAGCTTCTTTAACAATAAAATTGAAGGAAAAGTACATCATTTCACAAAAGGCAAAAATACTAAAGAAGCAACAATAAACTACACTAAGCTTTTTCGACAATAATGAACAACTGAAAAAGCTTTGTGTATTATTAGTGGAAGTAGATAGTTTTCCCTGGTGTTAAAAAGTGTTAATTCATTATCACTTTTTTGCATTAGACAAACATTTCAGAGAAAGCAACAGTGATTTACTCGCTTTTTCAACGGTAAAAAAACAACCAATAAAGTTTTTTTCACACTCAGTAGAAGTAGTTTTCCTTAAGTATGTGGATGTTATTCACTAAAAACCGACAATCCCAAGGAACCAAAAGTTGATTTCTAGATTTGTCAAACATTAAAATACGACCAATAAACCTTTATGTATCATCATTTGAAGTAGATAGTTGATAGGTGTTTGAATAAGAGTTAATAAATGTTTTTCATGAAAAACTGACGATTAGAAAATATTAAAAGTTGATTACAAGCTTTTTCAACAACAAAAAAAGAACCAATGAACCAATGAAGTATATTCCTAGGTGTGTGAATGAGTGTTCAAGAATGTTATTCACAAATGAGTTACATTTTAAAGGAAGCAAGAGTGAATTAATAACTTTTTCAACAATGTAAACAAGCAATAAAGCTTTGTAGTAGATAGTTTTCCCTCAGTGTGTGAATAACATTTCCAAGAAAGCGAAGGTGAATTATTAGCTTCATCAACAACCAATAACACCGTATCATTACTGAAATGGCTAATTTTTCAAGATGTCCTAATAAATATCGTGTTTACAATAATTAGTAAAAAGCTGAAAAAATGGAATGGAACCAGACAAAAAAAACATTTCACACGATAAAATCAATATTCTTACTCTCTGATAACTGTCGAATGAGGGAATCAATTTGCATGTTCTTTGATAACAATGTTCAACCAATACTACCCAAGCAGCATTGAGATTTCTATTTTTTTCTAAAGTTTCATAATGTTATAATTGGAGAAATTCTGTCAATTTACTTTTGTAGAAAGTTCATTATGTTTATATATATTTGAGAAAATTAGATGAAATTTCACCTCACAAATATATTTTTCATGCTTTGAAATCGGGTTCACTTCTTATCAATGAGATATTCATGATTCTTTGTAAAGGAAGAAACCAATGTTTTCAAGAGACTACAAGAATTCAAACATTCCTAGCGGAAACAAACAATGATTCAAGATTTGTGAATCTTCAATGAGTACAAATATTTCCAAAGAGGCAACATTGAATTTCTAGCTTTCTGAACAATAGAAAGGAAGGAGAAGAGCTTTGAGTATTGTTAAATGACACATAGTTCTTCATATGTGTGTTAATAAGTGTTTTTCACAAAAGGCAAAAATTCCAAGAAAGCAACGATAAACTACAAGCTTTTTTAATGATAATGAACAAAGGCTTTGTGCATTATTAAATACTTTTCCCCAGGTGTTCTAGAATACTAACATTCCCAAAAAAGCAATAGTGAATTACTAACTCTTTCAACAGTAAAAAACATTCAATAAATGTTTGTGTTTTATAAGTTTAAGTACATATTTCCCCTAGATGCGTGAATAAGTGTTAATAAGTATTATTTACAAAAACTGACAATTTCAAGAAACCTAAAGTCAATTACAAACTTTTAATAGAAAAACAAACAATTTATTGGAAGGAGATAGTCTTGCCTTAGTGTGTGAATAACTTACAATTACAAGAAACCAAAATTCAATTACAAGCTTTTTCAACGATAAAACAAAAACCAAAAAAGCTTTGTGTAATATCAGTGGAAGAAGATAGTCTTCCCTAGGTGTATGGATAAGTGTTATTCACAAAAAGTGACAATTCCAAGGAAACAACCAATAAAGCTTTGGTGAGCAGTAGATTTTCCTTAAGTGTGTGAATAAGTATTAGTAAGTTTGCATGTTCTTTGATAAGCAAATTCATAGAAACTTCATTATGTCTATATATATTTGATAGAAATCAGATGAAATTCCAATTCACATATATTATTTCTAGGCTTTGAAATCGGATTCAATCTTTATTCCTATTCATTGTGATTGAAGAAACCAATGTTTTTGAAAGAATTGGAACATTTTCAGCAGAAAAAGACACTAATTGAAGATTTGTGAATATCCATTATGCACAGTATTTTACAATAATTACAAATATTTCTGAAGAAGCAACATTGAATTTCTAGCTTTCTGAACAATAAAATAGAAGGAAAAGAACTTATGTGTATTAACAAAAGGCTGAAATTTCCAAGAAAGTACAAGCTTTTTCAACAATAATGAATATATGATGAAGCTTGACGATTCCAAGAAACAAGAAATTTAATTCAAGGTTTTTAAAGATGAAAAACAACCAATGAATGTTTGTGTATTATCAATTGAAGTAGATAATTTTCCTGGGTGTGTGAGTAAGTGTTAATAAATGGTATTGATAGAAAACTGACAGTTCCAAGATATCAAAATTTGATAAAAAATCAAATGATAAAGCTTTTTGTATTATTAGTTGATATTATTTTCATGATTGTTGATAAGTGTTTTTTTTTGACAGAACACCAACATTCCCAAGAATTACTAGCTTTTTCATCAGTGAAAAACAACCAATGAGTTTTTGTGTATTATCAGTTAAAATGTTCTTCACAAAAGGCTAAAATTTCCAAGAAAACAATAAACTACAGTTTTTCAACGATATTGAACAACTGATTGAATAGATAGTTTTCCCTAGAGAGTAGTTTTCCTATAAGCGTTAATAAGTGTTATTCACAGAAGAATTACATTTTTGAGGGAGTGGAGGTGAATTATTAGTTTTTTCGAAAATATAAAAACAACCAATGTTCGGTATCATTAATTGAAATGGCTCGTTTTTCAATATATCTCAATAAGTGTTATTGTGATTTCGATGATTTGTAAAAAGCTGAAAAAATGAAAGAAATATTCTACGACAGCTTGAATTAAATTTCATAGAAACTTCAATGTCTATATTTGGTAAAAATTGGATGAAATTTTATCTAACATATTTTCAGACTTTGAAATTCGGTTTATTCTTCATCAATTCATTGTGTAATCAAGAAGCTACAAGAATTCAAATAATTTTAGCAGAAACAAACAGATTTGTGGATATTCATTATGCCTTGAATTATGAGTTGAAGAGAGTATCTTCCCCATGTGTTAATAAGTGAAAAAACAACCTGAAGCTTGTATATGATAAAAAAGATAGTCTGCCCTAGCATTAATAGGTGTTATTCATTAAAAGCTGACGATTACAAGGAACAAAAAGTCAATTACAAGATTTCTTAATAATGAAAAAACAAACAATGAAGCTTTGTGTATTATCAGTTGAAGTAAATAATTCTACCTGGGTGGTAGATAAGTGATTTTCAGAAAAGACTAACATTCCCGAAGAAATAAAAGTAGATTACTAGCTTTTCTGATGATTGAAACAACCAATAAAGCTTTCTGTATTATTAATTGAAATAGTTTACCCTAGGTGTGTGAACAGAAGAATATTTTCTAGAAAGCAAACTTGAATTATTAGCTTTTTCGACGATAAAAAAAAAACAATTGTGTATCATCAATTGAAATTGCATGTTTTTCAAAATATCTCAATAATTTGTGAAAAGCTGAGGAAATCAAATAGAACCAGACTAAAAATACATTTTGCCCAAGAGAATCAATATTCTGACACTTTCTTATGAATGTTGAATTAGGAGTTCAATTTGCATGCACTGTCATAACAATGTTCAACTGCGGTAAACCTAATGTTTCCTATGGTAAAATTGACTGATACTGTCTACTCAAGTGAATAGCATTTAGATTTCTCTTTTTTTCTCCTGATGTGATAACTAATGCCAAAATTAGAGAAATCAGTCAATTTACCTTCATAAGCAGTCATGGAAACTTCATCATGTCCACATATATTTGATAGAAAATAGTTTAAATTTCCTCATACATCATTTTGAGGCTTTTGAATTCAGTTCAATATTCCAGTGTACTATTCCAACTCATTGTGACCAATGTTCTAAAGAATCTATGAGAATGCAACCATTCTCGGCAGAAACAAAGAGTAATTCAAGATTTCTGAATATTCATTATGTTCAGTCATTCACTCTTGAGTACAAAGATTTCCAGACAAGAAGTCATAGAAACTTCATGTCCATATATATTTGATAAAAATTAGCTGAAATTTCATCAACTGTACATCATTTTCAGCGTTTGAAGTTCAGTTCAATCTTCATCTTGTTCTTTTCCAATTCTTTGTGACCAATGTTTCAAGAATCTAGGGGAATTCGAACATTCTCAGCAGAAATAAATTCAAGACTCCTGAATTTTCATCATGCATGGTTATTTACACTTAGTAAAGATTTCCAGGCAAACAACATTGATCTTTTAGATTTTAGAACTATAAAATAGAATGGAAAAATACTTTCAGTATCATTAAGAGACACATAGTTCTTCATGTGTGCTAAGTTACCAAAGAATGAAATTTCCGAGAAACGAACAGTAAACTACGAGCTTTTCCAACAATAACGACTGATGAACTTTTCTGTATCATCAGGTGAATAGTTTTCCCCAGCTATTTTGATGTGTTAATGAGTGATTTTCATTCTGCAACATTTCCAAGAAAACAATAGTGAATTACAAGCTTTTTCAAATATAAAAAACCATCAAAAGTGTATTATCTGTTGAAGTAAATATTTTCTCTAAATGTTTGAATAAGTGCTAATATGCGTTTTCACAAGTCTAACATTTCCGAGGAAGCTAGGGTGAATTACTAGCTTTTTCAACAGTAAAAACACCCAATAAAGCTCTCTGTATTATTAATTGAAATAGATAGTTTTATCTAGTGTGTGTGAACAAGTGTCAGTAAGTGTTAATTACGAACAAATAATATTTTCAAGAAAGTGAACGTGACTTATCAGCTTTTTCAAGAATAAAAAACAACCAATCATTCATTGGAATGGCTTGTATTACAGAATGTCTCTGTAGTCTGCTTTCATTTGATTTTCTCAGCTATTCACAAATTATTGAGAGGAAAATAACAGTTATTGAGACATTCTGTGATACAAGCCATTCCAATGAATGATTGGTTGTTTTTAATACATTTTACACTAGAAAATCAACATTCTGACACTTTTTTATGAATGTTGGAAGAGGAATTTAATTCATATGCTCTTTTATTACAATGTTCAACTGTAGTAGTTATGGTAAAATCGACTGATGCAAACTTTTTTTTCATTTGGTGTGCGAATAAGTGTTAATATGTGTTTTCACAAGTCTAAAATTCTCAAGAAAGCAAGAGTGAATTACTAGCTTTTTCAGCAATAAAAACAACCTGTATTATTAATTGAAATAGATAGTTTCCCATAGGTGTGTGAACAACAGTCAGTTAGTGTTATTCAAAGTGAACGTGACATCAACTTTTTCAACGATAAAAAGCAACCATTGGAATAACTGTCATTTTCTTCTCAATAATTTGTAAATAGCTAGGAAAATCAAAAGGAACCAGACTAGAAATACATTTTACACAAGAAAATCAACAAAGTAAATGGTGGAGTTTTTTTTTTCCTAATGTTGAAACTAATGCCAAAATTTCATCATACATCCATCATTTTCATGCTTTTAAAAACAGTTCAATCTTTATCAGTGTTCTATTCCAATTCATTGTGACGAATGTTTTCTAGGATCCAGAAGGATTCAAACATTCTCAGCAGAAACAAAGAGAAATCTAAGATTTCAGTCATTCACACTGAAGATTTCCAGAGGAGCAACTTTGAATTTTTAGCTTTTTCAACAAGGAAATAGAATAAAAAAAACTCGTGTTGATAAGTTACAAAAGGCTGAAATTTCCAAGGAAGCAAGAGTAATCTACAAGCTTTTTCAACAATAATAAACGAAGGATAAACTTCTGTGTATTTATCAGTTGAAGTAGCTATTTTCCCTTGATGTTTGATTGTGTTAATAAGTGTTATTCACAAAAAACTGACATTTACAAGAAACCAAAAGTTGATTACACTCTCTCTGAACATTAAAAAAATGATCAAATCATTTTTGCGTATGATAAGTAGATAGTTATAGCGTGATTAAGTGTTTTCCACAGAACATTTCCAAGAAAGCAAGAATGAATAATTTCAATGACTTGTAAGAAGTTAAAATAATAAAATAGAACCAGAAAAAAGAAACATTTTACTCTAGAAAATCAACATTCTTGTTTCTTATAACTGTTGTATAACTTTTCACTTGCATAACAAGATTTTTCATGGTAGAATGGAGTTATAATATCTACTCGTGTATATTCCGTAAATAGCATTGAGATTTCGAGTTATTTTTTAGTGTTAAAAGTAATGCCAAAATCGGAGAAATTTGGCTTGATAAGCAATTGATAACATTATGTCTATGCATAGTTTATTGGAAATAGATTAAACTTTGCCTTATAAATAAAATTTCTAGGCTTTGAAAAATGGGTTCAATATATATCAATGTTCTATTCCTGTTCATATGTAGGAGGAAACCAACAAAAATTCAAAATCCGTCCATAGTGCTTTGTATCTTATTATTTGAAGTAGATAGTTCCCCCAAGGTCATTCACAAAAGAATAACATTTATCAAGAAAGCAAAGGTGAATTACTAGGACTCTGAATAAGTGTTATTCACAAAATAATGACACTTCCAAAAAACCAGAAAAATTAATTTCAAGCTCTTTTAAAAAAACATCCATAATTTTTGGTTGGAATAGATAAGTTCCCTCAGCAAAAGTGAACTACTAGCTTTTTCAACATTAGAAAAAAAACAACCCATAGAGCTTTGTGTATTACTATTTGAAGTGGATATTTTTCCCTAGGTGTGTGGATAATGGTTATTCAGAAAAAGTAATATATTCAAGAAAGCAAAAGTGTATTACTATTTTTTTTAACAATAAAAAACAACGAATAACTGATACAATGCATTGATTTCAATTTTTTTCCTAATGTTAACACCAATCCCAAAATTGGAGGAATTCAGTCAATTTGGCTTGATAAGTAATTTCATAGAAACTTTATTTTGTATATTTGATAGAAATTACATGAAATTTAACCCTACAAATATTATTTTTAAGCTTTGAAATTGGGTTCTATTTTTATCAGGTGTGTGAATAAGTGTTAGTAAGAGATATCCACAAAAGTATAACTTGTAAGGTGAATTACAAGCTTTTTAAAAAATACGAAATCACAAATAATTCATTAATTCAAATGGCTGGTTCTTCAAGAGTTTTCAATTTGTGAAAAGCTAAAAAAAAATGGAATGGAACCAGATAAAAGAAATATTTTACACCAAAAAATCAACATTCTGATTCTTTTCTAATGTTAGATGAGGAATTCAGTATGCATGTTTCTTGATAACAATGTTAAACTGTTGTAAACCTAATCTTTCTATGGTAAAATGGATTGATACAATCTACTCATTCCACAAATAGCAATAAGATTTCAATTTATTTCTTAATGTTGGAACTAATGCGAAAATTCACTCCTTAGCTTGATAAGAAATTAGATGAAATTTAGCCTTACAAACATTATTTTCAGGCTTTGGGATTGGGTTCAATCTTTATCAATGTTCTATCCCTATTCACAGAGGAGAACACTCATTAACACTTATTTACACACATATTCAATAATACTCAGTTGTTTTTCTCCTACTTTATAGTTCAAAAACCGAGAGATTGAATTTTGCTTTCCTTATTGTAAAATACTGTGCATAATGAAAATTCACTAACCATGAATTACCGTTTGTTTCTGCTGAAAATGCTTCAATTCTCGTTAATAATTGTTATATACAAAAAACTAACATTTCTAAGAAAGTAAAAGTAAATTACTAACTTTTTCAACAATACGAAGTAAACACTGACACGTATTAATTGAAATGGCTGGTTTTCCAAGATGTCTTAATAATTGTTATTGTGTTTCCAATAATTTGTAAAACGCTGGAAAAAAATGAACTAAAACATTTTATACAATAAATTCAACATTTTGAATGTTCATGATAATTGTTGAATGAGGAGTTCAATTTGTATATTCTTTCATAACAGTATTAAAGTCCTATAAACTTGATCTTTTTCACATGGTAAAATGGACTTATACAATATATTCACATGCAGCATATTATTTTCTCTTTTTTGCCAAAATTAGAGAAATTCAATTAATTCAGCTTAAGCAATTTGATAGAAATTTCATGAGTTCATATATACTTTTTAGAAGTTGGATGAAATTTCACCTTACATAATATTCAGGCTTTGAAATTAGTTTCAATCTTTATGAATGTTCTATTCCTATTCATTGTGCAGGAAGAGAAAAATGTTTTCAAAAGAATTCAAACATTTTCACTAGAAACGAACAGTAATCTAAGGTTTGTGAATGTTCATCAGTGTTATACACAAAGAACTAATATTTCTAGAGAAGCAACGTTGAATTTTCAGCTTTTTCAGCGATAAAAGAACTTAAAAGAGTATTATTATGAGACAGTTTTCCATCGTTGTGTGAATGAGTATTAATAAGTGTTCTTCACAAAAAAAACTAACATCTCCAAGAATGCAACAGTGAATTAAAAGCATTCTCAATGATGAAAAACAACGAATGAACTTTTGCGTAGTTGTAGATAGGATTCCCGAGGTGTGAATAAGAGTTAAGCGTTATTTACAAAAAACTAACACTCCTAAGAAAGCAAAACTTTTGTGTATTATTACTTGAAATAGTTTTCTCTAGGTGTGAACAAGTGTACATTCACAAAATACTAACACTTACAAGAAAGCAACACTTTATCACTAACATTTCCGATGATTAAACCAAATAATAATTATTAGTTGGAAAAGCTGATTTAAAATTTTTAAAACGTTGTAAAACCTTGAAAAATTGAACTAAACCAGTCAAAAAAACATTTTACACTAGGAAATCAACCTTTTGACCCCTTCTGATTCTTGAATAATGAATTCAGTTTGCATATTCTTTAATAACAGTTAAAGTCTTATAAATCTGATCTTTCCTATAGTAAAATGGACTCATACAATCTATTTATATATATTCCCCAAGCAGCATTGAGATTTCTATTTTTTTCTCAATGAAATGTAATTCACTCAATTTAGCATGATGAGCGATTTGATAGAAACTTCAGTATATATATATATATATATATATATATATATATATATATATATATATACTTTGTGAAAATTGGTTGAATTTCACCTCACAAGCATTTTCAAGCTTTGAAATTGGGTTGATCTTAATCAATGTCCTATTCCTATTCATTGTGAATGAAGAAACCAATATTTTCATAATTCTACGAGGATTTAAACATTTTCATTAACCATGATTTTGAATGTTCATTATGTACAGTGTTATACAGAAAGAACTATTATTTCCAGAGAAACAAGATCGGATTACCAGCTCTTAACTTGGCAGTAAGGCTCGCACACGGAACCCAGTTTCCATGTATTACACTGAAGCTATCTAACCATACAGAATCCACGCATTCAGACAACTCCGCTCCAATGCAGACGCTAGAAATATCAAGACAAGAAAGCTCCCACCTCACCCCATATCTCTTCTCCTAACATTACTTCTCACGATCGATCGTATTAATGTATCCTTACATGTACCTCATGTACGTCTTTTCCCTGTGTATCTTCATACCACTTCATCAATGTGCATCCAACTTCATACTTTGCGCGCATTCCATTCTCTTCGTACAGCTTCCTTTGTTCCACATCTACAGGACTGCATGCGCGCTACAGTCAAACCACAACGAGGACCAAATCTCCTTGTCTCTCCTTGCTGTTCGGATTCAATGAAAAAAACTATGCGCTTTGAGTATTATTAATTGAAATAGATAGTTTTTCATAGATGTGCAGATAAATAAACAAAAGACTAACATTTCCAAGGAAGCAAGAGTGAATTACTAGCTTCTTCAACCATACAGAACAAGCAATGTTTTTCATTGTGCGTGAATGTTATAAAAGACTAACAGTTCCAAGAAAACAACAGTGTATTAATTGCTTTTTCAACAATAAAATCAAGCAAGAAAGGTTTTAATAATTCAAATAGATAAGTTTTTCACACAACTTGGAAAACTATCAAGTGTTTTCAACAAGTAAACTGCTAAATAGAATGAAAGCAGTCGAAACAAACATTTTATGCTAGGGAATCAACACTTTCTGAAATGTTGAATGATGAGTTGAATTTGCATGTTCTTTAAAAACATTGCAGAATTGTTTTAATCTAAGTTATAACATCAAATCTATAACACTGCATAATTTATTTTATGCATATGCATAATTCATAATATGCACTTTTCCAGTCTAATTGTGGATGTAACAATGATATTTCTGTCTTTGTCTTAATGATGAAAACAATACTGAATTAGACAGACAAATTCAATCTTTCCAGCTTTGAAACTTAACTTTTTTGATAATGTTTATCTGAAAGTTAAATTGGTTTAATTCCACCCTTCAATTCTTATTTTCAGGCTTGTAAATTGGGTTATGTATAGTTTTATTCCTATTCATTTTCGAGGAAGGAACCAATATTTTTAAAAGAATACAAAAATGTTGCAATTCAATCAATTTGACAAAAAAAAAAAAATAATGTTTCTAAGAGTTGAATGCCTCCATTGAAGTACTAGCTTTTTCAAGAATCAAAAATAAGCCATAAAGCTTAGAGTTGCGTATAATTATTCTAAAGAGATTATTTTCAAGGCGTGTTGTTGTGAATGCACTGTGTTATTCATAAAGGATTTATATTTCCAAGGAACCAATTGTGAATTACTAGTATTCTAAAATAAAAAAAACAAGCAATAAAATATTGATTCGAGTAACTTATAGATTATTCTTTAAGGTGGTTGAATAACTGTTAATGGTTTCATAGTGTTATCAAGAAGTCGTATAAAGCTAAACACCAATCTCAAACTAGTGAAATTCAAGCTTTTTACGCTAGAAAACCAACACTGAGAAATTTTCTGAAAATTGTTGTATGAGAAGATCGATTCGAATATTAAAAAACGATGTGAATCTAACTTGCTTAAAAATCGACTTTGTTCACTTATTTTTGTTGAATGATTATTATTGATACAATATGAATTTCCTCCAAAAACAAGGCCAAACTCCTGTAAGTTCTACTCTAAAATGATTTTTGTCAACATACTCATGAATGTGCTATAAATCAGGATTTGCATTTTTCTTGTGGGTGAAACCCAAATTTTATGAATCCATCATTTTTCACTCTAATTTGAAATTTTCAAACACATACTTGTACTTTGTTATTTTTCCTTGTCCAAATGTTAAAACCAAGGTAATAATAATCAAATTTAATCTTTAGCTCTGAAAACATAATTTCGGGGAATAAATCAGTTTTCTAATTTGTTGAATTTCAACTACAAAATCCTCTTTTTTTCAGGCTTTCAAGCAAAATAAACATTTATAACAGTTATTTCTATTTTTCTTTGTAAAGGATCCAGTACCCCTGAAGAGAATACATGAAATACATATGATTGAATTCAGGATTAAATTCTCGACAAAGTAACAGTGAATTACTAGTTTTTCCCAAGTTAAAAAAAAACAATCAAAAATAGAATCAAGTTTTGTAATAAAACTTGATTCTTAATAAATATCTCCCAGTGATATTTTCAAGTTCTGAAAAAAAAAATCATTGCATACTATCCCAAAATGATTTTTTTGTAGGTGTTGGGAAGAGGCAAAATTAGCTAAATTCAGTCATTTCAGCTTTGAAACTCCCTTGAAACATAAAAATCGTAATATATCATTAATTCATTAACAGAATTTCACCAACAAAATCATTTTCAACAGTGTCATTCCGAGTTTTTTTCTCAATTGATCATTTGTGAGTGTTCAGTGATGCACAGTGTTTTTTTTTTAGAATGGATTCAATATTTCCAACTTCAAAAATTAAGTGAAAAAGGTTTGATTCAAGTTGTATTATATATTCCTCTCAAGGTGTGTAAATTAATACTTCCACAGTGTTATCAATAAGTTCTAAACAGTTTGAACCAGAAAAATTGCTCTAATTCAATCATTTCTGCTTTGGGAACTGAATTTTTACCTATACTTTTACTAAATTTTACCTACAAAATCATTTTTTTCAAACAAGTGTAAACTATATAACTTTCTCATTTTTTTTCTTTTCAAAGGATGCAGTATTCATAAAAAGAAGACAAAAAAAATTGTAATTCAATTTTTTTTACTCAGAAAATCAGTTTTAAGTGTTGATTATTCCCCAAAAAACAACAGTTTAATACTTTTTTTCCCAATTTAAATAAACAAGCGAAAATGTTTCAATTCAAGTTAATTATTTTGTAGTTCTCCGAAAAGTTTTCAAAAAATGGCCCGAACCAGTTTAAATCAAGCATTTTCCACTAAGAAATTCTAAAAGATTTTTCGAGTGTTGTGTATTGCATAAATAACACATTGTTATTAGTACGATTTGAATCTCTCCTCAGACAAGGCAAAACAGTTGTAAATCCAGTATTTTTCATTTTGATGTCAATTTTCCCAACATTTTTATGTATATGATTCAAATCAACAGTTATTTTTATTCGAGGCAAAGTTCAATTGTTTTAGCTTAGAAAGTTAACTCCGTGAAACAATTCAAGTTTGTAAAACATGACAAAATGAGTCTGAATCATGCATTTTTACTAATCTAAATAATTGATTCTGTAATATATATAACGGTGTTATTTTTTATTTTTTCATAGGATGCCATATTGGTAAAAACAAGGGTATAATTCAATCATTTTTGAATACATGGTTGTAAATATGTGTGGAGTGTTATTTACAAAGGATTCAATATCTAAAAAAAATCGTTTAATTCAAGTATTATTACTTAAAATATATTTCTTTCTAGGTTAATTGTTTTACAGTGTTATTTATAAATTCTGGTAAGTTTAAAATTATGACGAACTAGTCCAAATCAAGAATTCTCAACATGAAAGAAGTTATCTATAGGATTTGAAATTTTCTAAACAAGGCATATTTCACTTTAAAATCAACCATTTCAACATAATTATGTATATCACAAAAGCTACTATTTCTTGGTTTTGTGAAAGTGCTACAAAGAAGGCAAAATTATATTTTACCCTGAAAATTAACTTCCCAAAAAGTCGGCAATGTAATGTTCATTCAAGTCAGGAAAACAAGAAAATAAGTGTGTACATGAGTGAAAGGTTCCAGAACTATCCCAAACAAATCAAGTATTTTAAACTACAAAATCAACACTCAGTTTTTTACTCATAAAATCAATACTTCAAGAGATTCAGTATTTGAAGAAACAAGATTAAAATGGTGTTATTCAATCTTTTTGCTTCAAAGATTCAGTTTTTCCAAAATAAGGAACAGTGTCACTTGTATTTTCAAGGTTCAAAAAATATGCAGAAATGGTTTAAATTGTTACCTTTAAAATATTCCTTTTCGAGTTTTGTAAATAAGTGTCTATAGTTTTACGGTGTTAAAAAAATCATCCCTCGCGAGTGTTTTGAAATAAGTGTTAAATAATGTAGGTTTTAATTTCTTCTAGACAAAGCTAAACAGTTCTAAATCTAGCATTTTTTTCACTTGAGTATCAACTTTTCCAACTGTGTCAAATAGCGACGGTTTTACTGCAAGTTCTGTCTAAGTGTCAATAACAATGTTTCAAATTCAAGCTATCTAGCTTTGAAATTTAATATCTGTGCATTGGATCAAATGTTACCGATGCAATCTTCAGTTCATTCGAAGGTTGAAAACAAGACAAAAAACAGTCTTGTGTTGTATGTAAGTGTAGCACAGAAAAAAAGGGCTATTTCTAGCATTTTTATATAGGATTTTTTGTACACTTTAAATAAAATGAAAATAACACAATGTTCCCAGAGCAAAAAACTGTCATTATCACCTAGAATAAATTCCTTTTCAAGGTTTTTAAGGGAGTGTTAATGAATTCACAGTGTTTATCCATAGTTTCTGAAAGCTGTCAAAACCAATCCAAAACAGGGGTAAATCAAGCATTTTTCATCTTGAAGAATGAACTCTTCTATGGATTTTAAAATAAGTGATAAATAACAAGTGTCTCATCTCAAAAACAGTAGGAATTTTGAACTTGAAAAGCAAGTGTCTCTCTACTCTTGTCAAGGTATCAAAAACAAGGGTAAATATATCAATTAGAAGCAATTTTGCTTTCAAAACAAACTTTTTAGTGTTCTATTGAAAATTTAAGTCTTATTCCTAGTTTATTCAATGTGTCAAAACAAGACAAGAAGGTTCTTATTCAAGCATTTTTCCTACAAAATCTTTTTTTCAGGGTTACAAGCAAAGAGAGTTTATTTCAATTCACGTTTTCAAGTATTGATAATTTACAGTTTCATTAATAGGTTCTGAAAGGTACTAAAAAACAATCAAAACAGGTGTAAATCTAGCATTTTCAACTTGTAAGTCAACTACAACTGTGTAAGTGGTACTTTCAAAAACGAGGCAAAACAGTTCAAAATCAAGCAGTTTCAACATTTTTAAGAGTCTATATCAAATAAGGAAAAGTAATGCTTTTTAGTTGACGAAAACAAGCAAAAACTGGTAAGATTCGATGATTTTTTGAAAAGCATTCCTATTTTGAATATGTTTTTTTTCGTTAAGTCTGAGAAACAGTGTAATTTTTTTGTTTTCAAAGGCGTCAAAAACAAAGTAAAAACGTTCCCAGTTAAGCATTTTCAACTTTATAATCAACTTATATTTGTTGGGTTAGTTACATTGGGCATATCCGCTGAACACACCCTGAAAGCTGAGTTTTTAAGGGATAGCGCATTCCGAGATAATCGCTTGTACCTGCTGCTGCACAGAGATTCTGAACCGCTCTCCGTGCAGATCATCCGTGGCACTCTCCATTAATTCCCGATATATGAAACGTCATTGGACCGAGGAAGCTTGCTCAATGCACCTCTCCCATAGGCCTACGACAGGTTAGGAAAAGCATCCCTAATCTTCTGCTCTTATGCAGGTTCCTCCATCAAGGTTCTGTTTAGGAATGCCAATCTTTATGCATCTCCGAATGTGGCATCCCCAACCCACGTTCGTTGTATATAGACTTGTCTGCGAACCTTTGGCTTGCCTTCCTTCCACAGAAGTGAAAGGAGCAAGCGCTCGAGGGCCGATTTCCATGTCGCAGGCAGGGGAAGTACAGAGAGTCGGTAAAGGATTAGAGAAAAGACGTACGTGCTGCATGCCTCGGCTCTACCCTTTAAGGATAATATCCTTCGAAGCCGAGCCCCGATCGACGCTTCGACTTTTGTTAGCACTTCCAACCAACTGGAGATCTGGTCCAAACCATACCTTCAAGATGCAGACCTGCCGCCCGACTTGCTGCGGTTGATCTTGGCCCCCTTTACCTGTTCGTAACGTGCTATTGCCACTTCTGAAAGAGGCCTATCCACTTGCAGAACAACAGCTCGAATCTGGCGGTTTACATCATCATCGCCGAGAACTGGTGGTCCTATCTAATATCTGATCTAGATTGGTCAGCACGGCTCTATTGTCGTCGTATGCAAATTATCTCGGATTGATCTCCCCTTCTCAGCCTAGTTCTGATCCGGTCCAATCGAATCCTTGATGATTCGCAAGCGATTCGACGGGGTCTTGGCCAAAATCTTTAATTCTGTGTTTAGCAGAGTTACGGGCTTGTAATCGTCTAATTCCTCTCACTTCTTCAACAGCGTGATCAACCCTTTAGTTTGTGATTGTTCCCTGGTCAACCAAGAGATTAAACATGTGCAACATCCTTAAGAACAATCTGTCGGGCATACCATCCAGCTTCGGCGACATGTTACTGCCAACCAGCTCCAGCGCAGCGTGAACTCTGTGATCTGCCCCTTGCTGCAAGCTGCTACAGCCGAAGCAAGTCGGGGGAAATCAGCCAAATAGCTGTAAAACTCCTGCTTACATAGGCCAGTTTTCTTGATGGAGCGCTTCCGGTTGTGCTACTGGGACCCCTCGCAAATGTTTTGCGTCGACTGGAGAGTTCTCCCGTCCGTAATCTTGATATAACGAATATATCTATCAGGCCAACGACAGTCAAGTTTATCGTCTAGTAATGGTTTCGTCTTAGCCTTATCTAGCTCTAGTCGTTGGATATATTTGACATTAAGTCGTCTATTATGTTTCTAAGTTAGACTACCACTTATTGCCTATAACTACCTCCACTAGATCCTGCTGTATTAACCCTTCAGCTGTTCCAGGAAGTCCTCTTTCTTCAGTAAGGAGTTATTGGAGTTCCAGCAACTAGCTAGACTAGGCCCATCTCCCAACCACATCCGAGCAATCATCATTTATGGGACGTGAGGTATGTTAAAAAATCTATGTCGACTCTTCTTTCTAGCATTCTATATAGGTAATTTTCATCCTGTATAAAAGGAAACCCGAAAGACCTCAACAACTATAGGCCTATGAGCCTACTCAACTGTGTATACAAACTTTTCAAAAACGTTATCACCAACCGAATCACAAAATCACTCGATGAAGACCAGCCTCGTGAACAAGCTGGCTTTAGAAGAAGCTACTCGACCATGGACCACCTGCACTCGATAAATCAGCTGAAAGAAAAAGCAGCTGAGTATAAACTTCCACTTGCCGTGGCATTTATCGACTTCAAAAAAGGCGTTCGACTCAGGAGAAATCCCTAAGGTCATGGAGGCCATCAGTCGGCAAGGTATAGATCCAGTACATGTTGAAGTGTTGAAACATCACAGCAGCTCCTTTATCAGACTCGAACCCCTTTCAGGAGTAAAACAAGGTGATACCAACTCACCTAAACTCTTCACAGCCTGCCTCGAGATGATCTTCAGGAGATTAGACTACGAGAGTAAAGGAATTAAAATAGACGGTGATTATCTGAACAACCTCAGATTTGCAGACGACATGGCCCTTTTCGCAGAGAACCTACACGACCTTAAAGCTAATGATAGATAAACTAAATGAAGAGATCAAGAAAGTCGGCCTACACATGAACTTCAGCAAGACGAAGATCATGTGCAACAACCACATCGGGGATAAAAACACTAAGATCAAAATCGAGGACACAGAACTCGAGAAAGTAGACCACTACATCTACCTAGGACAACGAATCTCCATGAGACCCTCAAAAGAAGAAGTAATCAAGCGAAAAATCACACTAGGATGGCATAAGATCCCATTGATCCTAAAGAGAAGGGTGTATAACCAATGCATCCTCCAAATAGTCACTTATGGAGCTGAAACATGGAACCTAACCAAGAGACGGACCCGTAAGCAACGTGCACATGAAAAAATAATGCTAGAGAGACCACAAGACAGCACAGTACATCCGAGAAAAGACAAGAGTTAGGGACATCATAGAATCCATTAAAAATCTCAAATGGCGGTGGGCTGGCCATGTTGCAAGAATGGCAGACAATCGATGGACATCACGACTCACGACATGGATCCCCCGAGACCACATGCGCAACCGAGGCCGGCAAAATGTTAGATGGAGAGACGAGCTAGACAAATTCAGGAAGTACTGGCTCCGCGACGCCCATGATAGGGAAGTGTGGCAAATCCTGGGGAAGATCTATGTCCAACTGAGGACGCTAAAAGACTGATGATGATGATGATGATGATGATGATGATAGAAGATGCAGTATGAGTCCAAGTCCACATCTTCCGCGACTAGGTCAATCAGACTGCGTTCACACTCTGCCTGCCTCCCAGCTGTCCTCTCTCCCTTGAGGTCAAGGATGGCATTCCAATCTCCCATTAAAACTAGCTGCTTCGGGTCCGTCAGGAAGGGCCCCATCTCCCGAAAGAGGAAGCACCTCTCTCCAACACTGTTGGGTGCATTAACGGCGACAACTCTGAATTTGCAGCTGGTAAATTTTGCAACTGCAAACAATTTCAAAATCATGAATACATTCTTCAAAAAGAAACCCAATAGAAAGAAGAAAGAAGAGCCCCAAGAACGAAATAGACTACTTTTTAACTGATGAAAGCCACACCATCAAAGACATCCAAATCCTAAACCAAGTAAATGTAGGGAGTGACCAAAGAATGGTAAGATGTAAGATGCAAATAAACACAAATAAAGACCGCAAGAAAATGTTCCACACTATACCACAGCCACTTAACGTACCAAATGAACTCATCTCCAGCCTTCAAGCTATAATTGAGAAACAGATTTGATATCCTTACGGACAAAAACGACACCAACATCAACGAACTCCACACCAAAATAACAACCTCTCTATTAGAAGCAGCCAATGTGTTTAAAACAAGAATCACAGCGACCATTAGCAAAATGTCAGATAAAATCAGGAAACTAATTGAAAAGCAAAGAAACCTCAAACCACAAAAAAAAAAGAAATAGAAGAGACCGAAGTGAACAAAACAATAAATAAGAAACTGAGTGAAGACAAAAGAAGGTATATGGCAGCTATCACCGAGACCAACCTCGAAAAACGTCGAGGATTTAAGCCAATAAAAACAGATAACTAACATTCTCAAAGCAAACGGAGACATAACAACAGATAGAGACAGAATAGTTGAACGCACCCAAGAATTTTACCTGGAACTTTTCCAAACACGGACAATACACAAGATGCCGAAAATCAGTTTGAGAACTTCCCCGCAGTTACACCATTGGAAGTAAAGCAAGCTATCAAACAAACAAAATAAAAGGAAAAGTCAGATCAAAAAGATCAGATAACATCACCATCGATCTACTCAAAAAAGCTGGTGAGAGAGTGAACTAGCTATTCTAAACTTGTGTCTAAAACAAAGTAAAGTTCCGACAGATTAGAACACTGCTGTCATAATGCTTCTACGTAAGAAAGGAAACCCCAAAGACCTCAACAACTACAGACCTATTAGCCTACTCAACTGCATATATAAACTCTTCACAAAAATCATCACCAACCGGTTAGCAAAATCATTAGACGGAAATCAACCACGAGAACAGGCTGGATTTAGAAGAAATTACTCGACCATGGACCATCTTAATTCAATAAATCATCTGAAAGAATACAAAATGCCACTCGCGGTAGCATTTACAGACTTCAAGGAAGCATTCGACTCTGTAGAAATTCCAAGGAACTTAAAGGCTACAAGGTGTAGACCCTGTATACTTTAAAGTACTGCAACATATATACAATCAGAGCAACTCATTCATTAGTCTACATAAGGACTCTGAACCATTCCAGATCTAAAAAGGAGTAAGACAAGGTGATACCAGCTCACCCAAACTCTTTACAACCTGCCTTGAGATGATCTTCCAAAACATGGACTGGAAAAATGGAGGAATCAAAACAGACGGTGAGTATCTGAGCAACCTTAGACGACATCGTCCTTTTCGCAGAGAACCTACACGACCTCCAACTAATGCTAGACGAACTAAACGAAGAAAGCAAAAAAGTCGGCCTACACATGAACTTCAGAAAACGGAAATCATGTGCAATAATCATGTTGAGAATAAAAATATAACTGTCAAGATAGAAGATGCAAAACCCAGCAAGGTAGACCACTACATCAACCTAGGACAACGAATTTCCATGAGACCCTCAAAAGAGGAAAAGATCAAGCGAAGAATCACTTTGGGATGGCAAGCCTTCGGCAGAGCAAACTCAACATCCAAGAACCAGATGATCCCAATAATCCTAAAGAGTAGAGTATACAACCAATGCATTCTCCCGATAGTCACTAATGGAGCTGAAATATGGAACCTAACCAAGAGAAAAACCTATAAACTGAGAAGTATGCAACGTGCGCATGAGAGAATCATGGACAGACCATAAAACAGCACAGTACATAAGGAAGAAAACGGGTGTCCATGACATCATAGAAACTGTTAAAAAACTCAAATGGCAACAGGCAGGCCATGTTGCAAGAATGAAAGACAACTGATGGACATCACGACTCACAACATGGATCCCAAGAGATCACATGAGAAAACAAGAACGACAGAACACAAGATGGAGAGATGAACCAGATAAATTGAGGAAATACTTGTTCCATCGCGGAGCAAGTATTTCCTGAATTTGATAGAGAATTGTGGCAGATCCAGGGGAAGGTCCAACGACGGACATCGATGATGATGATGATGATGATGATGATAATAATGATGATGATGATGATGGAAGGAATGGAATAGAGAGATTTAGCGTGAAATGAACGTTTTTGTTCTTTAAAAGTGAAAAAAAATACCTGAATATTTTCAACCCTGAACTCATAAATTCAGAAAAGCAAAACAAAACAAAAAAAACTATCTAAACTAACCACACTGCTTTTATTCTGCTACAAAATTTTCAAATGAAATAGAAAACAAATACATAATCGTAATTGAAAAAGGGAATTAGATAAAAAGATTCTATATAGTTTAGTGATCTTCTGATAACTGTAGAAAGTGAATTGTTCATGTCATTATGCATGTGTAATATATTTGCTAATATTTTTTTGAATTCAGGAAAGTAACTTTTGTGTTTACATGAATTTCTTTTTATATCCACGAATTTCGATCATATGTACGGACGGTTGTGAGTCAGGCACTGGATTACTATATTTGTGACTGGTGACTGACCAAATAGAATGATGAAAAACAAACAAACTCAACACTATGTGATCCTGCTGGGGCATCTGGTTGTTTGGCTAGAACGGAAAATCACATTCCTGGAAAGCCTCGAAGACCTGAGAAAGATATCCTTGATTATTCGGCAAAACTTGGATACCTAGAAGAATTTATGAAGATTGATCAACATCAAGTTTATCAACCAGGAACAAAGATTTCAAACTTTTTCAAAATGTCAACTACATTGGTATATGTTCACCAAAAAAGACACTCAAAGCAGAAATCTTCTCCCGAGAGGATTAGCTCTAACACCATTCATTTCAAGAGCTCAAATACCAGAGGTGGAGTGGAAACATGCCGATCAACCACACCCAAATTTGCAAGACCCATTGCAATATGGGTGTGATGAGAAAGCATTACTACACTCCATGCGTATCCTTCCTTGTATACTAGAACCACTCATCCAGTTAGTGAGATGCCCCTGTACCAAAGAACGATGTCGAGCTCTTTCAATAAGATGTACGGAAATAAGTATGTTTGGTAGTGACGAAGAGTTCTGCAATAACAATCAAATTGAATATGAAGAAACTAACCTCTGGGACTCTGAATGAAAAAACATTACATTGGTTTGATACATATTATATTCCAATGCGAAATAAACACGTGAAAAACACGTTTCTATTTTCATTAGTTCCCTATTTGAGAAGTTACAAACCATGACAAAAAGTACAGACTCTGAGAGAATTTTTTAAATGTGAATGATGAAAATAGTATGCTTCTATCTTTTGTCAGATAGAAAATCCTATATGCTTGGGGAAGAGTAGCAAGAAGAGGTCAATGAAGACTGAGAAATTTGCCTCCACGTCACTGGGAATGTTGAAAGGGCCCCTTCCTTTTATTTTATTATTAAATTCAAGTTTAAGTGACTTTGTTTCCTCAGTTAAATATAATTCAAATGGGGAATATATTGGAATGTGGCCAGCATAGCCATTATACAATTAATTTTAGTTAGAGATTGGAAATATTGATATCATTAAAATAAATGACGCAATCATTATTAATTTGAGGACTATTGAAAAAACCTTAGCACGGCTGAATTCTTTGATCTCTGCGAACGAAGTTGGAAGATGTATATATATTCACTCATGCCTACCTTTCCAGCTATCGGTTTGATTGTTCTCACAATATCTCCAAAAGTTCTCAAAGAATTCCAATAAAATCTTGTGGAACGTTGAGCAAGGAATGGTTATTTTTGGTGTGGATCCAAATATCTTTTACAGTTACCTTCACTGCATTATAGCCGATTCCACATCATATGACATCTTGATATGTTCTGAACCAGTTTCAATAATTTTTTTAAAGATGTGCGGTGGAATAAGGAAATATTGGTTAAATTTTGGGACTGATCCAGAATTTTTATTAATTTCATTTTTTCCTATGTTTTCAGTCATTTTTGTCCATACAATATCCTCAAAAATTCTCCATGAATTCCAATGTGGAAGGGTAGGCCTTCAAGTTGTCGACAAGATGGGCATGTACACCTCTAATTTGCCAGAGGCAAAAAGGCTAAGAGTCATATTCCATTCATCAGTCACAGCCACTTGACTTCATGGATGAAAAATGCCTTTACAGACAACAGAGGAAAGTGGATGCAAAATTTCAGTTTTTATGCTATCTTCCCCTGCATTAGGGCTAGGGGGTCACGAGCCGAGGTCTGACTGGCTCAGAGTCAAAACCACGACTGATTTCCTAAGAATCTTTTCAAAATTACTCCAACAAAAGCTGTGCTTTCATTGGCTCTGCAAGGTCATGTGCGACCCTTTCCTTCTTTATCCAATTCTTACTTTCTCACGTGAGAAAATCCATACGTCAATCTTTCGAGTGCCCAAAAATTAAAAACGCAAGAACATTCGTCCGGGTCAACATCTAACCTTTTCGGATTTTGGCTGATATCTTCATGTGGGAAAGCAGTGTCTGATGATTAAAACATCCAAAAAAACAACAAATTTAAATTGATGAATTATAACTATTCTTTTAATCATCAACAGGGAAGGTAAAACAACGAGATCGAAGTCATCATAGTTCATTACACATCTGCACCTTACCTGTATCTTGTCTCGGAAGATGATTTTGGCTAATCATAAATGTATAATAGTAATTGGATTATTGTTAGGTTATACTGTTTTAAAAGATGTTTGTGAGAACCATCTGCACAACTTGGTCCTTTTTTTCTTGTTTATTCTTGTATATATATATATATATATATATATATATATATATATATATATATATATATATATATGGCTTGAGGTTTCTGTGTTTTTCCTTGAGATTTCTGGTTTGACCTGAGATTTTACCAATGGGTTGTGTGCTCATTGGTTTGAATATAGTGACGACTTCTATTATAGATGCTGTCATTTTGTTTAGTTCGTTGTTTTGTTTGTGTTGTTTTGTTCAGTAAGAATTCTAAATCTGTCTTTCAGTTCGAGTTTGAAAGATTGAGCGTGCTCTTTTGGTATGTATAAAGGTTACAGTTTTGTTTGGAATATTCTCCTCCGTTCTTTGTCGGTGCAATCTTCCATGATGACATTGGAGTGTTTTCTTGTGTCTTGGAGTAGGGAGTTCAAGTCATCATAGAAGTTGTCTATTTCCTCTTGGATTGATTGCGAAGTTGGAGCGTAGACTTGATTTATATTGAGATTATATTGACCTTAAGAGTATCAGATCGGAAAAGGGGGGGGCATTTGTGTACTAACTCTATTTCCTCTACCCTTGTGCTGTGTTTTGTTTTGTTTTAAATTTACAGTGATGAACATGAAGGAATTTCAGTCCTAGCTTCACCAAACTCAGGAGAGAGAAGGAGAGAGAGAGAGAGAGAGAGAGAGAGAGAGAGAGAGAGATTTTTACCCATGGAATATACTTAATATTCTATGATATAAAATCGAGATCTTATCTGTGGTCAGACGAGGCATTTGGACTGAAAGTTGAGTGATTTTCCATACGACAGTCACGGTTCGAAGTGTTTAGAATTCAACCATTGGTTATTTTGTCAAGGAGTCTCGCTTCTTTTCAACCTTACTTGGATGTCTCTTTTTTATTGCTTGACCTTAAGAGTCTATCTTTATAGTCTTTTCCTAGAGTATACTTAATTAGCATTAAGTCTCTTAACGTTTGCTACAGCATGATTTATGATTATATCCGTTTTGCTTGTCGGGAGGGGATACCAATTAAGTGCACAGAGAAATTTGTCCTAATGACTCATCGATCATACTAGAAATCGAACCCACAACCTTCTGTGAGGCAGACGTACTAATCATTACAGCATTTGAGCAGAATCGGTACGCACGGACCACGCACAAATTACTTCAAGATGCTCTAGGGAAGCTCTATGGATGATGGACATCATTCATCCTGGAAATTTTTGTTCCTGAAATTTTCTTTATACCTAAGATATCCATAACAGTTTTGAATGAGCTGTAATTTGTCCCATTCTTCATGTATTCTCAAGGTTAAAAGTTTTTTGAAACTCTTCAAAGTTGGGTTGTTTTTTCTAGGAGAATGTTCCATGGTTTTAATGTTCACTGGAATGGATGTTGCAGTTTCTTTACGTTTACTCAAGTGTAATTTATGATTATGTCCTCTTGCTTGTCGAGAGGGGATTCCAGTAGCATTGGTATTGCTTTACTTTATTGATTTCCCAGACTGCAATCGTCGCTCTTCTATAAGCCAATATTGGTAATTTCAGGTGCTGCAGTCTTTCTTTGTAGCTTTGATGGGTTGGACACATTTTGTTCTACGATGCTTTACTGATTCAATAAGCTAGTCATTTAACAACATTTTGGTACACCCCACCAGTCCCCAAACTGTCAAGAAATTCCTTGGAACTTGGCTTCTTTTCTGATCCTGTTTGTTGAAATTCATGTATCCGATATCAGAGCCGGCTCGATACATAAGCAAATAAAACAACTGGTCCACAGAATATCATGAGCTTGTGGGGCCAGCGGTAGTCTTTGATTGCCTCATTTCAGCGCTCAACCTTTACATAACAATCTCCTCATATACTTTCAAAACATTTATATAGTTTTCACAGCAATTACTAATTCTATCACCTCTTCTCCAAATATCTAGCCTGGACACTTAGATTGGAGGAAGTGTTGTGTCCATGCCAGGTGCTCAATACCTATGGAGATCAGCATGGCTACAGAGGATGCAAGATGGCAATGCGAGGCAGCCAATGACTTTTCAGGTCTCTCCCTGCAGGTTTTCTTCCAAGGTTTTTTTCTTAAAAAATTCCTCCTATTTGAAAAACGTTTAATCTTCGTTGTTTTTTTAGCTCCAATATTTGTTGTATTTAGCAATGGGTACATACTATATAAAGACTCTGAACCCTTCTAGCTCCAAAAAAGGAGTAAGACAATGCGATGCCAGCTCACCCAAACTCTTTACAGCTTAGACAGAATAGAGGAATAAAAATAGAAGCCGAATATCTGAGCAACCACGGATTTGCAGACCACATTGTCCTTTTTGCAGAGAACCTTCACAAACCCAAACTAAGGCTAGATGAACTAACCTCAGTAAAACAAAAGTCATTCGTAGCAATCACATCGGGGACATAACTGTCAAAATCGAAGAAACAAAACTGGGAAAAGTAGACCACTACATCTACCTAGGACAACAAATCTCTATGAAACTCACAAAAGAAGAAAAAAATCAAGCGAAGAATCACCCTAAGATAGCAAGCTTTCGGCAGAGCAAGCTTTCGGCAGAGCAAGCTTAACCTTCAAAAACAAAACGATCCCACTAATCCTAGAAAAAGGAGTATACAACCAATGCACCCCCCCCCCGATAGTCAGCACTTATGGAGCTGAAACCTGGAACCTAACCAAGATACAAACCCACAATCTGAGAAGCATGCAGCATGTGCATGAAAGAATCATGAGAGATCACAGAAAACTCAAATGGCAATCGACTGGTTATGTTGTGAGAATGAAAGACAACCGATGGACATCAAGACTTTCAACATGGATCCTCAGAAAAGACTGCTGCTGATGATGATGATAGTGGACAAAGTGCCATCTTCATCTCACCCTTTCCAATGCATTTGTATAGTAAACCTCTTCCAATGCATGACCCTTCCCAATGTGAGATAAACAGAGAAAATATTGATCGTCCAGCCAAATAAAACAGGATAAATTCTTTTGGCTTTGGCAGATATGATCACATCTATTGCAAATATCTCTCCCTCTTGTCACTTCTTGTGAGAGGTGCCTAGAGCAAATGGATCCAAATTGGGAAAAGCTTAAAAAGTTGTCTTCTATGTGGGTGACTTGGTGCTACGGAAAAAATGATAAGCCTATTGAAAACTGTAAAGAGACTTAGTGACGACACCGGGATGAAGTTTGGACTTGATTAGTGTGCGTAAGCTACATTTGAAAGAGAAAATTAACTGCTTCATCATCCATTAAATGTAAATTTAGATACTAAGATGAAAAAAGAAAGCTATAGATATATAGCTGTAAATGAAGGTAAAGGTATACAACACAATAATATGAAAGAAGAAAATGAGGAAAGAATACTATAGAAGAATACAAATAATAATGAAAATGGAATTAAACTCAAAAAATTCGAGGTCTTTCTGATGTACAACACAAATTATCAAATGTCCTCTAGGTTTAGAATTTGACCAGCCATTAACTTGCTAGCTGTTCCAGTAGTTCAATATACATCAACTGGAACTTATCGGAAATCCAACGAATGGACACAAAAACTAGGAAACTGCTGTCAGCAATTAACATACACTACCCTAAGGCAGATGGAGATAGACATAACCTACCAAAAAAGGGGGTGACAGTGTCCTCATTCAACTAGAACTAGCATACATGACAACCATCATAGGTTTTCAAACTGGCATCCAAACTACCAACGTCTAGATGATAGAACTGGTAGAAAAACTCTAGAGTTGCAAGAAACTGCATTCCATTACATAGGAGGCTGATAAGCACTGGAAAAAACTTGACTTCGGTGATGAAAGCAAACAAGAGGCTAACCAACCAAGTAAAGCAGCCAAAGCCATGTAAGCCTAAACAGGAAGGAATGAAAAGACCAGTCTAAAAATACGAAACTACCTGGGTAACATACTACTAAATGGTACTGATCCTAACAATTGACCACGTAGTAGTAAGGTGTTCAGTCCTTGCAGCGAATGAATATAAGATGAGACGGCACAATTGGGCAGTATCTCCCTGGAACATCTGAAAGTATTATAACGCCCCATATGCTAAGAAGAGGTAAGTACCTGAACCAGTCACAGAGGCAAAAGATGTGACCATATCATGGGACTTCACTATATATACATTGAGAGAACTATAAACGCAAGATATTACAGAGAAAAACCTCAAAGAAAAACGTGTCTTCCAGTAGATATGATTATCCAAGCGGATAAAAACATTGCTGTCGAGGAATTGAAATAGAAATCAGTAGAATGTGGCAACTTAGGAGCAAAATGATACCAATTGTTGTTGGAGAACTTGAGATACTCAAAAAGGGGCCAGTGAACTGGTATATCTGGAAATGTATGGAATACAACAAATAGCATTTATCTCCACCGCACACATTTCTTGTCAATGTGATTGTATGTACAACACCCAGAATACATCACTTAGGTGTGTTTGGGAAAGTGTGGTATTGTCTGTATTTGTAAAAAAAAACTAAACAATTAATATGATATTAAAATTCTATCTTTGTCCAATGAATAAAAAATAAATGAACGAATAGAAGTATCTCCTCCTACAATTGTATGAATGTTGAAAGTTTTTTCTACTGTGGTGCCATACGTAACTTATCTCCTTCATATTGTTTATTTAGAAATTAGCAATATTTGTAATTATCAGATTTATTTTGAATTTTGAATGCAAAAAACTATCCAAGATAGCAACAGATGGAAATGGAAATGCAATAAAACCATTTTTCAAGTAGCAAAAAATATTCAACCTCTTTTTGAAAGTACATTAATATTTTGTTGCATAGCCTTTGTTTGTTATGACAACTTCCTAGACATTTCTTGTGGTCAGGTACCAGACTTGCACATATGTCAAGAAAGATATACATGGTATAATTTCTTCAGATTTCCTAAATTGTGGGGTTGGCATTTCTCGATCCGAATCTTTGAGGGGCTGCAGACCTCTAATTTTGACAAAATGGGTGTGCAGACAAAATAAGGGAAGGAATTTACCACTAGAACATAAGGGGATTGGTACTCCCCTGATTTAAATATCTGTACTCCCCTCTCTCGTTGATGAAAATGAACTTTGAATCTGCCACCAGTGCTAAGGCGCCAAACTCATCACGCAGCAGAGGAGTCTTTTGCTGACGTAGTCCTGTCAATTTCATGTATTCAGATTTATTTTAGCTCTTCAAGGTGTAATCCAAGAGACCAGAAGATGGTGCCAGTGCTAAAAAGCTTAAGCATGAAAAGGGTGGAATTACTGGGAAAATTAGATGGAGGTTCCTCCATTTAATGTTTTTCAGTAAAGAGTTTGTATCAGTACGATGGGATGGGATCATCTACCGTGTATTTTTTCAAGAAAAAAAAAAAGAAGGAAAATGCTAATTTTATAGTTAAAAAATGGATTGCGAAGGTCAATAACTTTTGTCCTGCATTTTCTGGGCAAAAGAAGATTTATTTACACTCTGGGGTGGATCCAGTCATTTTCTATGGCCACTGCCTCCACATCATAGCGGTACATAACGATATCGCAAAATGTTCTCAATGAATGTCAGTGAAATTTTGTGGATGGATGGGGAATGGGATGAAGAAAATTTGTTCAAATCATGCAACAGATCCAGGATTTTTCACAGTTACCTCGTTTGCATTATTGCCATACGTACACAACACGATACTTCCAAAACTTCTCAGGGAATTTCAATGAAATTTTGTGGAATTCTGGGTAATGGATTATCACAGATGTGATTACATTTTGTGACAAATTCACAATTATCTCCCCTACATTGTTGCTATTCGTACGCAGTGCAATATCGCTAGAAGTTCTCAATGAATTTCACAGAAATACTGTGGCAGGGTGGTGACTGGACTATGGAAGAGTTGAAACGGGTCCACTTACCTTCTGTATATCGTAGTTATATGTCGAAAATCTTAAGGATGAATCTCAGTAAAATTTCCTGGAATGGTGGGCGATGGGCAAAAGAATATGTGTTTACATTTTCGCACGGATCCAGGAAAATTTATTGATTACCTCTCGTATGTACACAGTGCAAAATCTCCGAAAGTTCTCAATAAATTTATTGAAATTTCCTGGAGGGGCAAGGAATGAAGTGAGGCAGAAATGTCAACATTTCGGGACGAATGCAGCAATTTTCCAGTCACATATTTGCTCAATATCTCCAAAACTTCTCAAACACCTTCTTTAGCAATACAGTAGTAGAATTGTGGCATCGATTACTAGAATACGGAGTGCTTTCGACAAAAATCTTATTTCACCATCTTGGAACCAGAAAACTGTTGCCACAGTGCAATCAAACTTCCTTCAAGTAACGTAGCTGTGTTTTTTACTTATTGTCCAACGCCTAATTATCGCAATTATTATGGGGGCGAATCCAAGAGTTTTTCACAGCTATCTCCTCTGTCTACGCATGTAAAACACAATATCTCCAAAAACTCCGAAAGAATATCAGGGAATTAGGTGGATGGGTTGGTAATAGATTAAGGAAGATGCGTCTACATTTTGGAATAGATCCAGAGATTTATCACAGTTATCTCCACTATAAAGTAGACGTGTACGCAATGCAATATCACCAAATATTCTGGATTAATTGCAGTTGGATTATTTTGAAGGGGTTTGAATGGACTAAAGAAGATGTGTTGCATCCACAGATTTTTCAGGGTTACCTCTCCTATATTGTAAATATACAACATGTAGCCTAATATCTCCAAATGTCCTCGATTAATTTCAGCATGTAGGGGTGGGCAATCGACTAAGGAAGGTACATTTACATTTTCGGATGGATCCAGGAATTTTCAAGAATTATCTACCCCGGATCGTAGCTATATGTACACATATTCCCCCAAAATCTCAATAAATTTCAGTGAGTAAGGTCGGGTAATACACTAAAGATACAATATTGATATTTTGGGAAGGATCCAGCGATTTTCCACAGTTACCTCCCTGCATCCCAGCTATGGATACAAAGTAAGACAATAACTCTAACACTTCTCGAATATTAATCTTTGCAATACAGATATAGAATCAAGGCGTCGATTATTAGAATAAGGAGTGCTCTCGTCGAAAAATGCAATTACACGCTCTTTGAACCAGAAAACCGCTGCCATGGTGAACACCCATAGTTCCTCCAGGAAACACATTCGTCTATTTAGTTTGATTACAAATAAGTGAATCAAACTATTGTCCTAGTATGTAGTTTTATCGTTGTTTAATTTTATTCCGATTTTGGCGCTGCTTTTCCAAGTTCTCAATGAACTTCAGCAAAATTTTGAGGAATGGCGGGCATTGTAAAAAGGTAGAAGTGTTTACATTCCGGGACGGGTCCAACAATTCTTCCCAGCTACATCTCATGCATAGTACCTGTATTTCGATTAAATATTGTAGAAGTTGGGCATTGGATTGATAATGAAAGCTTACATTTTGGGACGGACCAAGGAATTTTTAATTGTCACCTCTCCTGTACTTTAGCTGTCCATAAACAGCGAAATATCTCTAAAAGTTCTTAATGAAATCCAGTGAAATTTTGTGGAAGGATGTTCAATAGGCTAAGGAAGGAATATTTACATTTTAGAGCAGATCCAATGGCGTACCGTCGGTGGGGCAGTCCGCCCTGCATAATACCATCAGACAGGTGACACCTTGATGGCTGCCTAATTTCGTTTTAATATACTATTAAAATAGAGCTGGGCTTGTTATTCTGAAGAGATGTACAATTATTTGCTTGGACCATCAATTTAAGGTTCAGTGAGTCTGTTAAAACTTTCACACGCGGCTTCATTCAGGGGTTGGTGGAACCACGTATGCAGGAAATGATCATTTATTCCTAATCGCCACCGAATACATTTTTATCATAACTGCAAAACAAAAACACACACACACAGACACACACACACACACACACACACACAAAAACAAACAAAAAAAAAACAACAGAAAACAAAAACATTCTCACAATGAGATAAAATCTCTTTACAACATTCTACATTTTACTGGAATTCTTTAAAGAGCCAACTTTATTACCTAAATCTATAGATTAGCTAACTTCTGTGTTTTGTCAAATGCATTTCCTCTCTCGTTATGAAACAAACAAGCTGTCATTATTGTTTTTTGATCTTCAACTGATGCCATAGAATGCGACTGTATTTTAGCATGAACCCGATCGGAACGTTACCTGTTCTATCATAGACAACCCAATGTTGCCAAATTAACAATTTTTCGACTAAATCTGACTGAATTGTTTTCCTATCTATCCGATTAAAATCTGGCCGAAATTCTGGTCAATTCTAAAAAATATTTAGTAAGTTTAATAAAAGTAGACGTTATATTCTCATTGATAATTTGTTCTGGAGTACTTGTCATCTTATTTGATAAGTGGAGTTTAAATGGATGTATAAAATGTTTTCAGCAATAAGCTTAGCTAGAAATTAAAAATAGCCGAATTCAGCCATTTTCAAAGACAGTTTCAGAAATTTGCGCTCTTCAGAAACATTCTGGGGCTGCAGCTTAGTTTCGCTCGATTTATCATTTCATTCACATTAACTTCCCGTTCTCAAAGTTAGATCATCATCATCATCATAAGTTTTTCAACGACCGTCGTTGGACATAGACCTTCCCCAGGATTCGCCACTCTTCTTTATCATGGGTGTCACAGAGCCAGAACTTTCTGAATTTGTCTACCTCGTCTCTCCATCTAATATTCTGCCTGCCTCGGTTTGATAGATAAACTTCTAAGGTCAAGCAATAAAAAAGAAAAGAGGAGAATTTTGAATGTAGATTCCATGGGTGAAGATCTCTCTCTCTTTCTCTATCTTCCTCTCTCTCTCTCTCTATCTTCCTCTCTCTCTCTCTATCCTTCCCTCCTTCTCTCTCTTCCTCCCTCCCCTACCTGATTACATCGGCAAGGCTAGATATGAATTTTTAAAAAATCTTATTTTCAAGTAAGTTGAAAACTTCGAAAAATAAGGGGGAATTATGATAAACGATTTTTCTTTTTAGTTGCAGCGTTGCGAACACCCATTTCTAACTTACAAAAACGGATGGGATGGGTGTTAAGAGCTGGTGGAGCTCTTAAGCTACTGACGCACATCAACAGGGGACAATCCACCAGACCCCCTACCAACAGGTCATGGGTCAGCGTGGCAGGGCATGGCCCATCACTCCTCATGGTTTGCATGCTGAAACTAACGTTAAATCATCATCATCAGTTTTTAACGTCCGTCGTTGGACATAGACCTTCCCCAGACTTTGCCACACTTCCCTATCATGGGCGTCACGGAGCCAGTACTTCCTGAATTTGTCTAGCTCGTCTCTCCATCTAACATTTTGCCAGCCTCGGTTGCGCATGTGGTCTCGGGGGATCCATATTGTGAGTTGTGATGTCCATCGATTGTCTGCCATTCTTGCAACATGGCCAGCCCACCGCCATTTAAGATTTTTTATGGATTCTATGATGTTTCTAACTCTTGTCTTTTCCCGGATGTACTGTGCTGTTTTGAGGCCCAGCATTATTCTTTCATGTGCACGTTGCATGGTTCTCAGCTTACGGGTCTGTCTCTTGGTTAAGTTCCATGTTTCAGCTCCATAAGTGATTATTGGGAGGATGCATTGGTTATACACCCTTCTCTTTAGGATCAATGGGATCTTATTATTTTTGAAGGTTGAGCTAGCTCTGCCAAAGGCTTGCCATCCTAGTGTGATTCTTCGCTTGATTTCTTCTTCTTTTGAGGGTCTTATGGATATTCGTTGTCCTAAGTAGATGTAGTGGTCTACTTTCTCGAGTTCTGTGTCCTCGATTTTGATCTTAGTGTTTTTATCCCCGATGTGGTTGTTGCACGTGATCTTCGTCTTGCTGAAGTTCATGTGTAGGCCGACTTTCTTGCTCTTCATTTAGTACATCTATCATTACTTGGAGGTCGTGCAGGTTCTCTGCGAAAAGGGGCTATGTCGTCTGCAAATCTAACGTTGCTTAGATACAAAGGAATTGTATAGACGGCGAGTCTATCCTAATTCCTTTGCTCTCCCAGTCTAGCCTTCTGAAGATCATCTCGAGGCAGGTTGTTAAGAGTTTAGGTGAGCTGGTATCACCTTGTCTTACTCCTTTCTGTAGCTGAAAGGGGTCCGATTCTTTATGAAGCCTGGTAAAGGAGCTGCTTCGATTGTTTATATGTTTCAACACTTCAACATATACTGGATCTACACCTTGCCAACTGATGGCCTCCATGACCTTAGGGATTTCTACTGAGTCGAACGCCTTTTTGAAGTCGATACGGCAAGTGGTAGTTTATATTCAGCTGCTTTTTCTTTCAGCTGATTTATCGATTGCAGGTGGTCCATGGTCGAGTAGCTTCTTCCGAAGCCAGCTTGTTCACGTAGCTGGTTTTCATCGAGTGTTTTTCGTGATTCGGTTGGTGATGATCTTTGTGAAAAGTTTGTATACACAGTTGAGTAGGCTTATAGGCCTATAGTTGAGGTCATTCCGGGGTTTTTTTTATATAAAAGCATTATGATAGCAGTGTTCCAATCGTCCAGGACTTTACTGTGTTTTAGACACAAGTTGAAGAGGACGGCCAGTTTCCTAGTGATGATTTTACCCGCTTTTCGGAGTAGGTCAACGGTGATGTTGTCTGGTCCAGGGGCAGTTCCTTTCTTAGTCTGTTTAATGGCTTCCTTCACCTCCCACGGGGTTACTTTTGGGAAGTCCTCAAGTTGATCGCTCATGTCTTGCGTATCTCGCTCATTGTTTTGTAGTCCTTGGAAGAATAAAGTTTTTGGTAGAATTCTTTGGCACGTTCGACAATCCTGTCTCCGTCTGTTGTTAGGTTTCCATTTTCCTCGAGTATGCTAGTTATTTGCCTTCGTCCCGAGTTGAGGAGTTTGTTTATAGCTTTGAAGCCCCGACCTTTTTCAAGAGTCGATTCGATGACTGCTGTCGTGTATCTCCTGTCTTCCCTTCGTTTTTTCTTGATCAATTTGTTTAGTTCAGCCTCTTCAATTTTCTCTCTCGTTGTTGTCGGTGGCTTGAGGTTTTTGCGTTTTTCCATGAGATTTCTAGTTTCATCTGAGATTTTGCTAATGGGTTGTTTCCTCATTGGCTTGAAAGTACATGGTACTTCAATTAATGACGCTGTCATTTTGTTGCTTAGTTCGTTAATATTGGTGTTGTCCTGTTCAGTAAGAATTCTGAATCTATTTTTCAATTCGAGCTTGAAAGATTGAACGTGCTCTTTTGTTACGTTTAGAGGTTTTGTATGGAACATTTTCCTGCGTTCTTTATTGGTGTTTATTTGTACTTTACATCGTACCATTCTGTGGTCGCTGCCTACATTGACTTGATTTAGGACTTGGATGTCTTTGAAGATATCATTTTTGTCCGTTAGGATGTAGTCTATTTCGTTCTTTGTTTCGTGATTGGGGCTCTTCCAAATCTATTTCCTATTGGGTCCCTTCTTGAAGGTGTTCATGATTTTGAATCCATTAGCCGTTGCAAAGTTTACAAGATCTTCTCCTCTCTCGTTGCGTACTTTGTATCCAAATTTGCCGACGCAATTTTCATTTCCTTGTCCTACCTGTGCGTTGAAGTCTCCCATGATGACATTGAAGTGTTTTCTGGTGTCTTGGAGTAGGGAGTTCAAGTCATAGAAGTTGTCTATTTCCTGTTGGGTTGATTGCGAAGTTGGAGCGTAGACTTGGATTATATTGAGTTTGTATCGTTTTGAAAGTTGTATTGTGACGCTAGCTACTCGGTCAGAGATGGTTTTGAAGCCAGTTACATTGTCTTTCAGGTCCTTGTTGATGAGAAAGCCAACTCCACTTTGTTTTACTTTCTCTTTCCCGTAGCTATAAGGAAGATGTCTGCTTCTTAGTTCGATTAGTTCTTCTCCGGGTCTTCTTACCTCGCTAATGCCTATGATGTCCCATTTGACATTTCTGATTTCACTTTCTAGATCAGTTAGGTGCATGTCAGTTGACAGTGTTCTGACGTTGTAGGTGCCTATGTATAAATTTGTCCTCTTGTTGACAGTCTTAAAGTTCTGTTTAAATGGTCGCTGTTGGATCGGTGACTCAGTAGGAACAGGTGTTCCCTTGGTGAAGGATTTGGGTGGTCGCTTTCGGAGCATATCACCCCCACCCAAAGTGAGTGATGTGGCTGAGTCTTTTGGGGCTGATGACCCAGCGGGAACTGACGCGCTGTTGGTGTAGTGTTTGGGTTGTCGCCCTTAGAGCACATCACCCCCACCCAAAGCAAGTGATGTGGCTGGGCCTTTCGGTACCGAGGTCCCAGCAAGAACGGCCGATATAATATTTGGTGTGCAAATCATGGAGAGTGATGGGCCATGCCCTGCCATGCTGGCCCATGACGTGTTGTCAGGGGTCTGGTGGATTGTCCACTGAGGGTCAGTGGATAAAGAGCTCCACCAGCTCTTGATACATATCCAAACTGTTCTTGTAAGTCGAGAATGGATGTTCGGAGCACCGGGGAGGGGGTCATCTTTTCTTTTACACAATTTGAGCAATTTTCGAAAAAGTTGGATGCAAATTCCATCGGTAAAGATCTCTTTCCTTCTATCTCCAACCTGTTAGGGTCAGTGAGGCAGCAGTGGAAGATACCTCTCCCTTATATATTAAGTTTTTAACTCAATAAAGTTCACAGACGTTTAAGTTCAAAAACAAAATTGCAACAGCATAGTTGTCCTGGGGACTTCATTTGAAAAAGTTTGAATTTTTCATCTTTCGTTGCTAAAAATATTTCATGTCTGTCTCCCAGCAAGAATTTACTACTTAGATTCGATGGAACACAGACCCATCCATTTGTTTTTTATGGCCAGTCAGTCAAAGTCAGGTCGAGGTAGCAGGAAGGGGGGAGGGGGTACGGGATTGTTTTGTTTTTAGAGTTTGTTCGTTTTTTTTTCGTTTTTTTTTCTTTTAAATTTTGGTTAGTTTTCTTCGGGGGTGGGGTATTTAGGGGTTTAACATTCATTTCAATGAACGTTAAATAGTTGTCTTTAATTGTTTTATTCATGAATTTTAATTTTATTCGATTTGTTTCGAATGACCCCCCCATGGTTGTATTTTTTGATCTGAAGGCTACAACAGGCTGGATCAAGGAACTAGCATATTGCTTACTTAGATTGTCCATTTATCAATTTTCCTTTAATTGATAAGTTCGTTATTGTCAATGCGTTCGTTAAAGCCGAAATTTGTTGTATCGAGTTCGTCATAGCGGAAGAGAAAAGGCAGCAGAATATAAACTACCACTCGCCGTAGTATTTATTGACTTCAAAAAGGCATTCGACTCAGTAGAAATCCCTAAGGTCATGGAGGCCATCACACGACAAGGTGTAGATCCAGTATGTGTCGAAGTGCTGAAACATATATACTATCACAGCAGCTCCTTCATCAGGCTACATAAAGAATCAGACCCCTTTTAGCTACAGAAAGGAGTAAGACAAGGTGATACCAGCTCACCCAAACTCTTCACAACCTGCCTCGAGATGATCTTCAAAAGACTAGATAGGGAGAGTAAAGGAATTAAAATAGGACGACATTGTCCTTTTCGAAGAGAACCTATACAACCTTCAACTAATGATGGATGAACTAAATGAAGAGAGCAAGAAAGTCAGCCTACACATGAACTTCAGCAAAAGATAAAAATACTGAGATCAAAATGGAAAACACAGAACTAGAGAAAGCTGATCACTACATCTACCTAGGACAACGAATCTCCATGAGACCCTCAAAAGAAGAAATCAAGCGAAGAATCACAATAGGATGGCAAGCCTTTGGTAGAGCTTCAAAAATAAGAAGGTCCCATTAATCCTAAAAAGAAGGGTGGAGCTGAAACATGGAACTTTACCAAGAGACAGATCCGCAAATTGAGAACTATGCAACGTGCACATGGAACAATTATGCTGGGCCTCACATGGAAAGACCACAAGATAGCACAGTACATCCGGAAAAAGGCAAGAGTCAGGGACATCATGGAATTCATTAAAAATCTCAAATGACAGTGGGCAGGCTATGTTGGACGAATGGCGGACAACCGATGGACATCGCGACTCACGACATGGATCCCCCGAGATCACATGAGGGACTGGGGCCAGGAGAATATTAGATGGAGAAAAGAGGTTGACAAATTAAGAAAATACTTACATAGAAGTGTGGTGAATCCTGGAGAAGGTCTATATCCAACGACGGACCTTGAAAGACTGATGATGATGATGATGATGATGATGATGATGATGATGATGATGATGATGATGATGATGATCTCTAAAAACAGGGTACTGCAAAAGATACAAAGACACTTATTGCTTATAACTAGCCTTAAATCCAAGTGATTACTGTATTATAATACTGCTGACGATTGCGTTTCTTCATGTTCTGAAATACATACTTAAATACATTTTAAAATGCACACTATAAGCGAAACGAGAATTTGGGTTGAAAGCAATTATTCAGCCATTGCCCTATCGGCCGGCTGTTTAGCACAATGGTAAGTGCACCGCTACGTTGAAGCAGTTACTTATCGGTGGCAGCCGCCCCATTTTCTTCAATTGTTTATGTTGCCTTAATATAATGATATATCAACCGTGTAACGACGGGATATCATTTCAGATAAGTTCCTACACAATATAATGCAATTTATAATTCATTCTGAAAAGAAAAAAATCCAGAATTTTTTCACCATTAACACTTTTGCATTGTGGTTATATCTGCACCACACAAAATTTCATAATTGTGTAGCATTTTTTTAGCAAAAGAGTAGTAAAATTATGACGTAGATAAATATAATATGTAGTGCTCTCACAAAAAATACTTTGCATCAAGCCATCCTACGCTCTTCAAATACACAAACTGCTACAATTGCGTATTCAACCCGCTATCCCTACAATCGCATTTGTTTACTTCCCCACCTGCAGGAGGAAAGTTTTGAAAAAGTTGATAAATAATCTATTTTCTTTTTCAAATTTCTATTCACGTCTTTTGTGCATAATGTACATTACTTAAAGTAGATTTTAAGAGCTTGAAACCGACCAAAGAAAGAAATTTTGAAAAAATGTTTTATTTACTTTTTCAAATTTCTATTCACGTTTTCCGTGCGCGAAAAAAATATAACTCCAAGTGGACTTTGAAAGCTTTAAACCGACGGAAGGAAACACACACACACACACACACACACACACACACACACACACACACACACACACACACACACACACACACATATACACTCACATCCTTTTTTTCTAATAAACCTGAATAAAAGTTACGATGCAACCACTTCCCTTACACGACTCCTCTTCCTTTTCATATTTTTGACGCACCCAGTCCCACTTGAAGATAGATAATCGTGACTGTTGTGCAGTAAATGCGTTGTCATTTAATTCACAGGACATGGAAATGTGAATACACGATTTTGAGAAGTGCCCCAATATCTGTGAAATGGAATTGGCAATGTTTAGAATAGTGATTGATCATGATGGAAAAAAATGGTGAAGTTCAAATCGGACGATACCGATCCCAGAGAGGAGGAAAGGAAGAGAGAGGAAGAAAGGAATAACTGACTGGGAAAATCGGGGCTTCAAATGAGCGAGTGGATACGTGTTTTAGAGCTCCTATAGACAGCAGATGAAGAAAGTGACATTGTGCATATGGAGCTAAATTTAGGGTTTATTATCAAAAGTTGATACTTATTTTCGCATCTAATTTTAACAAAAATAGAGGAGCGGCGACACCATTTTTGTAAAGTATGAATTAAGAATCAACTAGATAAATTTTGAATAACTATTGTGTATGCTTTGTTTTGAACATAGTGTCAATGCAAAAACTTTATTCTATGATAATATTCATGAATCAAAAGTAAAACATATTTTCATTTGTAAAAGGAAAAGGATTTTATCAACAAGTACAGATTCCAACCCCAATATATGAACTCCCGATATCGAATTGTTCGTGTTGCGAATCAATTTTTTTCCGAGAAATAATGTAAATTAGATTAATAAAAAAATCACTTGATTAGTTAGACCTTTTCCTTACATGAAAACACGTTTCTCTCACATTTTGTTATAATTTACTAACATGAAAAACAAAAGCAGATACAATATTTCTAATACTATGAATATATTTCCCTTGTCTTTTGTTTGTCTACTTGAAGTTTTTTTAACACTTATGATATTTCAAAAGCATTTAAAATGCTTTTTTCTCTCTTTTTTTTTAATAATCGATCTATTTATTTTATAATTTCAAAAACATTAAAACACATTTCCATTTTCACAGTCTATTTACATTTTTTAATACAATATATATATATATATATATATATATATATATATATATATATATATATATATATATATATATATATATATATATATATATATATAAATATACACACACATTCTATTCACCTTACATACAATATTTTCAAAACTGCTGAAATACATTTCCTCAATTATGGGTCCAAATTGAGAGGGATTTCTTTCCACTCTTACGTCGAAATCGAGGGGGAATTTCTTCCACTTTTGGAGGGTGAAATCAAAGGGATTTTTTTACTTTTAGTGGTCAAAATCGAGAGGATTTAAAAAAAAATTGTGTCAAAATAGAAGGGGGACTTCACTTCCAAGGGTTGAAATCGGCAGGGGGGGGGGAATTTTCATCCCATTTATAAGGGTCGAAATCAATGAAATAGCTTTTACATTTAGGGTCAAAATGGGGGGGGGGTTCACACTTAGGAACCAAAATAGTGAAGGCAGATTTTTTTCCATTTTTAGTAATCAAAGTCGAGGGGAAGTCTTTTTTTACTTTTAGGAGCCAAATCAAAAGGAGAGATTTTGTTTTAGAGGTCAAAATCGAGGGCGAAAAAATCTCACTTCAAACTTTTGGAGGTGGGTGGGGGGTCATTCTGGGGGGGACCAAAATCCAAAATCCAAGAAATTGTATTTTTTACTCTTAGGGGTCAAAATTGGTTGGGGTAGTTGACTTCGGTGTTGATGAGGAAAATTTAAAGATTTCGAAGTGATTTCTTTTACATTTGAGGGGTTGAAATCAGGATGAATTTTCTCCCTACTTTTGGGGGGTCCATATCAATGAGATTTTTTAATTTTAATTTATGGGTCAAAATGGAAGAGGGACTTTTTTCATTTTGAGAGGTCAAAATCAAGGGGAAGAATTTTTCCGACGTGTAAGGGTCAAAATCAATGGGATTTTCTCAACATTCAGGGTCAAAATTGGGGATGGTCTTCTCACTTTCAGGATTCAGAATAGAGGAGAGATATTTTTTTTTTCGTTTCTTGGAGTCAAAACCAAAGGGGACTATTTTTTACTTTTGGGGGTCAAAATTGAGGGATGACCTTTTTATTTTAGAATCGAAGGTTATGTCGTTCAGAAGGATGGACCTTTTATTTTTCACCTTTATTGTTCAAAATCAATAAGGAAGGAACTTTCATTTTTCACTTTTTTACTTTTAGGGGTCGAATACGAGGGATGAAAAGATTTTTTTCTATTTGGGGGCTTTTGGGGGCAAAAACTGAAATGCCAACCCATCACATCAAATTAACGAAATATATAGACCACTACATCCAACCCTCAGCTACGTAGATGAAATCCTACGTATAAGATACCACTGGACAAAGTCAAGCAAATCAAAATAATCCCAGAAATAAGCATTTTTAGTTACTATGGACGTCAAATCACTATATTCTAATATCAAACATGGAAAGGGGATTCTAGCCTTAAAGAAGCCCTTAATAATAGAACCACTAAAGAAACAAAAAACGGAAACGATAACCTCACTTATGCAACACATACATATCCTCAATAGTTCCTATTTTAGCAATAGACGTTTCCTTCAGATGAAACACTGTGTCATTGATAAATTCGAAAAACCTACATATATCCAGAGATTGACAGAAAGTATCAAGTCTTAGATATATTTATGATATTTTCTATATGTTCCAAACAAAAAAAATTCTTTAGACACATAAACTATTATTTCCATTATTATTCAGACCATCCTCATCTTTGTTGTTTTTCATACAACGTTTCGGCCGTTGTACTCTACGGCCTTCGTCAGGTAACATCTGGGAGATTTTTGGGAAGTAACGATGTGTCCATAGCGCAGTGGTTACAGCATCAGACAAATTACTGTTAAGTAATCTGATGGTACTAGGTTCGATCCTAGTGTGAGACAGTATAACAATACTACTAACGCTAGAAGAGGGGAGTACGGTCGATATACCCCCGTCAGATAAATAAAGGGTTCGGTTCGTTACTTCCCAAAAATCTCCCAGATGTTACCTGACGAAGGCCGTAGAGTACAACGGCCGAAACGTTGTATAAAAAACAACAAAGATGGTCCGAATAATAATGGAAATAATAAAATACCTCATCTCAAAAATTCCGAGATATACACATAAACTATACTCACGATTCTATTAAATTTGATAACGAGCCTTCCTAGACACCAACAAATACATAGATAACACTATAAACCTCTAGACCACCCTCTATACTAAGTCTAGAGATACCCACAACAACTTTTACTCTAAATCAGCCCACTCCAAACACCTGAAAAAAAACCTACCATTTTCACAAGTACTTAGAATTGGGAAAATTTGCTCAGCAGAAACTTAACAAACATATCTATAACTTGCTACATCACTTCACTAAACGAGAATTTTCATAAGAAGATATGAATAACCAAACGAAAAAGGACACCACAATACCCAGACAACAGATCTCTCTAGCAAACTCGATCGCATCCCAGTCATAACCACCTTCTGCAACATCCCCCACATAACTAATAAAAGATGGAATATACTTACACTTAAAACATAATTCAAAGCAATTTTCGAAGTATCATGTGTCGTCTACCACAGACCCCAAAATATTGAAAATCTGATCACCAGTAGGATAACGAGTGTCTATGAAGTCATCAAAAGAAGAAGAATCAAAGTGAAGAATCACACGCTTGATTTTCAAAAAAAAAAAAGAAAGAGAATCATGCATGGAGTACAGTACAGTATATCAGGGGAAAATAGCCTGAGATGTCATTGAAGCTGTTAAAGATCTCAAATGGCAAAGGGCTTTACATTTTGCAAGAATCAGACAATCAGAGAATTTTAGTTATGTTAGGAGGTCTATTTTTTCTATTTTTCGATGACATACAATACTTCTGACCGACCCATAAATGTGTGCCATAACACTCCTACATCATGACACACCTTAAAACGCATGTACTCGTATTCTCCACTATAATAACAACACCTATACAACACCCTTATAACACCCCTACACCATGACACACCTTGATACGCATGTACTTGTATTCAAACATTGGGAACGTAGACCCCTACCTAGTGATATCTATGTTTGGTCCATTTTACTTGTACTATTCAACACTATGTGATCTTTCAGAATATCTACAATGACTATTTAGGTTACAGAATATACATTTCCCAACTGATATTCGATCATAAATAACAAAGGCACCCTCTAACTTATATCCCACATCACCTTGATTATTAGTAAGGATAGCCTCGACCTTATAGCCCCCCACCTCGGAATACCCCTGAATAGACCCCACTGTATACGCAGACATACTAATATCTATATGCATACTTACAGTTCTAATCCACAATTGATATCCGTATACCGATTCTGACAAGTGAATTTCATCGTATTTTTCATTCTTAGTAATGAATGACGTTACACACTATAAATAGTTCCATCCTAACCCCCCCCCCAAACGTCCTTTATCTATATTTACCCACACCCAAACCAATTATATGCATGTTTACATGTATGACCATGTGTGTATGGTCGGTTGTATTTAAATGCTTATGTCTGTATGTATTCATGTATGTATGTATGTACCTTAGCATACACACACACACACACACACACACACACACACAAACACACACACACACAAACACACACACACACATATATATATGATGGACCCTCCTGTCGATTTCGACGTTTGAGGGTTCACTGGATTATAGTGAAGGCAGCTGACTAGACTACAGTCACTCGTACCCTTCATGCAACTACAACGATGAACTCAGCGTGACACAAGTGTGACAAGGCCGCAGCATTGCAGCTACAGGTACTGTCCATCTGAGGGCTTCCGCACTGAGAATCTTGTGGGTGTTGCTATGAGTGGGATGAGTTATTCATTTTGTTTTATTGTTTTAATAGTGTGAATATTTTTGTTGGTGGTTGTAACTTACATGTAGATATTGCTAGCCTGATCTGTGCCATATGTATTACGTTTTATAGCTCCTAGCCTACCTGTTCTAAAGAATATCATTTCTAATCGCTGCAAACATGGAAAAACTCAACACTGAACATTCATTCAAAGACATACCAATCCCAAGCAAACATCACTACCAAATAAGGTTGCTGGAAAAGACAAGACCTTATTGGACGCATTAGGTGGAAAATCTTTTTCTTTACCAACCGATCTAATATACAAAATGAAAACAAGGAATACTGCAGCTTTAAAACACAGGAAAGCCCACATACAACAGACTTCTAGAGAATTTCGAACAAGACATACTCACAACCATCACCAACATCAAATTCAAAAAATACATTAACCCACATCAGAAAAAATTAAGAGAAATACAACACATAAAAAAATCCATCATCCAGGATGATGGCTTACTAATCGCAGAGAATTGTAACGCACGAAAATGCGAAAATATTACAAAAAATACATCATAAAAGAAATGAAAAAAATGAACTTCAAAGTAGAAATTAAGGCCAATTTAAAAATTATAAATTTCCTAGACATTACCTTGGATTTAACCAATAACACGTATGAACCATATAGAAAAGAAAATTCGATAATTAAGTACATCACTACTTCTTCCAACCATCTAAATATAATCATAAATAAGATCCCCAAATCCATAGAAACTAGATTAACATACAATTCTTCCAATGAAACAGTATTCAATAAAGTTAAAAATCACTACATCAAAGATGTAAATGATAGTGGTTTCACCGAAATAAACCTCAAGTATGATAAAAAAAAAAGTTAAATCCAATAGCAAGAAACAGAGAACCAAAAAAACAGGAATTGACTAATCATCTGGTATGCACCCCTATTCGACTTACAAGTAAGAACTTAGGTAAAATATTCATACAATTAATCGAAAAACACTTCCCCCCCCCAAACCACCCTCTAAGCAAAATACTCAATGAAAATAAATTGAAAATTAGTTTTAGCTGTGCGGATTTTTGAATAGTATAATCACTAAACACAACAAGAAAATCATTAGAAATTATAGAAGTAAAGAAAGCACAAATACAAAAAAAAAACAACAAAAAAACAGACTGCGATTGTCCAACTAAGAATAACTGCGCCCTGCAAAACAAATGCCTAGTATCTAACATAGTATACCAGGCAGAGATATCAACCCAGTAAAAACCCCTAGAAATAAAATATTATGTTGGAATATCAAACACACCATTTAAACTTAGATTAGCCAACCAAACATCATCATTCAACAATGAAAAATAATAGCACATCCCTATCAGCTCATTATTGGAAATTATACCAAATGAATTGCAAACCAACAGTTAAATGGAAAATTCTAAGACAAACTAAAACATGCCAAAATTTAGAAAGTTCTTGCAACGAGAAATTCGAGATATTAAACTTTACTAAAAATACAAAGAAGCCCAAAGTACATTTATTAAATAGAAAAGATGAAATAACACTAAAATGCAGGCATCGCTCAAAATTCCTACTAACGAATATGATATAATAGTAATCCATACATTAGCAAATTAACGGTATTGTAGACAGTCTATTTCCATATGTGCCATCCCGAAAAAACTTCCAATGCCCAAATAAATTAAGAATAGTACAATCCACTAGAGCCATAAAGGATACCAACATTGGCAATAAACCCAATGCCAAATGCCAAGGTCAAGATGAAAATATCCCTCAAAAAACAATTAAGCATCCTTTCAGAGATAACTCCTAGACCTGGCTCACATCCTTTGACATGTAACTTACAACCACCAATAAAAAGAATCACACTACTAAAACAATAAGACAAAATGAATAATTCCTCCCACTCACAGTAACACCTACAAGATTCTCACTAAATTCCCCAAACTAGAATAAAAAACACAATCATTCGCCTGATGAGGCCCAAAGAGGGCAGAAGCATGAAGTAGTTTATGTAGCGAATCCACATCTTATTATATATATATATATATATATATATATATATATATATATATATATATATATAAGGAAGAAAACTGGTGTCCGTGACATCATAGGAACTATTAAAAAACTAATATGGCAATGGGCAGGCCATGTTGTAAGAATGAAAGACATGGACATCACATCTCATAACATGGATCCCCAGAGATCACATGCGAAACTGAAATGCATATCTTTATATGGGGAAAGTAGACCATTACCTCTACCTACGACAACAAATCTCAATGAGATCCTCATAAGAGAAGGAAATCAAGCAAAGAATCACTCTAGAATGGCAAGCCTTTGGCAGAGCAAGCTCAACTTTCTAAAACTAGACGATCCCAACAATCCTAAAAAGAACAATATACAACCAATGCATTCTCCTGATAGTCACTTATGGAGCTGAAACATAGAACCTAACCCGCAAGATAGACCTGCAAACGGACAGATCAGTATATCAGGAAGAAAATAGGAGTCCGAGACATCCAACAACGAACGTTAAAAGACTGTTGATGATATATATGTGTATATCTTCACACACACACACACACACACACACACATATATATATAGTATTGTGTCATCCACGGAGAGCTGTTTCGATGTATTACATCCCTTCAGTGTGACTATAGACTTTCCATTATCCCATTCAGTACCTGAGGGCAGGATTGAAACCTTTGCTTCAAACCCGGAGACCAATATCATACATCTGGGCTAGGGAACTGGCTGTCATTAAGGCTGAATTTAAGCAATATATATCTACGCAGAAATTCCCCATCCACCAGAGCTCTATTCCAATGTATATATCTATAGATATGCCCATATGTATCTTATATATATATGTATTTATATATTCATTTATATTTATATGTATCTTCATATATATATATATATATATATATATATATATATATATATATATATATATATATGTGTGTGTGTGTGTGTGTGTGTCTATACCTCCATATTTATGTAAATCTTCATATATATATGTATTATATATATCATACATATATACACATACATAAATATCCTTATATATTTATATCTTTGCTTACTTATGTTCATATGTATATATCTTTATATATATATATATATATATATATATATATATATATATATATTTATGAATATTCACGTATTTATATTCATCATATCTATTTTCATATATATACATACATATGTATATATACATTTATATATTCATACGAACATATAGATATATATATGTATACATCTTTATATATATGTATGTATCATATCTTTATATATATATATTTTTGCATTTATATACATATAACTTCACACATATATCTATTTATGACTTCATATATATATATATATGTATATATATATATATATATATATATATCGTGAAATAATGGATTTTGTCACACAAAAATGCATATGTTTCTGTCCTTCTTTAGGCGAATGAATTGATTTATTCAGGTCCATATTCAGGACGTTTATTGGTTGGGCGGGATTTGTTATCTTTCCTGCCTTATTCTAATTGTAAATCTTTTTTCCATTCATTTTTCTCATCTTTATATATGTATAGAGAGAGATATATCATCGATAACATTCGTTTTGATGAAATTCATCTGGAGGCCAATTTTCGTGCTCGCTTCATTTAGTTTGTCTAGCATTACTTGGAGATCGTTAAGTTTTTTAGCAAAGAGGAAGATGTTTTCAGCAAATTTACGGTTACTTAGGTATTCTTAGTCAATCTTTGTGTTCCCATTCTCAGTTTCGTAAGATCATCTTGAGGCAGACTGTGAAGAGTTTCGGTGAGCAGGTATCTCCTTTTCTTACTCCCTTTTCTAGTTGAAAGGGCTCGGAGTCTTTATGTAGCCTGATGAAGGACCTGCTGTGTAGGTAGATATGTTGATGTATTCTGATCACTTTGGTGAAGAGTTTGTAGGTGCAGGCTTATTGGCCTGTAGTTGTTGTAGTCTTTTGGGTATCTTTTTTTTGTAGAACAGCATTATGATTGCGGTGTTTTACCCTTTTGGGACTTCACTTTGTTTTAGGCATAAGTTGAATAGGAGGGCTACTTTTCTCGTGATAACTTCTCCAGCTTGTTTGAGTAGGTCAATTGTGATGTTAACAGGTCTATGGGCTTTTCCTTTCTTTGTTTGTTTGATAGCCTGCTTCACTTCTCGCAGAGTAACATCTATGAAGTCCTCACATTGATTACTCTCGGTTTGTGTTCCCTGTTCATTTTTTTTGCATCCTTTGTTTGGTGGGATAGAGGTCTTTGTAAAATTCCTTGGCACTTTCGACAATTCGGTCCTCTATCCGTCGTCTGTTTTCCATTTGCTCTGAGCACACAAGTAATTAGCTTTCTTCCAGTACTAAGAGAATTTCCAATAGTTTTGAATCCCTATCTTTTTTTATCTTTTTTGAGAATGCTTTCAATAACTGCTGTCGTGTTTCCTCTTTGTTTCTATCTTTGGATAGTTTTGCTCGGTTCTGTTGCCTCTATCTTTTCTGTTGTTGTTGTTCCTGCGTTTTTTCATGAGATATTTTGTTTCTTCCGAGTGTTGACCAATGTTTTTTTTAGCTATTTGGCTGAACCATACGGGTGGCTTCAATTAGACAAGTTATATATTATATTATTATATTGTTGCTGAGCTCGTTGATGTCCCCTTTTACTTCCGTGAAGAGATTGTATCTGTTCTTCTGCACCAGTTTGAACGATCGGGAGTTTTTTTTCGAACAGCAAGTTGTTGGAATTTGTTTTGAACATTTTCCAGGGTTCTGTCTTGGTAATAATTTGAATTTTGCATTTGCATAAATTGACTTGATTTAGGACCTGCCTATCGGTGTCGCTCTTGTATGCTAGGATGTAGTCTATTTCGTTCTCGGTTTCCTGATTGGGGGTTGTCCAAGCCCACTTTCTATTGGCCTTCTTTTTAGAGAAGATGTTCATGATTTTGAACGCGTTTGTTGTTGTAAAATTGACGAGATCTTCATTCCTCTCGTTCTGCATTTTGTATCCTCACTTGCCGACGCATTTTTCAGTACCTTGCCCGTACTTGAGCGTTGAAGTCTCCCATAATGATGTTATGATATTTTCAGTTTCTTTGAGTATGGAATTCAAGTCATCGTAGAAGTTAATCTCTGCGTCGGTTGATTGTGAAGTGGGAGCATACACTTCATTATCATCATCATTTGAATGATCTTAAATTTGTTCCTCTTTGAGAGCTATACAGATGACTTTGAATCCAACAATATTGTCATTGGGTTTTTTTTATGAATTAGAAAGCCAACTCCGCTGTGTTTTCCCTTTTCCCTCCCAAAATTGTAAAAAGAGATGTTTACTTTTTAGTTCGATCAGTTCCTCTGTGGTTTTCTCATTCCGCTGTTACCGATAATGTCCCATTTGTGGTTCTCAATTTCATTTTCCATATTAGTTAGGTGCATGCCTGAAAAGAGTGCCCTGACTTTGTAGGTTCCTATGCGTAGTGTTGTTTTCTCAGCGATTTTCTTTCGGGCTGTGTTTGAATAGTCACACTCAGGGCACATCAACCCTACCCAGAGTAAGTGATGTGGCTTGGCCTTTTGGGACCAATGGCCCAGCAGGAATGGCCGATATATTTTTGGTCTTGCAAATCATGGGGAGTTTTAGGACATGCCTTGCCACGTTGGCCCATGACCTGTTGTCAGGGGTTCTAGTTGGTACTACTTGGCGGTGCCCATCCCCATTCTAAGTATCATGTGACAGGTTGCACAGGGTTACATGGTTCCAGTAGCCGGGATTTATACTCGATTTGAACTTACGCTAACTGGGGGTATTTTGGAGAGTCTATGTTGGAATTTTGATTACATCCCAGGGATTGGTAAACTGAACAGTTACATTTGTATATATATAATTTGTACTTAGAGTTCCAAATACTTTTAGGTCTAATTTTTCTTCTTCAGAGTTCTATAAGTGAGAATCTGAGTATGATTTCAAAAAATGACGCAAGCATAAAGAGCCATCCATAGTTCTAGGTAGGGTTCCCCTCTACCTGAGTGTTACAGCAGGTCAAAGTAGTGACTTCAAATGCCGATGATGTCATTTTTTTCGAGGAAGAGGTCAATTCGATATCCCTTGTTTCCAAGTATTGTGGTCAATGTTTCCTAATATACATTTATTTGTGTGGTTGGCCTGCTACTTAAATTTCTTAATTACTGATCTGTCCAGAGCCTGCTCAGCGAGTGCTTAGTAGGGTGATAATTCATTCTTCATAACCTTCCCTTATTTCCATCAAGTTTCAACTTGAAAAGAGTTCTGAGATTGTAGTTAAAATATCTTTATATATGTACATATATGATTCAGATTGATGTCAAAGTTAAGCAACAAATTTTCTCTTATTTACTAATATGTTTTTTTCCTTTTTATTTTCTTATTTTTTGTACAAAACATTTGGAAGTCCTTCTGTAGCATTTAGTTCTGTGTACAGATATGATTCACATAGTGGATTGTATTATTCCTAATTTACTTAGACATGTGAAGGAGTCGATGATGTTGATTAGAAGTTTTCTTGGGATGATGGATATGTGAATAAACTGTCTATATTACCTTCAATTCACTCATGTGTGGGTTGCTATATTATGCTTCTTAATGAGAATTTTGAGCGATGCCGGTATTTTAACGTTATCACGAACTTTTACCCATCCATATCCAAAGGCATATTCGAATAAGCATTGGAATTTGCAAAAATCTATACCAGTATCAAAATAGGGACATTGAAATAATTAAACATTTCAGACGCACGGTACTTTCCTACAACCAGGGACAATGGACGAAAAAAGAAAAAAACGACGTCTGTGGTTTCGATGTCTCCATGGGCAGCCTCAATTTGGCCGAGATGTCGGACATAATCGGTTTGTATATATTTTACAACCTTACACGTAATCTAGACTCTAAAAATATAGGATTATCCCGGGATGATGGCTTACTAATTGTAGAAAAAAAGTAATGCACAAAAATGCGGAAACATTAAAACATACATCATAAAGAAATGAAAAAATGAACTAAATCAAGGTCAGCATAAAAATTTTACATTTCCCAGACATTACCTCTAATTAAACAAATAACACTTATGAACCATACAGAAAAGAAAACTCGGTGATTAAGTACATCAATTCTAGTTCTAACCCTCCGAGATCCCCATTCCATAGACATTAGATTAACATATAATATTTCCAATGAAATAGTATTTGATAAAGTTAAAAATGACTACACCAAAGCCCTAAATAATAGTGGTTTCACCGAAAAAAAACCCTTAACTATGATAAAAAAAAGTTGAATCCAATAGCAAGAAACAGAGATAATAAAAAAATAGAAATAAAAAATCATCCGGTATACACCCCCATCCAACCTACAAGTATAAACTAACTCAGGTAAAATATTTGTTCAATTAATAGAAAAACACTCCCTCCAAATCTAGCCACAAAGTAAAATATCTAATAAAAACGAATTGAAAATTAGCTTTACTTACTCTGAAAATCTTAATAAAATCATTACAAAATAACATAAATAAAGAAAACATAAATACAAAAAAAAAACTAGACTGCAAATGTCTTAGATCAAATAAAGTATACCAAGCAGAGATATAAACCTAGGAAAAACCCTTAGAAGTAAAATATTATATCGGACTGTCTAAAACGTCATTCAAACTAAGATTAGCCAACCATACATCATCCTTTATAAATGAAAAATATAAAAACATTACATCTTTATCACTATATTATTGGAAATGTACCTAATGAACTAAAAACCAACGGTAAAATGGAAAATTTCAAGACAAACCAATTTATGCCAAAGTATAGAAAATCCTTGTAATCCCTGCTTAAACGAGAAATTTGAAATATTAAATTTTACAAAATAACAACAAAAAAAAACAAACTAAAGCAAATTTATTAAATAGGACAAATGAAATAACATTGAATCGCTTAAAATTCTTATTAACAAATGCAATCCACACATCAGTGAATTAAAGGTAAGATAGACAATTTACTCAAATACCGGTCATCCCCTAAAAACTTGTAATCATATTGTCTACTCTTTTACACGTCTAAGTAAATTAAGAATAATACAACCCACTATGACCATAAAGGATACCAACATTGGCAATAAATTTATTGCCAATTATCAAGATTAAGATCAAAACATCCCTCAGAGCACAATTCAGCATCCACATATTGATATCTAGCTCATGCCCTTTGACATATAACTTACAACCACCAGCAAACACACAGACAACAAAGAAAAGCAATAAAACGAAATAAAAAAACTTCTCCCACTCATAGCGACACCCACAAAACTCTCATCAAATTCCCCAAACATGAATCTAAAAATCATTCACCTGAAGAGTCCCAAAGAGAGCAGAAACATTAACTTGTTTGCGTAGTGAATCCATTTCCTATCATATTTCCAGCTCTACTCTAAAACAACTTGAATGAACTCTATGAAATAGATTCATCACATATCAGACATTGCTTTGCATTATATTATGCTATATTGCAAACCTGATTTGTACAATATGTACTATATATATATATATACTCAATTATTTGATTATTATTATTATTATTATTATTATTATTATTAACGCTTCTTTATTCCGGGTTGAGCACTCTTTAAGTAAGGTAACTCGGTCATTATAATCTTATGCAATGCTCCTCCAACTCTGGAATAGAGCACTCTGGTCGATGGGGAATTGTGTGTAAATAATTGTATCGCTTAAATTCAACCTTACTGACCTCCCAGTTCTGCATAGGGCACAGGTGAAATGCCAGCCTCGAGGTCTGAAGCGAAGATTTCGATCCTACCTCGCAGCACTGGATGGGATATTGGATAGTCTATAGCCACACTGAATCGATACTACCCATAGAAACATCAAAACCGCAGACGTCAGTTTTTCATATCAGTTGTTCTTAACTCTCGGATCCAATTGGTTTGTACATTTTGAATAACATCATCTGAAAACTGGACTCTAAAAATATAGGACTGTACTGGGATGACAGTCTACTAATAGTAGAAAAGAGCAATGTGCAAAAATGTGGGAAAAATTTTAAAAATGTATAAAAAAAAGACATAAAAAACTGAATTTTAATACCGGAATCAAGGCCTATGTAAAAAATTTTCAGATGTTACTTTCAATTTAAATGATTACACCCATCGACTTCACGGGGAAAAACCCTCTAATTATACATATCAACATAAGTTCTAACCATCCAAACAAAATCATTAAAAAGTTCTGCAAATCAAAAGAAACTAGACTAATACATAATTCCTGAAATGAAACAATATTCAATGTTGTTGAAACAATATACAGAAACTGTGTATGACAGTAGTTTCATCAAAACTAACTTTAGATAACAGGAAAAAGTAAAATCCAAGAAAAAAGCTTATTTAATACAATCATCTGTTATACACCGCCATTCAACCTACAAGTAAAATTCAACTTAGGGAAAATATCCAGTCAATAGAAAAACACTTCCCCGAGCAACCCACTGAGTAAAGTTTTTAACAAAAACAAACCAATAGGTTTCATGAATTCATAACGAAACATATCAATAAAGTAACTATAAATAATCCCAACAAAGAAAGCATGAATAAACAAGATTGCAATTGTATAAACAAAAATAGATACCCTTTGCAAAACAAATGTCTCAAGTCGAATATAGTTAACCAAGCCGAAATATCAACCCGAGAGAAACCTTTGGAAGTGAAATACAACACAAGGATATCAAAATCACCCTTTAAATATAGATTAGCCAATTATATGTCATCATTTACAAACGAAAGATATAAAAATAGCGAATCACTGTAGACATATTATTGGAGACTGATTGATGAACCTACAGTAAAATGGAAAATATCAAACAAATATCATCATCATCATGAGTCTTTTAACGTCCGTCGTTGGACACAGACCTTCCTCAGGATTCGCCATAATTCTCTATCATGGTCGTTGCAGAGCAAGTATTTTCTGAATTTGTCAGGTTCATCTCTCCATCTTGTATTCTGTCGGCCTCAGTTTCGCAAGTGATCTCTGGGGATCTATATTGTGAGTCGTGATGTCCATCAGTTGTCTGTCATTCTTGCAGCATAGTCTGCCCGTTGCCATTCAAGTTATCTTATAGATTCTACGTTTTCTTCCTGAGATACTGTGATGTCTTCTGGTCTCTCCATGATTCTCCCATGCACACGTTACATACTTTTCAGTTTGTGGGTTTGTCTCTTGGTTTGGTTCCATGTTTCAGCTCCATAAGTGACTATCGGGAGAATGCATTGGTTGTAAACTCTTCTTTTCAAGATTAATGGGATCATCTGGTGTTTGAAAGTTTAGCTTGCTCTGCCGAAGGCTTGCCATCCCAAAGTATTTCTTCACTTGATCTCTTCCTCTTTCGTTGGTTTCATAGAGATTTATTGTCCTACGTAGATGTAGTGGTCTACTTTCCCCAGTTTTGCATGATCGATTTGACTATTATGTCCTTATTCTCAATGAGATCGTTGTGCATAATTTTAATTTTACTGAAGTTCAAGAGTAGGGCAATTTTTTTGCTTTCTTCGTTTAATTCATCTGGCATTAGTTGGAGGGAGCGTAGGGTCTCTGAAAAAAAGACGATGTCGTCTGCAAAATTTAGGTTGCTTAGATATTTACTGTCTATTTTGATACCTCTATTCTCCCAGTCCAGGTTTCAGAAGATCATCTCGAGGCAGGCTGTAAAGAGATTGGGTAAGCTGATATCACCTTGTTTTACACCTTTTCGGAGCTGAAAGGGTTCAAAGTCCTTATGCAGCCCGAGAAAGAAGTTGCTGTGATTGTATATTTGTTGTAGTCCTCTGAAGTATAAAGGGTCTACATTTTGGAGAGTGATGGCCTTCGTGACCATAGGAATTTCTACTGAGTCGAATGCCTTCTTGAAGTCTATAAATGCTACAACGAGTGGTATTTTGTATTCTGCTACCTTTGTTTTTCAGCTGATTTATTGAATGAAGATGGTCCATGGTCGAGTAATTTATTCTAAATCCAGCCTCTTCTCATGGTTGGTTCTCATCTAGTGTTTTAGTAATCTGTTTGTTGATGATTTTAGTGAAAAGTTTGTATATGCAGTTGAGCAGGCTTATAGGTCTGAAGTTGTTGAGGTCTTTGGGGTTTCCTTTTTTATCTAGAAACATTATAATAGCAGTATTCCAGTATTTCGGGACTTTACTCTGTTTCAGACACAAGTAGAATAGAATTGCTAGCTTTCTGTTTACTCTCTTACCAGCTTTTTTTAGTAGATCGATGGTGATGTTATCTGGTCCAGGAACCTTGGCTTTTTTTGTTTGCTTTACTTCCCATGGGGTAACTTCAGGGAAGTCTTCAAACTGATCGTCAGCATCTTGTGTATTCTGGTCATTGTTGTTGTATTGTCCGTGTTTTGAAGGGTAGAGTTCCTGGTAAAATTCTTGGGCGTGTTCAACTATTCTGTCTCTATCTGTTATGTCTCTGTTTGCTTCGAGAATGCTAGTTATCGGTCTCTTTCCTGAACTGAGAGTTTTGTTTATTGCTTTAAATCCTCGACGTTTTTCGAGGTTGGTCTAGATGATGGCTGCCATATACCTTCTTTTGTCTTCTCTTAGTTTCTTTATTGTTTTGTTCAGTTCAGTTTCTTCTATTTTCTCCTTTGTGGTCGTTGGTGGTTTGAGATTTCTGCGCTTTTCAATCAGTTTCCTGGTTTCATCTGAAATTTTGCTAATGGCTGCTGTGTTTCTTGGTTTGAACATATTGGCTACTTCTAATAGAGAGGTTATTTTGTTGTAGAGTTTGTTGACGTTGGTGTCATTTTCGTCGGTAAGGATATCAAATCTGTTTTTCAATTCTAGCTTGAAGGGTTGGGTGAGTTCATTTGGCACGTTTAGTGGCTGCGGTCTACTGTGGAACAATATCCTGCGCTCTTTATTTGTGTTTATTTGCATCTTACATCTTACCATTCTATGGCCGCTCCCTACATTTGTTTGGTTTAGGATTTGGATGTCTTTGATGGTGTGGCTTTTGTTCTGTTAATAGAAGTAGTGTGCTGAAATGGACATGCATGTAAGTGATTACTAGTATTGTTTCTTGTAAACCTTTTCTTCTGGTATTGATGTTGTTTAATCTGGGCTAGAATGGAAAGAAAGTCAGGTCCTAGTTACGGTAAGTATTGGCAGCAAATAATATTAGGAGGTGATAAAGTCATAGAATTTTTCCATGTCAGCAGGTCAACAGTTTATAGAAGTATGGTTCTTACAATGTTTCAGATAGTTCTAATTGGAGAATGGGTATCGCGAAGATATTATTGGAGACAGAGGATTTCACCTCCACGTGTTTTGGAGTTAGCACCGACGTCAAAAGGAAGGGGGATGTACAGAGATCATACACGCTGTGTATGAACGTGGGTACGGAGATGAAATAAAGTAAAAAGGACCCATATAAGTTTTGGAAGAACAGATAAAACGTACATTTACTGCATTAATATTGATGACGTAGAAGCAATGAAAATGAAATACATGTAATGAAATCATTAATATTTTCAATCGTGTAAAGAGAAGAGATCGCAAAAGATAGGTGCTTTGTTGCCATGATAATACGGTCGAAGCGGAGGTGTCTAAACTGCTTTTGAATCAATAAGGCTTGGCTGTACTACAAAATGGTTATGGAGATCGGGTTCAGTGCATATGTCAAACTGCCAAGTTGTGTGTCTAACTTGAGGGTCATTCTCTGAAGTTGGTAGACACACAACGCACAGACCTGGTAGAGCAGAGAACACATGGAGTTTAATCCATGGGTTCTTCCCGAAGTAAGGAGAATTAGGAGACAGGTCATCGTGACAAAAGGATAGTAAAATGCATTGCCATTTCATTCATGAGAGAGGTGTGGTTAGTCAGGTTCCAGTTTAAATTTTCCTTTGAGTCTACATTTTGACATCATTTCAATTCTCTGGTTCAAAAAGTTCTTTCAGTCTTTAAATTTTAAGATCATTAGTTTCAATTCTACACATAAGTAGCATTTGTCTTCTAAATCATTTGGAGGTCTGAAGTTTCAAATGAGTTTTTTTTTTCTCTTTTCTAATTACCAGGAATATTTTGAGAGTGCAGTTTGAAATCTTAGTTTTCAAAATGAGAGGGATCTATTGTGGTTATAGTATCTATATTTCCATTGGTCCTTTGAGATACCAATTATCATTATAATTATAATTATAATTATTGTCAGATCTCATTACATTTTTTTATGATGTGAATTCATGATACTTTTTATATTTTTGGTACTACTGCAGCTGATTTTTATAGTTTTTCTTTAAAGAATCTTATGAAGGGTATTTTCAATCGTGAAATATTTATCTATTACTTGGAAGATTTTCCAATATTAGTATTTATCAGTTTCTATTTCTTTACTTGTAGTTATTAGTGCTGTCCTCTGTCTTTTTTTTTTAAGGCATTATCATATAATACTCTCTTTTCATCAAAAATTTTTTGTGGAAGAAATTATTAATTCTAGTATTGATGGAGTTAGGGATCAGTTCAAGAACTGATATTGGGTGATTTGATCTTGCATCTTAGATATTCATCCATTGGGTGTATTGGAGTTGGTTTTAACTCAGTAAATAATTAATTTTAACTAAACACCAACATACCTAAAATATATAAAAATTATAATAACCAAAATCAGAAGACAATCAATAAAACACCCACGTACCATATATCTTACAAGATAGTAACATACCCACCCTTATTACCCACACAACAAAATACATTTATGAACCACTATGCCCCATATCATCTTTGCTGCAGTAGTACCTGCAATTCCTTACCCTAGCGTTTTCCAACCACCTAATCGTGATGACCAATTTTTCAGTGCACGGATGCTCTTGCATCTATAGAATGCGACCTGTGACTGGTGAAATTGCCCTATAAAACGACCACATGTAACATAAAAAAATGCCTTTTCCTCATAACTTTTCACAACATCATATTCAATTAATCAGTAAAATTTGATTTAATGATTTGAAACGAGTAGTAATTTAGCAGAAACCCAAGTAATCTATCTGTTTATCTTATAATAAAATCAACACAAAGCATTTTATTTCAACAGAGGGTAAATTTTTAATTGTTCACAGTCATAAAGTTTAGGCTTCCATTCGAGCTTTTAAAAGCCTTGTCTTCCATTAAATTCATGTCCCCCGATCGTACGGAGATGAGGGGGAATATTAGTTTTCACCTTAATAAACAAAATACATAACTTATAAAAAACAGCTTACACTGTAATTTGGCCAATCTTGTCACTCATCATAAACATTCTCTTGACTCTTTTTTTCGCTTCCTCCTATCTTTCTCTTGTTTTTGTTTTTTTTGCTGACACTTCCTGCTGTGGAAATCTTAACGCTAATGTATCTTAGGACCAAATAACCAAGGATAACCATACACACACACACACATATATATATATATATATATATATATATATATATATATATATATATATATATATATAAATATATATATATATATATAAATATATATATATATATATATATATATATATATATATATGACATGAAAATATATATGATAGACCCTAGATCTTTATTTGTACAAAAATATGATTTTTGCTGATAGCTGATATAAAGAATACACAAACCTCAAGACAAGAATATCTTGTAAGGATTTAAAATAGCCTGAGAGTCAAGTGTTTGTTTCATCAACTTCATCAGTTTGACAGCAGATGCAGATTTGCTGTGACGCAAATACATTGGTTTGTGAACTCCTATTCCATGTTCTGCACTGATACTGCCTGAAACAGATGCCACATAGTCAAAGACAAATGGCTCAATAAGACTCAAAAGATAAGGATCATATTCTGGAGATGCCAAATTCAGATGAATATTGCCTGTGAATAGAGGAAAAGAAGTGTTGAGCAAAGAAAAAATTGAAAAAAAATCATGACAAGATATTACATGACAAGACATTACAGAATTGTTTTTTTATAAATTTGCAAGCATAGTATCTGTGAAAAATGACAGGATTATTTGTGTATGGATAAATCATGCAAATACATAATTTAATATAAATGTATTTGTTACAAACAAAAAATGCATACCTTGAATGGGATTTATTTTGTACAATTCTTCATATTTTAAGGTTTTGAATAATTTCAAAACAAGAATGCAACAGAATTGGGTGAAAGAACAAATTTCTCTTTTAATATGAGAAAATATGATTATGATTTTATTCATGAAAAATTCCTATATTTGATGCCTATTTTGTTTTCTGTAGTAGTAGCAGCAGTATAGACACAAACACTGAGCTGTGAATTTAGAATACATGAACACATAGACAAGTCTTTTTTTATCCTCTTCCTCTATTTCTGTTTACTTTAGTGTGGTATAAACCAACAAACAAAATTGACTTTGGCTTTTATATAATAAGAATATACATTCTTAAATTCTAGTTGAACAATTTGTTTCATCAACATGCATAATTTTTAAACTCATAATAATCAAATATTGCAAAAATTTCACCATTAAGAGCAAAAGAAAATCGAATTAAAGTGATAGTAGCAAGATTACAAAAAGCATCAATTTTACGCAAGAAAAAGGTGAATATTGATCACATTTTCGAATTAAAATTCAGCTTATAACTATGCATCAGGCTGTCAACTTATGGGTCTAACCTTGTATACCATTAAACTTACTTTCTACCACCTGTACAATTGCATTCAGGTACAGAGTGGGAAGCAACTCTGCTTGTTTTCTGACATGCAGGGAAAAAGCTAAGTACTGGTAATGGGTGTAGGAATAGAGTTAATAGGAGATGCAGATGAATTACAGAGTAATGCTGGAGGAAGCAGTCCATTGGAGAGGCCCATGAGGTGACTAAAAAGCTGAGAATGAACAGCCCAAATGAATGTATGTGTGGAAAGGGTCACCAGGAGATGCGATCTGGGAGATCATAGAGAAAAGGTCTATGAGGTCCATGCAGCAATGAAAGAGTTCAGAAAGGGTTTACTGAAACATGCAAGAACTAAATATGGATTTCAAGTAGTGGCTACCAAATGTTCCAGGATGAAAGCTGGTAAAGATGTAAACACCAGTTCCACTGTAAGTGTAACATTTGTCTTTCTGTCATTAAAAAGGAGAAGGTCCCTGCAACCTTTCCACATATCTTTACTTCTGTGCATCTCCTTATTTATATATTTTTTCTATTTCCTTTGAATTTTTACCAGGCTCAAAAATATATGAGGTTTATCATTATCGGGCAGATGATGTCCGGTGTCAGTACAACAGTATTTAACATTGATAAAAAAAGGTTATTGTCTCAATATACAAGGTCTGTCCATTTGATATCATCGGAAAGATAGCATGCTAGGATAATGATCCTTAATCACCTTGGGACCTTACAGCACCCTACCCTTTCTTCAAAACAGTCTGAAAAGTCCTATTAGGATCACCAACAGGTATCCCACTGCTTTCTCCTTGATCTCATCCATGGTAGAAGATCTTGGAGAAAAGCCAGAAGTTGAAGGGGCGTTGGTAGACCTCATTAATGTAATCTTTTGTGAAAAAAATCTGCATAACATATGAAAAATGGGCAAGCTTTGTCATTGCAAATGCAATAGCCACCTAATGTACAAGCTCACTCAATGGCATTTCACTAATGAGTAATCCTACAGAGAGTATCTGTTTCTGCATACTCAGTAAGGTCACCTCTTATCTGATTGGTAGCCAAGTTTCATCAAGGTCACACATTTGGTTCCTGAGATATTCAAAATGGTTGGATACTTTTCAGAGAGATCTTGTAAAATGACATCAGTTGTGAATAGTCCACCAGACCCCCTCCAACATGTCATGGGCCAGCATGGCAGAGCATGGCCCAACACTCCCAATGGTTTCGCAATCAAAACTACTTTGGCTGCTCCTGCTGGGTCATTGGTCCTGAAAAGCCTAGCCACATCACTTGCTTTGGGTGGGGTTGATGTGCTCCAAGGAAAAATACCACAACACTACACCAGGAAAAAAATGTTCCTCTTGGTCATCAGTCCCAAAGAGCCTAGCCACATCACTTGCCCAAAGTGGGGATGAAGTGTTCCAACAGTGACTACCCAGACAAAACCCTAAAACCATCTTCAAGAAAACAGCATAATATATTGGCACCTACAATGTCAGAACAGTCTCAACAGACTTGCACCAAACTGATCTCAAAAATGAAATCAAAAAGATCAAATGGGACATAATCAGTATTAGTGAAATGAAAAGACCTGGAGAAAAACTAGTTGAACTAAGGAGTTAATATCTTCTTTACAACTACGGGAAAGAGAAAGTAGAATAAAGCAGAGTAAGCTTTCTCATCAATACAGAACTCAAAGATAATGTGGTATGCTTCTAAGCTGTTTCAGACTGCATAGCCAATATCACTGTACAACTCTCAAAGAGGTACAAACTGAACATCTTCCAAGTCTACGCTCCCACTTTGCAGTCTACCAAAGAGGAAATAGACAACTTTTACAATGACTTGAATTCTCTGCTCCAAGATACAAAAAAACATTTCAATGTCATCATGGGAGACTTCAGCACACAGGTAGGACAAGGAAATGAATGTTGCATCAGTGAGTTTGGATATAAAGTCTAGAACAAGAGATGTGAGGATCTTGTAAACTTTGCAAAGGTGAATTGGTTTAAAATCATGAATACTTTCTTCAAGAAGAGACCCAATAAAAAATGGACCTAAAAGAGTCCCAACCATGAAATCAAGAACAATAGACTACATCCTAGTGGACAAAAGCAACACCATCAAAGACATCCAGGTCCTAAATCAAGTCAATGTGGGAAACAACCACAAAATGTAAAATTCAAATTAGCCCCAACAAAGAATGCAGGAAAATGTTCCACACCAAATTGTAACCATTAAATGTATCATGCCTGAACAGGAAAACAGATACAAAATTCTCACTGGACCAGGAGAGAACAACACTAACATCAACAAATTCAACAACAAAGTTACAACCTTTCTATGTGAAGTCGCCACTAAGTTTAAACCAAAGAGCACACAAACTATCACTAAAATCTCAGATGAAACCAAGAATCTCATTGAAAAATGCAGAAATCTCAAGCCACCGACACCAAGAGAGAAAATTAAAGCAACGAAACTAAATAAAACTATCCAAAAGAAATGGAGAGGAGACAAGAGAAGTTACATGGGAGCAATCATCAAAACGATTCTCAAAAAAAAAATAGGTTTCAAAGCTATTAACAAAAAATACTAGCTGGACACAAACCTAACAACAGATGGAAACCAGATTGCTGAATCAAACAAAGACCACAAAACAACAAACAGGATATGCAAGACACAAGCAATTAGTTTGAAGATTTCACGGAAGGTATGACATGGGAGGTGAAACAAGTCATCAAACTAACAAAGGAAAGGCCCCCAGACCAGATAACATTAACATTGACCAGTACAAAAAAGCTGATAAGATCATCACTAGGAAACTAGCCATACAATTCAACTTATGCCTAGGGCGCGTTTGACAATTCTATCTCTATCTGTTGTTATGTCTCCATTTTGTTCGAGTATGCTCGTTATCTGTTTCTGTCCTTTACTGAGAGCTTTGTTTATTGTTTTAGATCCCTGATGTTTTTCGAGAGTAGTTTCAATGATTGCTGTTGTATACCTTCTTTTGTCATCTCTTACTTTCTTTCTGATTGTTTTATTTAGTTTGGTCTCCTCTATTTTTTTCCTTGTTGTTGGTGGTGGTTTGAGGTTTTGGCATTAAAAAAAGGAAAAGCTCCTGGACTAGATAACATCACCATCGATCTACTCAAAAAAGCTGGTAAGATCGTCAACAAAAAACTAGCTTTTCTATTCAACTTATGTCTGAAACAGAGTAAAGTCCCAAAAGACTGGAACACAGCAATCATAGTGCTTCTACACAAAAAAGGAAACCCCAATGACCTCAACAACTACAGGCCTATACACCTACTAAACTCCATCTATAAACTTTTCATAAAAACCATCACCAACCAGATCATTAAAACACTAGATGAGAACCAACTACGTGAGCAGGCTGGATTTAGAAGAGGCTACTCGACCATGGACCATCTCCATTCAATAAATCAGTCACGGTAGCATTAACAGACTTCAAGGAGGCATTTGACTCCGTAGAAATCCCCATGGTCAGAAAGGCCATCACACTACAAGATGTTGACCCAGTATACGTCAAAGTACAAAACATATATACAACCACAGCAACTCCTTTCTCAGGCTACATAAGGACTCTAAACCCTTCAGACTCTGATAAGGAGTAAGACAAGATGTTACCAGCTAACCCAAACTCTTTACAGCCTGCCTTGAGAAGATCTTCCAAAACCTGTACTGGGAAAATAGAGGAATCAAAATAGACGGTGAATATCTGAGCAACCTAAGATTTGCAGACAACATTGTCCTTTTCGCAGAGAACCTACACAACCTCCAACTAATGCTAGATGAACTAAATGAAGAAAGCATGAGAGTTGGGCCTACACATGAACATCAGTAAAACAAAAATCATGTGCAACGATCACATTGAGAATAAAGACATAACTGTCAAAATCGAAGATGTAAAACTGGGGGAAAGTAGACCACTATATCTACCAAGGACAGTGAATCTCCATGAAACCCACAAAAGAGGAGGAGATCAAGCGAAGACCCAATGCATCCTCCTGATAATCAATTATGGAGCTGAAACATGGAACCTAACCAAGAGACAAACCCGCAAACTGAGAACCATGCAATGAGCACGAGAGAATCATGCTCAACCTCACATGGAGAGATCACAAAATAGCACAGTATATAAAGAAGAAAACGGGAGTCAGAGACATCATGGAATCTATCAGAAAACTTAAATGGGAATGGGCAAGCCATGTTGCAAGAATGACAGACAACCGATGGACATCACCACTCACAACATGGATCCCCAGAGATCACATGCGGAACCGAGGCCAACAAAATACAAGATGTGGAGATGAACTAGACAAGTTCAGAAAGTACTTGCTCAGTGACGCCAATGATAGAGAGGTCTGGTAAATCCTGGGGAAGGTCTATGTCTAATGACAGGTGATAAAAGACTGATGATGATGAACTTATTTTAAAAGATACTTACTGTCACCAATGTGGCCATAGCCCATAACCACAGTATTTGGAATGTGACAAACACGTTTTCTTACTTCCAACACTAAATCATAAAAGCAGGATAACTTGAGAGACAAGTCATATTTGTAGCAATAGCTTCCATCCTTGATAACACTTTCAGCAACTCGTTCACGAAGGCACCACAGATACTGTTGGGAGACAAAAAAAGTGAGAGATAGAGAAAAACAAAATATGAATAAACTTGCCATCACAGTCAATAACTGAACACCTGTAGCATCAAAATTTGAAGTCATGCAAAAAAATTCCATCAAAGAATGAATATAATCAGAATAAATTCTTATGGTTTTCCAGTGGAAACCATCTAAAATGGAATTGAAAAAAAAACAACAACAACAAAAAACGCCTATAAACATCTAGATTCTGGAGAATCAAGATGTTACTAATTACTGATATAGGGGAAATGGTTTCCTCACAGAGCATTCCATTGTTTGGTCACTCAAGCAGAGAAGAAATTCTTTCTCAGCCCAGTGGATATCTGTACCTGGTGTTTCTGACCATATCCTCAGGTTTTTGTTGATAGAGATGCAGTTAGCATGTGCTTGTCAAAACACAAAGAGCAGTGACAGCTTTAAGGTGTGGATGCTATTTTGACTTTGGCAGACCTCCAACAGATCAGCACAGTTACAGCAGAATTTCAAGCATGTAGCTAAGCATTCAGTATTAACCTTTCATTGAAAAAGTTGAAGCAATTGTCTACATAGACTCCCAGGTTTTGCACTACTTCAGTTTTCTCCAGCATACACATTGAGCTATCATCATTTCTCATTTCATAATTTTGTCTTGTTCTTGTTGTCTTTTAGATGCTTCAAGATTTCAGTTACTATTATATGCTCAAGGAACTTACGGATGATTGAGGTCAGAGATAGCAGTCTATTATTTTCAGAGTTATAACAATTGCTCTTCTTAAATATTGGTGAAATAACAGTTTCTCTCCAATGTGATGGTAATTTTCCAGTCTCAAAGCTTCTTTGATAAATGAGGGCTGTAGGTGTTGATGGCACATCAGGAAGTATTCTATGGCAGATGTTATCAAGGCCCAGCACTTCATTTGGTTTTAGGGATAGTATAGTTTTCCTCACATCTTCATCCATTATTGATTTGGTATCAGAGGTATTTTTACAGTTTTATATCAGGTATACTTGAAGTATCTTCTACTGAGAAGGATTTGTAGATTTAGTTGTTCAGTTTCCACCATCTCTTTATCTGTAGTTGTGTAATTTTTGTCATTTAGATTTGGAACATTTGTATGCATTTTACCAGTGGCTTTTATACAGCACCATATGCATTCATCGTTTTTGCAACATTCCTGTGCTAGTGATTCAAATTTTCTTGTGGCAGACTTTGTGGCATGAGCAGCTAGGTAGAATACTTTGTAATGTAGTTTTTATAGTAATGTCCATTTCTCATGCTGAGGGAATTTATCCACTCTTTGCATACGAATGTATAACATTTAGAAAAATCATGGACAGGCAAACAAAATTCGAAGGGGTACATAAGAGGCTGATGATGATCAGAGCAGTAGGGACCTAATTGGAATGCGCCTTTTCTATTCTTATCATCATCATCAGCTACTATAAGTCCACAGCTGGAAATGTTCTTTTCCATAGCCTTTAATGACAAACATGATAGTGCTAACCTTTGCCATGTCTTACCAGTATAGGTATGATACTTCCTATATTATGTGAGGGAGAGTAGTAATGGTATTTGGTTGTGTGTAGCAAGATGTAGTTGTAGAGGACATTTTGCTTCCACATGGTTTGGTTTTTAGAGCCACACACCAATGTCATTGGAGTTGATGAAGGAGGAGGGGAGATGTATGGCTGCCATGACAGCATAGAGAATATGTGCACCAAGTTTGAGGGTGGACGTGGAGATTAAACAAAATATAAAGGATTGTAAAGGAGCCACACACCAATGTCATTGGAGTTGATGAAGGAGGAGGGGAGATGTATGGCTGCCATGACAGCATAGAGAATATGTGCACCAAGTTTGAGGGTGGACGTGGAGATTAAACAAAATATAAAGGATTGTAAAGGAGACACATACAAGTATTTTGACGGACAAATGAAACATTCATTCAATGCATATACATTTACAATAATACGGGACTGGAAATGGAGTACATGTAAGAAAACATTGATACGATTGTGAAGAGAAGAGGAACAGAGGAGATATCTTCTACGTAAAAGATAGGATAAGTAGTAGTCGCAGCAATTGAGTGTGACTGGTGCGCCCTTTGCTTTGAGTTAAGATTCAATACGAAATGAAACTCTCACCTAAATATCTAAAACGTTCACTTTTCTTTGGTGGTTCTTATCAGTTACTCTCTTTCTCTCCCTTTCCTCCTTCCTAAGATCAGTATCAGTCAATCAGAATTTTACTGTTTTTACACCATGACTGATCATTGTACTAAATGTTGCCCATTTTATTATACAGATGTTGAGGCATCTCTCATACATACAGCAATTCAATCATGTCCTCACCACTAGCTCAAAGCACATACACCTCCATCTCTCATGGATGAAATGGCAACACATTTACAGTCACAATTATTTGTCTTCTAATTCTCTTTACTTTAGGAAGCGCACATGGGCTAACTCCCATGTTTTCTATGACTCAAATAGTCTGTCTGTCATGAGTTTTTCAAATGCCAGTAAACCTTTCTATTTTGTGTCCGATGTTTTCCTACTATGTTTACTATCCCATGGATTGGTTATTCTATTGCTACATCTGATGTCATCTCTTCTTCTTAAGTGCCCTTTTTTGCAACTTAGTTATTTGTAAAATATCCTTCACTGTAGTCCTCCCTCTGGTACATGTTGATCTTTCCCTAGCTCCATGGGTTATCCCTATCATGGCTCTTTGTGCAAATTTAAGTTGGTTCTCAGTTCATTTTGGTAATTTTCATGTTTCACATCCATAAGTAATAGGAGTAATATGCATTTATTGCATACTTTATTCACATTGGCAAGGTGCTCTTCAATAAAAACTCTATTCAGATAAAAAAATTGCAGCCGATTGGTCTTCCTCGAACTTTATCACCAGTCTTAAGTAAATTAATTCATCAAACTTTTGTCGGGCCCCACCATCTATTCTTATGGTCTTTTGGGGGACTTTCGTTGGACATTGCAATTGTCCTTGTTCTGTTCATCTTTAAGCCTTTTTTTTTTTTACTTTCCTCATTTTCATCAGTCAAAATGTTTTGTAATTTTTCCAATATTTCTGATGCAATGGAAACGTCATCAGCGAATCTCAAGAGGTTTAAATATTTTTCATTATGTTCATTCCAATTTCCCCCCAGTCAGTTTTCCAAAAGATGCTTTCAAGCTTTGCTGTAAATTGATTTCTCAATCAGAAATCATTCTATATTCTGATACAAGATGATAAATTATTCACTCACTGTTGAAGGGAAACAGAGTTTAGTTGTGATAAAGAGCAACAAAAATTGGGATGGATGTAAACAGTTGCAAAAAAATAATTGATAATAATTGATAATACATCATCAAATAGAATAAACAAATAAATTAGATAACAGATACTGAACATCTAATTGATAACAAACACAGCACAGAAGAAATCCGTATTAGGTGTTGGTCTAGTAACAGATTCCTTTAGCTCAGTAGTGAGAGCAGTTGGGTGCTATATCAGCCTTATCCCCCAGCATAGACGGTTGAGGGTTTAATTCTCATCTAGAAATTATTCTTCATTGCAGTTGAAGCAAAACATGAGTTGGCAAATCAGACAAAGGAAAATAAACCAGTAGTTTTAGTGGGAATTATTTGTGAGGATCACCAAATCATAATTTTCCAAACAAAGAGCTTTTACTCTTAACTAAGCAACGAACATACAACTGAAAAGTAGCTCTTTCTCTTCTCATTGAAGACTGAACGGCCTACTAAGAACAATAGTAGGATTTTACATACACAATGCTGACCACCATCTGTTTTTGCATCATTGTTTCCATCTTTGTTTTTTGGAAGCTGGACTTGCGACTCCAACAAACTGTTAAATTCCCAATAGCTTTTCATAGAATTTTTGTGCCATATGCAAATGTGTTTTCCATGTAATTATAATATTCAATCGGTGCTGTTAATTTATTCACTCACTACTGAAAAGAAACCAAACTAAGTTTAGTTGCAATAAAAAGCAATAAAAATCAGGATGATTTTGGGAGATTAAATACCTCTTCATCAAAAGCGGCCGTATTTCAGTTATTTTTTTTTAATGATAGCAGGTAATATTCTAGACCATCTGAATTGCAGACCAGTACGTCAAATTCATTAAATAAGATCTCAAAATAAGCTCAAAGCTCCTTAAAAGGGACAGTATTTTTTTTGAGGACCCTGCCTGACTGTACCTGATTTTGCCTGAAGGAATCTTTATGTTTTGCTGAACGGTAATATCTGCTTCCCTTACCCTTGAAAAGCTGTTATAATACACTTAGTTCTAAGAGGTAAACAAACTTTTTACAGCTGTTGCTATTGATGTTCCTTATTAGAAATATAAATAGAAAGAACTTGCCAAAAAGGAACATGGTCCCCGATTTAAACATTAAAATCTTTGCTCAGCTTGGTGATGATTTAAAGCAAATGTAGTTTGCCATTGAAAGATTACCAACCCCGCTCCCTCGACACATAAAAATGTCACAAATAAATAGAAAAAAGAGAATTAAATGAAATAAAAACACTTTTATGAATGAGAGTTTTTTTCAACTGAAAATGGAGATACTCGAGTTTCCCATGGCAAAGGTCTGGTGCATAATTTCAAGATTACCACCTATGCTCATTCAGGGTTTTAAAACCAACAAAGAGATAAATTGAAAAATAGAATCATTTCTGATCATAGAAATTTTTCAATTATAGAAATGATTGACTTCCTTACAGCAAATGTAGGTCTGGTTCTCGATTTAAATTCAACATCCTTGCACACTCAAGGTTTTTAAGCAACACGCAAAGCTGACTCAGTTGATATGATCATGTGAAGTACTAAACCCTGTCTGTCTGTATTTGAGGCTAGCTAAAATATGTTTACGTGGGAATTAACCATACATCACTTCACATGACCAGCTGACACTGTTTGGCTCTGGACAGTCAGCTAAAAGATGTTTATACATGGTCATAACTGTTGCTCACCTTTTCTGACATGCTCACATTAAAAATATACCCTATTTGTCTATATTTGACTTTAACCGATAGATATCCATGTAAATAAATGATATCTGGCCATACTTGTCATATTGACTGATGGGCTAAGACTGCCAAAACTTGACTGCCCGGCCAAAACATGTTTATACCTGATAATACCTACCATTTACCTGACGGGCTAAAGCAGCTGTGTTAATTTGCTTGACAGGCTACGAGAGTTGTTGCTTGCCTCATCTGACTCACTCTTGTTGAAACATAAAGCCTCTGAGTCTATATTTGACTCTACCCAATAGATATCCATGTGAATAAACTATACTTGACCATACTTCATAGATTGAATTACAGCTAACACCACTGACACTTGACTGGATGGCCAAAACAAGTGTATAGCTGATCATGCCTGTTGTTTGCCTAATATACTCACATTGGGAAACGAACTTTACCATCTATATCTGACTCAAATAGCTAGATATCCATGTAAATAAACAATTGCCAACTTTATTCATTAGATTGCCTGACAGGTTAACACTGCTGATACTTGGCCAGCTGACCAAAACATTCTTAGACTTGATCATGTTTGTCATTTGCCTGATGGGGTGAAACAGTTGTTACTAGCCTCTGCTGACACACTCATATCAAAATATAAACTCTATCTGTCTTCATTCAATGGATAGATAGACCAATAGATATCCATGTAAATAAACGATACCTGACCATACTTGTTACATTGAATGACGGGCTAACACAACTGACACTTGGCCAGCAGGCCAAAAATGTTTGCTAATTTGCCTGACAGGCTAAATAGGAGGTTGCTTGCCCGAGCTGACAGGGTTATGCTGAAAAAATAAACTATCCGTCAATATTTGATACTAAATGATAGATATCCATGTAAATAAATGATATCTGACCGCACTTGTTGCATGACGGGCTAATACCATTGACACTTAGTCGGCAGACCAAAACATGTTTATGCCTGATCATGCCTGTCATTTGTCTGATGGGCTAAAATTTCTGAGCTAATTTGTCTGATGGGCTAAAAGAGCTGTTGCTCAACTCTGCTGACATGTTTGCATTGAAAAATCAACTCAAATTTTTTATATTCAACATCAATTGATAGATATCTATATAAATAAACGATATGTGACCATAAAAATTAAATTGCCAGATAAGCTAACACTGCCTAAATATTGCTGGGAGGCCAAAATACCTGACCATGCCTGTCATTTGCCTGACGGCTTCAATTGAAGTTTCACCTGATGGGCTAAAATGGTTGTTGCTGCCTCAGGTGACACGTTCAAGTAGAACAATGAATTTTATCTGTACACAATTGACTCTACCCAATAGATTTCCATGTAAATAAATGATACCTGACCTTACATGTTTGATGGCCTAATGCCGCCGACACTTGCAAATGCCTGTCCATGCTTGTCATTTGCCTGACCCGCTAAAACTCTTATGCTACTTTGCCTGACATGTTGAAAGGATTGTTGCTCCCCTCTGCCTACATGCTGCCTTATCAACTCTATCCTTCTATATTCAATTCTAACAGATGTCCATGTTTAAAAATGGTACTTTGCCAAACTAGTTAGATTGCCTGATAGGCTATCACTGCCAACACTTGGGTGACTGGCTTAAGCATGCTTATTCATGCCCATGCTTGTCATTTGCCTGATGGGTCTAAACTACTGTACTCCTTTGCCTGATGGGCTAAAACGGCTGTTGCTTGGCTCTGATGACAAGATCTCTTTCAAAGAATAAACTTTCCGTCTATATTTGACTCAATTGCAGACCAGATGTATGCAGATATTATGCTCTGGCCAATTAGCGTTTTACCTCATAAGGCTTGTAGCAACTATTTCAAGTCAGAATAGACCTAAAGACCATGTCCTTGTGACTATATTTGCAAGGACTAGAGGATTTTTTTGTTATAGCCAACTTGCATGTTTGTGTGTGCAATATCCTCTGACTCTGCTCCCCTAGGGGATTGGACGGATAGGCTAAGCCAATAGATGATCACATGGAAAACAATACCTTACTGTACTCATCCCATTGCCTGACCGGCTGCCATGGCTGACCCAAGCTGTCACTTTGCCTGACTGGTTAAAATGGTTGTGTCACTTTTGCAGAAACAGCTGTTGCTCTGCTCTGCTGACATGTACACATAACAAAATAAGCCCAATCACCTGGCTTCAGAATGATGCAAAGCTCCCTTAATTGTCTCACTCAGATCGAGTTTTTGCAACTTGTGCAGCACTGGACTTAGTCCCCCCCTGCAATTGTGGCAAGCAGTCACACCTGCTTACTCCTGGGTGGTTTCGAGTTCTCTTGAACTTATTCTTCCCGTCATGTTACTTGTTGACTATAGGCCCTGATTGAGGAAGCTCTGAACTACAAAAGATTAAACAAATGGCTGCCTTCGACCTGTAAGCCACACCCCCAAATCATTTTCCTTGCAATGGGATTTGGCATTCACTCGCCATTACTAAGGGAATCTTGGTGGGTTTATTTCCTCTGCTTGGTTGTAGCAGCAAACATCAGCGGCTTGTACTCATTACAGCAGAAGCTTGTCCACAGACCATTGCACTTCTTTGTTACAGAGGGCAAAGTGAACAAGTAAAAGCCCTGCTACTCCTATCTCAAGGTACCCAAGATGACAGCCAGCTCCAAACTTAGTGGTGTCACTCTCGATCAATCTTTCTTTTGGTTTTTGAGGTTCATATCACCTGGGTTGACCAACGACAAAATGGTTTGGATCAACAATGACAAAGTGTAATGATCACTGAGTTGGCGACTTGCTCTATAATGATGTCTCCATCAATCAGTCCCACCTTCCTATTCCCACTGTCAATGCTTTTCTGCTTTCCCCTCTGGTGGTGCTTACAGTCAGACTACCAAGTGTGCTGCCTCAGCGAGGCAGAGAGTTGGCAACATTTCTGTAGCATTGCTGGACTATTGACTTCTGGAATGAGATGCAAGTCCTCCCCAGGTGGCCAAGAGTACAGTTGTTTTTTCAGGGGGTTGATCCCCACCTTGCGTAGTTAGATTCATGTGGTTACAAAATCTTTCACAAGTTCAACATGTAGTTCATCTATGTCAAAGACATCTGGAGTATCTGCCCTGGATGAGAACCACAGTAAAGTTGCTGTAATGCACACCACGCATACCCTGGATCATTTCAATGCACACTGTGTGATTGAAGAATGAGAGGTTTAGGCCAACATTTCAGATGCCTCCACCAGACGGAGAGCAATCACCAAAAGTTGCACCTCCTGAAGGTCAGAGGGTTCAACGGGGAAGAAGAAGAAGCGATGGACCTCCGAAGAAATAACTATCTTCCAGCATGAGGCTAAGAAATAGCATGAGATCTACCCCAACATCTCAAAGCAGTTCTTCCAGAAAAGTCTGAAACAGATATGCTATAAAGGGATGAATATTGTCAGGCAATTTTTTCATAATCTTCAAGAGACTGGCAGGAGCTAAGAGTATTTGGGTTGAAATTTCCAAGAGAAATCTTTTGACATTCCAGACTTTTTAAAAAATTATGAAGATAAATTTGAAGGAGATCATCCAACTGAAAGAGGAATGGAATTCTCTGACAAGACTCATCATTGTCAGTCCAATGAGAGAAGAAATCAACTTGCCATCCTTACTTGGAAAGTATGAATTTTCAGTGATACTAAGATCTATGTTCAGCACTGATGGCAGAACGTTACATTATACTGACAAAGCGAATGTAACGCATGCTGTTCAGAATCTTGTGAAGTCAAAGCAGCCATGGGAGCAAAATACATCCTGTTCAGATGAGGAATAAAGCTCAGATGCAAGTGCAGAATCTTCCAAGGTGATAATCTCAGATGGTATGGTAATTGTGCAAAAAAAAAAGACCAAGGATACAAAAACATGCAGATATCTTGGAAATTTATTCATTAAATGGGTGGAACTTGATAAGGAGAGGTACCTGATATTTGATTGGTACATTGAAGGCTCTTTGAAAGAAAGGACAAGGCATAAAGGCAGAACATTCAGTACAAGATTATTGACAACACTTGCATAGATATCATACCTTTGAGGAAGTTTCTTTCAAACAATCAAACAAGAGTTTAGAGGGAAGAACATAAATTATCTTTTTGTGTATGATACATTGAAATGAACTTCAATGTTAATGATTTTAAAGCATTCAAGAAGCAGCCGATACATTGATGGTTCTGTATGCATTGCAAATTCAGATGCTGCCCGCAACAAAAGGCGCATTTCTTTGAGCAAACCACATAACAATATGATACAGAGCTGAAAACCAAATCCTGAACTACCGGATCCATGCAGTTTTGATAAGAAAGATGTAGATGATGTTATACAGCCAGTAATAACAGAGGAACTTCTAGCTCCAAAAGCATTAATTGAAATGTGTAAGTGCAAGTGCGAAAAAAAAACTATTGTATTTGAAAAATGATCTAGTTTGCACTGAGATGTGTTCTTGTGAGCAGCGGGAGAATGATAGTCAAATTGATAATGGACAATTGGAGGCTCTGATCTCAAGATATTTTATTAAAATGACCTTCTAGGATTTAGTATAATAGGACCAATATACAAATGGATACATCTGACCATGTATCCATTTGATCTATAAATCATAATCTGTTCTGGTGGACCCACCAGTTTGGAAGATTTACCTTGTTTTTGGAAGTTTTGTAATTGATGCAGTGACAAGAATGGATTTCGTTATCAAAAATGTGTTGGCTTTGTTGAAATCAGATGACTTTTGCAATAACAAATTTAGGATATGTACAACAATTGTCAGACCACAGTACGAAGTTGGAGACAGTAGATAGAGTCATTAAATTGATAGGTATTACTTAATAAGCTGTAAACTTTACATGAGATAGACAAATTTTTATCAGCTTACTCTTTTCAAAAGTCAAAAAAAAATTTGCAGTCTTTCCAAAGTGAGGTAACAAATAAATTGGAGTACATTTGAGAGATATTGGCTGTTTTGGGAAATTTTTGTCTGGCCAAAAATTCTGGTCTGTAAAAAAGAAGGTGCAGCAGGAAAATTGGAATATACTTTTTGTCTCAAGTTCTTGTTAAAATCTATCTGAAAATGCAAAAACACTGCTTTTAGCAGCACAATTACACAGAAGCATAGTGGCAATTGTTTTGGAACTCTTTGAAATTACTTATTTTCCTTGAACCTTTTAACGTAAGTTATCTTATCTTGGAACTACAACTTGGAAGACAGTGTTTTTGTCATTTGACAGTTACAAATATAGACGCTTCGAATAGTTACCATTTCAGTTAAATGAAATATTCAGCATTGGTAGCAAGCTTTTTCCTAAGTGTGACAAGGAATTATCGTAGAGTTTATTTGTGACACAAGTGGAATTAAAAGATGACTAATTTGACGAGACCGCCTCCTATAATGAATGGAAAGGATTTTTATCAAGAATGGAAATAAAACTTGCATATCTGGTCTCTTTACACGGATTGACTGAGAATGAGACAGGGCCCTGCTGTGTATCTAACGTTGACTTGTAATATGTGATCGAGATTTAGTACGAGAAGAAATGGTTTGGATCTAATCATAAATAAATTAGATTAATTTCATAATGGAAATACAAGGGCATATATAAACTTTAATTTTTCATTCATTCCAAAGACAATCCGGAACAAGCATGAATGATTTTTCAGTATGTCATAATGTTATCATAAAGATTACCGATTGAGGATGGTTCATCCAGTGTAAAATGTAACTGGACATGAAATTCCAAAGTGCATGAAATCATTTCAACTTTCTATTAACTTTAATAATTAAAGTATAAAAATTGGTAGTTTATACAAATGTTTGAGTATGTTCACAACATTTTTTCGTACTTCCAATAACATACAAAGAGTCTCAATTTGATATAAATGATAAGAAGCAGTTTTCAAGATAAAATCGTTTGTTTTTTTTAAAATAAAGACATTTTGCAAAAGTTTGAAACCAATGATGCAAAAAAAAAAAAAAAAAAAAAAAAAAAAAATCAGCATCAATCAGATTAGACATAGCTTTGGCCCTGACTTCTCCTGGGTACATTTTTTTAATCATACTCAACAAGAACCCAGTCCCCTGTCTTTACATCATCAACACTGGTAACTCCTATCTATGATCATCAGGGGTAAGTTCATAGACTGTTTCAAGATTGTGTTTGCACTCTAGATTTGTATAATAGAATACACATGCTATTCTTTTGGGAAATACTGTGGACCTTTTTAATACCTCAAACAGCTTCAACTGCATTCCACAGGAGTGGAAAAGAGGAAAAATTATGACCAAACAGCCAAAGTCATCAGGGAAACTCAGTTATTGGCTGAATATAATACCAGAAGAGGAGAATGAAGATCCTAGCTGTATCATTTGGAATCTCATCGATCAATGGAACAAGTTACCACCAGAAACTGATGGAGTAGGTGATCAAATGTGGTTTTACTCACTCCTGAGTAGGAAAACATAAAAGATGTAATCGATATTAGTATGAAGAATCATGAGGTATATGAATGTGTGTCATACACAGGTCAGAAAGCTATATCAGCAAAATGGGTGATAGCTGAAAAATACAAAGATAATATCAAGGTGTTGCAAGTGGTTATGAAGAAGATTCTAGTCTAAAAACAGTTTCTCCAGCATGCAATTGTGATGTTATGTGGTTAGTAATGTTGAATGTATCTCTTGATTTTTTCAAGATGACATTTTTAAAAACTGAAGACAGTGCATCTGCTATGTTGATATTGATTAACTCAAGTTATTTTCCTTGAACGATTCCAATACACTGAATTTGAGGTCGTTACCACGTTTTGGAACGTTAAAAAAATCCGAGATCCTAACAAATTTATTGGGCACACTACCAGCAATATTGACATTGTCATAAATTAGATTGGGTTGAATAAGTTATTTCCCTTGAACCATTTCAATTCATGAGTTATATTACATTGGTTTGAATTGAAAGGCAGCGTTTGTGTTTCTGTCATTTGACATTTACAATAACGGACGCTTTGATACCGTTTCAGTATAATGAGGTATAAGTTGGTAACTGAATGAGATTCTATTCTCGTTATCTTATTTAATCCAAGTTTGCTGTTGATACTTTAGTTGAATCACCAATTAGTAGAAGAGTAGTAATAGTCTGCTATGTTCAAAAGATGAAAACGGTATTACAAATAACAGAGTTGCTCATTACAGCTAAATACATTTATCATCAAAGTCAGAATGATGGGTTGGTTAGAGTTCAACTTGAGATATCAGGGTATTGACGAGTGGTAAGATTTCATGTATAGATTGGTAAGAATCAACATCTATGCTTGTGTCTAGTAGTTACCTATAGAATTGACTACTACCAATTAATTTAGGCACCCTGTGTATAAAGATAGAGTATATCCAGAGAAACGCTATATGCACTGATATATATATATATATATATATATATATATATATATATATATATATATCAGTGCATATAGCGTTTCTCTGGATATACTCTATCTTTATACACCAATATATATATATATATATATATATATATATATATATATATATATATATATGTATGATGAACTATTAAGATCCTCTTGAAGTAATAAAATTGTTTTGGGATTGCTTCATAGTGGAAACTTACTGCTAAAGTTATTTTGCTTAGGGAATTTCTTTTTTTGTTGTATATAAACTTTGAATAGACAAATGAAACTGCAAATATGTGTTTTGTCTAAGATGACTGAATTTCATTGTAACTAGAAAGCAAACATTTTATGTATGGATAAATCATACTTATATATAATTTGCTATAAATGTATCTATTGCAAACAAACACATGCATGAAATGAAATTCATTTCTTGTTGATTTTCTACAACTATTCAGTTCGTTTTTTTAAAATAATTTTGAAACAGTAAAGCAACAGATTCATGTAAAAAAACAAAACTGAGACTTCATCATGATTAGTAGTAAGAGTAGTGAGATTACTAGAAGCAGTTGCTAACCTACTTCCAGCAAACATACAGACACAGCAGAGCCTTACTTTACCAACAGCAACCCATTTTGAGTCACTGTGTTCCCAATATCTTCCCCTCTTTCTGTATGCTATAGCATGACAAAAAACAAAGAGACAAAGAGAGCGACAAGGTATTTTATATATTTGGGCTACTAGTTATGTTAGCCCCAATAATAATAAATTATCAGAATTGATCCAATAAGATAAATTCTGGTAAATAGCATGTTCACTGCTTAAACACAAAAACAAGGTTAGTACACAGTTAGTTTGATTGTTAGCAGTTGTGTGGAAAAAAGACAAATGAATATGTTAACAACAATAAGTTTTAATTCATGAATGAATTAAAATAAAGGAGGGTGGAGTTTTTTGCTGACACAAATATGTTTGGAGAGATCTGCCGCAATAAGGATCTGGAGAAAGGAAGATGGAAGGAAAAAGGAATGTCACTAACTAAATGCAAGATAGATTGTCCGTCAGTTTTGGTCATCTAAATTGTAGCCACAATTATATTATCTTTAGAAGTTCGACCTAACTACGTTGAGAGTGCTCAACTTAGATAGGATGTGTTCTTTGAGATGAAAGAAGAATGGATTACTTTTTATATGTGAGGGTGTGTGTGTAAAAAGTAAGTGCATGTAAAAACTATATAAACAACCCTAACTAAAGAGAGAGCAAAAAAGCGAGCTTACCTTAAGGCCATCAGAATAGAGAGAGATAGATAGTTTTACCGCCACAGTTTAAATACCGTAAAGATAACAATCAGTTATCTTATTGGTACTTCTGTGTGACGTCAAAGAGGAAGCAGCAAAGAATTTACCATTTCTACAGAGATTTACAACTGTGTATCATCATCATCAGTTTTTCAACGTCTGTCGTTGGACATAGATCTTCCACAGGATTCACCACACTTCTCTATGATGGGTGTTGCGGAGCCAGTACTTTCTGAATTTGTCTACCTCATCTCTCCATCTAATATTCTGCCGACCTCGGTCGCGCATATGATCTCAGGGGATCCATGTCGTGAGTCGCGATGTCCATCGGTGGTCTACCATTCTTGCAACATGGCCAGCTCACTGCCATTTGAGATTTTTAATGGATTCTATAATGTCCCTGACTCTTGTCTTTTCCCAGATGTACTGTGCTTTCTCGTGGTCTCTCCTTGTGGGGCCCAGCATAATTCTTTCATATGCACATTGCATAGTTCTCAATTTGCTGATCTGTCTCTTGGTTAGGTTCCATACTGTGTAAGGAATTGCAAATAGATCCCTGCTGCGGGCAGATAACTTCATATACATGTAATTTTCTCTCAGAAAAAGGTAGGCACTACAATATCATAAGATTCCTCTCATCTAATAGAGACTATAACCAGACTGTAAAAATACAACAGTAAGATGGATCCCCAGTTCACACAAAATGTACCTTTCCACTTACCTTAATTTGTGCCATATCAGCTGCTATTGTACCATCTTGTACTAATCCTTTTGTCATCAGTTTCTCAATCAAATTATTTAGTTTTTCTTCATCATGTGTTCCATTTGACCCAGATGTTTCCATCAACACATAGAAAGGGCATTTACTGATTGGACAAGTTAATTTAAGATTTTCAATGACAGAGTTCATCGCTTCTGTATCCAGGAATTCGAATGCAGAAAGAATTTCTGCAAGATTTCTTTTTGTCGTTTTAAAAATGTCTAAAACATCAGCAAAACTTTGGCATCCTAAGAATGAACAATATAACAGTGATCGTTAGTGTATTTGAGTAGAGCTGAGTGAAAATAAATCTTGGGTTTCTAAGACGCATTCATTCATCATGATTGTGAACAAAAACATTTAGACATCAATCTTAAAAAATATACTCTGGTAATTTAATTTGGGGATAAGTTTATATTTTGCTATTCTTATCATTGATTAGGATAAGAAGCAATGGATGCTTCTAACTTTTTAAAATTTACATTTAGATCACAATACAACTGTGAGAACTTTTGTAACAACTATTGAACAGACCTAATTTATCTCATTACATATTACATCAGGCCATATGAATAGACCATTCATAGAGACTTAGTAAAATTAGGAATAACTCATGTACTTACAAAAAACAAAGCAAAACTATACCACATCCTCATACTTGTTAATCTCATTAAATAGGTGTAATTAAATAAAAGAAAGTCTACATTTACACGTCAGTATTACAGGAACAATGATTTGAAAAAACCTGCTCCTTATGGGGAAGTGAAGCAAAAATATCATTTATTACCAGTAACATACATTGCTCATAAAAATGATGATAAGATGAAACTATTAACTCAGCTATTTGAACAGAAAGGATAGGTAAATCCTGACTCACTTTCAAGTAAAGAAGAATTTAGTCCAGGTGAAAGACAATAAAATTGAAATTATCACAACTTATGTATAAAAGATTTTTTAAACTACATTGCCTTTGCTTCTCATATTTTACAGGAACCAGTTCTTATTTCACTCCTCTAAGAAAAATTCTGTCAATTGTATAAGATTGAAAAATCAAAATGTAAAATAGCATACCAACTAAGGCAACATTAACAGAACTTGGTCTTTGGGGACAAGCAATGGCAGTTTTTGTAATGAAGCCCAGAGTGCCTTCAGATCCAATAAATAATTGCTTTAGGTCATAACCAGTGTTGTCTTTTCTCATGCTGCTCAGACAGTCTAAAATCTCTCCATTAGCAAGCACCTAATAAAAATACAAAGCAAATGTTTGAAAACACAAAAACATGAAATATCCAACTTCTAAAGCAAATGGTCAAAATGAGAGTACTACAAAGATAAAAAAGATGAAAATAAGTTAGTTGAAAAGAAAATAGGTAGAGAGAGTAAAAAGAACAAAGTAAGTACTTCAAATTGATAAAATAATCATCGGGATATGAAAAAAGCAAAATACAAATTAAAAATAGGTTAAAAAAAACATAAAATCTTTCACCTTGTCTATATTTTTTCACTCAAAGATTGATTTGTGTTTATAAAGGAGGAATAATTATAGCGAATTATAAGTGAATATAATGATAAAATTTCAATTGATAAGGAACCAAATTTTAAGCATTATCTTATTCAGGTTTCCAAATAGAGGTTTTTGGAAATGCTGTTTTCAAAATGATGTATGTAATTGACATCTAGATGTAATTCAATTTACCTTGCTAGACACACAAATTAATCTGTTGTCTCTAATATGTTACAACTGGGAAAAAATTTTTAAAAACATTTAGCTACTTTTTACATGATGTCAGAACAATAAGAAAAATAAACTTAAAAAATGAAATAAATGAAAGAAAGAAATAATCTATAAAAAAACGGACCAAGTGTGCTTGCATAATGAAATAACACGATGACAGAAATTGAAATTAACAAGCTCTGGCTGCTTCTATTCCAACTGGAGATGAATACTGCAACTTCTGTATTGTATATATAATAAATTCATAGGTACAAATAACTGTTTAGTTGGTAAGAGAGCTGCCTTTCAATCATATGGTTGTGATTTCAAATTAGGGTAGGGAAATTCTAATTTTATTTATTATTTTATTTTAATTTTATCTACAGGTTTGGTTTAATGTGATATGATAGACCAAAAGTGAAGAGTTTACTCTCCTGAATAATATTGAGGATTGTTCTTGTTGTTCTTGTTATGGGGGAAAATAAAGTTAACCCCAGCTTGAACTGGAGTTTGGCAATAATTAATAATAGTTTTGATAAAATATATATTTCACCAAGTGGGAATAGCTTTCCCTAATTTCTTGAATTTACTGACATAAAATGAAAGTTCTCCAATGGTTTCTTTCCAGGGTTGTCCACTGTGAAATTCGAACTGCAGAAAGCAAAACTGCTAATAACAGGGGACCACGGTACAAATGATGCGACTGGGAGTTAGTGTAAAAAATCCAAGGCCTTGACAGCTTTACACAAATTTTTCCTTCTAATAATATGTTCAATAGAAAGAATTTTTGTTTATAAGATTGAATAGAGTCAATGAAATTGAAATTCTTAAATATATTGCTTCAACTCAGAGAGCATAATATATGCCATGTCCATTAACACATCTATGTAAGTAAGGCATACAAATAGCTCAGAAAGACTAACTATAATTTTAAGTGTTGTCTCATAATAAAACCAACATTTTTTTTACAAGTGAAACCAAATCAACAGACAATCAATACAACTCATTATACATACAATAATACTTTGAATAATGCGATCAATCCATTTCAAAATTTACAATACTGTAAAAAACTGCACAATTATTATTATAATTTAATGTCACTTTTTTTCAGCTTATACTGTGCTACATTTGTTAGTACTGCTATACCTGCTAATACATAAGACCCCACAATAATCAAAATCACAATATTCAAGATACTGCTGTATTGTATGGTGATGATTTTCAAATTGATTTCCAATCTTAGGAAATGAGTGAAGGAGGTTTCGGAATACTTGTTTGCATTTCATTTCTTGTAATGTCCAATAGCCTCCATTTTCACCAGAAAGGCTTTTTCACCAGTCAGAAAAATCATCTGCCAAATCCTTTTTCCACCAATGGATTACAGTTTCTCACTTGACACTAAGCGTTTTTATCATTTACTACATCATTATAAAATTTCTGAGGTCCAAGCCATGTGTCCTTTTCATCACGACACGAAACATCAGTAACCAACTCTGAAGCATGGCTCTGGACATAGGGCATATATTTGTTTCTTTACCACTAAGTCAACAATCAAACTTTATCAGAAAGTCCAAATATTTTTCTTTGTGCTCATTGAAAATGTGAAAAAAAACAAGATAATCATGTACGCATTTGTCAATACTATTAGATTCCATCAAGAGTAGTATGCACACTCCTTTCTGAGCAAAGTATTCAGCTGCAAAATATGTAAGTTCTATCATGAGAAATCTTTTATAACTTGTACATTAAAACTATCTAAAATTGTTCTTCTTCATCAACTCTGTTTTCTGACAGCCAAATATACTTCATAACACATCCCTTATCCATATCATTAAATTCTTCAAGTGTCATGACACACAAACAATAGTGTTTTGGAGTTTAAAAACATAGATCTTACCACTTCAAGCCCAAGGACAGTGCCATGTAATGATCCATAGCGTAAAAAACGTATACCACCAGCATTCGTAGCAATATTTCCACCAATATGACAACTCCCTTTTGCCCCAAGGTCCAGTGGCATCGTCAAGTGATGCCCTTCCAAATGTTTGTCTAGTTGTTCCAGAATACAGCCAGCCTGACATACCAATATGCCTTTAGTAAATGTAGATTGGAATAAGTGAAAGATTCATCCAGTTATACAACATTTATGCATATAAATAAAAGATTTTAAATCAATTTACAGAGGAAGCCACTCATTTTGATCACTTTGGGAGAGTGTCTTTTAGAAAAAAATAACAAGCTGATAACATTAGGCAAAAGATATGACAGCTGGTCTGATTTGTCTCTCAATAGAAAATGTCACGTAACCAATGTCTTTTGGTAGAATGACATGTTTAGAGTAATCAATTGGAAAAGGGGTGATCAATGAATGAGTTACTTCACTCACCTTCTGTTGGGCAGGGATCACTAAAAAAAACTGAATTTTCAAAAAACAAAAACAAACATTGGACACAAACTAAGTGACCAGTTTAGCATAAACTCACATTGTGAACTTAAACTATTTTGAGGAGTAATTTTCCAAAAACAAAAAAAAAAACAAAGATATTTTTCCTGGACATGAAGATAAGGAGTAAATGTTGAAATTTTCAGCCGTCTAACTCCATTACTTCAGCCTATATATGTGATACATACATTGATGTTGACAATTTTGGTTGATGATTTCTAACTGGAACGATTTACATCATAAAATAACAAGCTCTCTAATAGAAGCTGCCATTATATTTAAACCAAGAAGCACACAAACAATTGGTAAAATCTCAGATAAAATCAGGAATCTCATTGAAAAACGCAGAAACCTCAAGCCATCAAAAACAACAAGAGAGAAAACTGAGGAGATCAAACTGGAAAAAACAATAGAAAAAAAATGAAGAGATGACAAAAGAAGGTACACAACAGCAATAATTGAAAAAACTGTCGAAGAAAGTCGGGACTTCGAAACTATAAACAAAGCTCTCAGTATAGGATGAAAACAAATAACTAGTATACTGAAAGAAAATGCAGACCCAACAACAGACAGAGATAGGATAGTTGAACTCACTCAAGAATTCTACCAAAAACTCCACTCCTCAAGACCTGGACTACAAAACAAGATGCACAAGACATGAGCGATCAGTTCAAGGATTTCCCGGAAGTTACACCATGGGACGTCAAACAATCTATCAAATGAACAGAGAAAGGAAAAGCCCCTGGACCAGATAACATCACCATCGATCTACACAAAAAAGCAGATAAGATTGTCACTAGGAAACTACCAAACTAACCAAAAAGCTGGCTATTCTATTCAACTCATGTCTAAAGTAAAGTCCTGAAAGACTGGAACATGACAATCATAATACTCTCACATAAAAAGGAAACCCGAATCCCTATAAGCCTACTCAACTGCATCTACGAACTTTTCACAAAAATCATCACCAACCGGATCACTAAAACACTAGATGAAAACCAACCAATGCCCACATTTTGAAGAGTAAGGTTCTTGGTAGAATTCTTGGGTGCGTTCAACAATTCTGTCCCTGTCTGTTGTTATGTCTCTGTTTTCTTCAAGTATGCTAGTTATTTGTTTCTGTCCTATACTGAAAACTTTATTTATTGCTTTAAAGCCCCAATGTCTCTCAAGAGTGGTTTCGATGATGGCTGCTGTATACCTTCTTTTGTCTTCTCTTTGTTTCTTTTTGATTGTTTTTAGTTCGGTCTCCACTATTTTTTCCCTTATGATTGTTGGTGGTATGAGTTTCATCTGAGCTTTCGCTGATGGTCTGTGTGTTTCTTGGTTTAAACATAGTGGCAGCTTCTATTAAAGAGGTTATTATTTTGCTGTGGAGTTCATTGATGTTGGTGTCGTTTTCATCGGTAAGGATTTTATATCTGTTTTTCAATTCTAGCTTGAAGGGTTGGGTGAGTTTATTTGGTACGTTTAGTGGCTGCAGTTTGGTGCGGAACATTTTCCTGCATTCTTTATTGGTGTTCACTTACATCTTGCCATTTTATGGTTGCTTCCTATGTTCACTTGGTTTAGAATTTGAATGTTTTTGATGGTGTTACTTTTGTCCCTCAGGGGTGACCGATGAATTCTTTAGCAAGGTAAAAAAAAATCAAACTTTCTTCAACTGTTAAATGAAAACCCCCTTACCTACAGCAAGATGAAATTGAACCAGATAAGTACAACTAAATTTGCCATATTTTCATTTTTTTTTTTTTTCATTTTTTCATTCTATTATTTCACTCATTGTTCATTCATCCAGCTTTGTTTCAAATGTGTTGCTTAACTGTTACAATGTTTACTGTACCTCCCCTCCTAATCTTTAATCCCTTCTAACTTCTATCAAAAGTGTAAGCAAGAGTAGGGCTTTACAACCTCTAAATGCACATGGATTTTGATTATAATATTCCATTTATAATATTCCACTAAACCCTAAAATAGATAGATCTAAAAACAAACAAACAAACAAAAGACAGAAAGGAAAGCCACATTCTGCCCCCCAGCCCGTCCAGGACTAGACGAGCCATAAAAACTAACATTTCAGTTCAAAGACAGACTATCCCCATCCAAGTGATAAATTCTTGCTGCTTGTAGCAGGGGTGACCAATGGATTTTTTAGCAAGGTAAAATGAAAATTAAAATTTTTTTTCAGCTATTAAATGAAATAATTTTTTCATTTTTTTCATCCTATTATTTCACTCACTCTTCATTCATCGAGCTTTGTTTCAAACTTCACTGTCTGTGGACTTCAACTAAGTTAAAAACTTAATAATTAACGGAGACGTATGCTCAAGCTTGAACTATCCATCTGGCCGAACAAAAATGATATAAATCCATCAGGCATGTTAGTAATCCACTAGCACAAAGCTTGGCCCCGTAATAGACACAAATAGGCTAAGATAGAATTTAAGCTGGGCTGATTCATCCATGTAGACCACGTGAATGGTATGATAAAAAAAAAAAATCCCACATTCCTTTTCTCATACACTTTCACTCTTAATCCTTCATCCTCTATCCTTTACCCTCTACAGTGCTGCGTACACGCAGACCTGTCTGCTTACCCGCCAGGAGCAGATAGAACTGGTGCTAAGAACCACTGGAGTTCTAAGGCCACTCCACCGGATCCCCTGCCAACATATCATAGGCCAGCGCGGCAGGGCTTGGCCCGACACTCTCTGAGGTTTGCATGATGAAAGTTATACCGGCCGTTGCTACTGGGTCCTCGGTCCCAAAAGGCCCAGCCACATCACTTACTTTAAGTGAGGGTGATGTGCTCCAACAGCGACTACCGAAACACTACACCAGGAAAATGCCCATTCCTGCTGGGTCATTGGTCCCAAAAGGCCCAGCCGCATCACTTGCCTTGGATGAGAGTGATGTGCTCCAACAGCAACCACCCAAACAAAATTCCCAACAAGAGAACAACATTATACATCGGCATCAGAATATTCTCAACATATTTTCACCAAACCCATCTCAAAAACAAAATCAAAAACATCAAATGAGACATCATCGGTATTAGCAAAATGAGAAAACCAGGAGAAGAACTAATAGAATTGAAAAGCAAACATCTTCTCTACAACTATAGACGACAGAAAGTAAAACAGAGTGGAATAGGCTTTCTCATCAATAAAGACCTCAAAGATAATGTGGTAGGCTTTGAAGATATCTCAGGCCACATAGCCAGCGTTAGCATACAACTCCCTAAAAGGCACAACTCTTCACAGCCTGCCTTGAGATGATCTTCAGAAACCTAGACTGGGAGAATAAAGGAATCAAAATTGACGGCGAATATCTAAGCAACATCAGATTTGCAGACAACATCACTCTTGTTTCTCTGAATTTGCATGCCCACAATCCTGGGGAAGATCTTCGTCCAATGATGGACGATAAAAGACTGATGATGATGATGATGATGATGATATTAATTGTTCTAAATTCATTGTTATGCTACTAAATTCATTGTTAAGAATAACTTTACATCATATGAAAATCAAAATGGATTTTGAATTAATTTTAGATAAATTGTCAAGAACTGACTGATTTTGATAAAAACCATTTGATAACACTACCTGGGATAATAATAATAAATTGCTTCCTTCTGTATATAAATTTGTAAATATGCTTCATCAGCTGGACATATCTAATTGAACTATAACAACTTGTTCATACTTTTAATTTGATATAATTGCAGTATGCTTGTTACCTCTCAGTGTTAACTTACCTGATTGTAAGTACTTGCACCCCCACTATAACAGGATGTGACTCAAGGCTGTTTTTAATGTGAGGTCCCAGTACTGCAAAAAAATTGCTCCAGTCCCCGCAGCTAGTATTGCGAAGGCGTCTGGGTAAGCCAGACCCATCATTTTTATTTCATCGCACGGTGATCACACACACACACACACATATATATATATATATATATCATATTTAAAATTTAAATAACTTACCCGATACATCATCTACACTGATTATTTCATTCATAAGTCGAGTGGAGATAACAATTTCATCAAAAACTGGCACACTTCCTCCCACTAAACCTGTATTGCCACCTTGAGGGACAACTGCCAGTTGTCTATCATTGCAGTAGCTCAAGATTTGAGATACTTCATCTGTTGTCTTGGGAAGCAGTACTAAACTACTAGCCCCTGAAAAATAAGAAATAAAACAAAATTATGTTGAAAAAAAATACAAATGAGAAATTTGGTAATTCATATGACATCTTGCACTGAATCAAATTGTAATTTTGTGTAAAAAATTCAATTAATCTTTAAAAGGAAAGAAATAAGTGGATTCATGAAAGAGAAACAATTGTAAAAAGATACATTGTAACAGTATCGCTTTGAATAAATTGTTTTGCCTTGCTTAGTTCTTTTTATTTCCCTCTTGGAATTCTATTTGAGACCAACATGGTTAATTCATGGCAAGAGCTCTTAATAAAACTTTACGAAAAGAGCACTTTTCCTCCCTTGATAAATTTGAGACTGTTAGTGGGTGGACGAAAACCAAAACAAATTTTTATTATTTAACAAGAGAAATATGAGAATTCATGAAAGAAAAACAGTAAATTATGTATAGAATGGCACTTTCCCCTCTCTTTGATAAATTTGAGGCAGCCAGTGTGTGAAAACAAAAACAAATATGCATTGCTTGAAAATGAAAAAAAAAAAATTCGGTGAAAGAAAAACATTGTATTATTCTTGCTTTGAATAAATTGTTCTTTTGAAATTGTTTAGTCTTGCTCATTTCCTTTTACTTCACACTCAGCATTTCAATCTGGACCACCCTGGTTAAGTTGTGCCAAAAGTTTTTAGTAAAACCTTATAAAAGGGGCACTTAGAAGGCCTGTAGAAGAAAAAAACAACAAATATTTATTAATTAAAAACGAAAAGAAATAAGAGAACGATGGGAAACTCATGTTTTGATGGGCAGTTCTCCTCCCTTGATGAATTTGTGATGGGTGGATTTCTTGATGGGCACTTCCTGAACCGATCACTTGAGGGGTAGATTTCCTAATACACACTTCTCCGGTTACCCCTTTTGACGTAATTGTAATTTGCGATAATGCGTACTACACAGCTGCCCTTTTTTAGCCTGATGCCTATGTACCTGGGTTCATTCTGTAAGAATGACTGCACACCTCAAGTTCTACTCAATTAAGTAACCAATAAACTAAGACATTACTTAGCAACCAAGATATTTAAATTTCAGATGACTTCTATTTTGTTGATTTTCATCTTAGCCAATTTAAAAATCCACAACAGCAGCAGCAAATCATATATAGCGTCCATCTCGATTACGTCCCTTGAAAAATATCGACATAATGTTTGGATGTACTTTTTTCAAACGATTACCAATTTCTAAACATGGACAACAAAATATTCTCGTACAAGTTTTCTGCATTTTTTTCGTTGTATACTGCTTCTTCGTCGAAAGTTTGCGAGGCGCTAACTTGGTCTAGTGGTGTTCACGTTTAATATTCAAGAAAATAGTGTGGAGTTACCTCCCTTATGTAAAGTAGGGTGAAGTTACTTCCCTTGCATCACTAGTAGACCCTTTGGGAATTAGTCCGTAATTTTCGGTATGGCAATATTTCGTTTCATGTCGGTAAAATTTAATAGTTTCCTCTTAATACTAAAATTTACCGACATAGAACGAAAGATTGCTTTGAGTACTTATTATTTGAAAAATCGTCTCGTAAGTATTTACATGACTATCTCTAATAAATCAAATAATAACTGTAGATAAATAAAATAACAAATTCACCTCTGTAAGTTTTCATCCAGTCTATGTTATAGGGTTCCACATCAGTTGGATCGGACACACATCTATCAGTCGTTAGAATACTTCTGAACACAGCAATATCCCCTTCGCTGAGTCTGGAATAATTTCCTCGGATTATTTCTGGGTGTTTGACCGATGTCAGTTCTACGGATGACGAAAGGGTGCAACACAACACTTTCAGGGGGTTATGTTTATCATTATGACGTCTAACTGTTGATCTACTTATGAAACTTAACCTCTTTGTTAATAATGATAGCTGTATAGCCCGCATTCTGATTCTATCGGTCGAAGAAGCGAGCTTTCGTATTTGCCCTAGACTCTGGGGGTGTAAGACATTTCCTCTCCGCTTGATATTGACCTGAATATGGAAGGGAGGTAATGCACATTCCTTGTCATAAATAATGATGGTGACAATGGCGAAGAAAACGTCTACCATTATTTTTCGTTTTTTTTTTTTTGTTTTTTTTTTTTTGTTAACAACAATCACTGGAGTTATTTTTTTGTTTTGTTTTTTTTAGCTCAGTGATCCATGTAATTGTGGTTTTGAATACTCTGGAAAAACTGTCTTATGCCAAAGTTATTCAATATTTAGCAAATAAGGCAACCATGATATTGTACTGTTGGTGTGTAGTCAATAAAGCTTAGTTTGGAAATGGAATTTTTCATTTTCTAAAAGTTTTCCTGAAAAAATATATAAAGAAATGTGACTCAAGATCAATTGGTTTGGTTGAGAGGGGTACTGGTCTCAACCTTCTATATCCTAACAATAACATTAAGTCAGGATGGCAATGTGGAGAAAATTTGAAAAAAAAAAGAAAATTATGGCTTTTCAAAAAGTATACTCACATCACCGGAGGATTTTTTTACTGTTTTGTCATCTAACAGCAGGGGACCCATGAAGAAAAATGGGCCAACGACCATACATTCTCTATTTGAGTTACACAAATCAAAAAATAAGAAAAATGAAACTATGCTACCCTAGTTTGGGTTGGATTGAGTTGGGTTGACAAATCTGTATCAAAAGTATTAAAATTAGGATTTTGTGATGAGGATTATAGTATGTTGTTAGTGTTGTATAATCATATTAATACTTCTACTAAACAAGAAATCGGGTGCTGATTCTAATCAACAACAGCTAATAATACTAATGCTAGGAAAAATAACGTCCCTTTATTATAATATAACTTATACACCCATCTTCTTTGACTGAACAGCTGTGCTTCTATTGTCTTTATTTTCCATCATAATCAAATCACTACTCATCAATACCCTGTCCATCAGCATATAAAAGTTAATAGTTGTAAGATTGTTGTAAAGTTGTGATTTTCTTTGTTAAGATCACTACAAATTAACAATAGTGTCCCCTAAGATAAAATCAATATGCAAGTCCATAAGTAGTCCCAGTGATGACATTTCCAAACGTGCCTCAAAAGTAGTCCCCTAATTATTAAAAACAATGTTTCCAGCATCCTTCCTCTTTTTATTCTGTTCTTTCTGGACACCTCGAATGGGTCACATTGATCTCCAGAGCATGTGACACTGTAATTGCAAAATGTTGCACACAAAATGTGACTACATTTTATTAAATTTTACACACATTCCAAATCACACTAAAACATATGCTTTTAGCAAAATATGTATTTTTCTTGTTAAATAAATTGATTTATTTCCATCTTTATTAACATCCCTACAGTAACCACATGTGATGTGCTTGGTGATCCCAAATTACCATGTGGTATCACTATCTCTTTTTTTTTTCACTAAAGGTCTATTCAACTAAATCTTGTATTATGGAGGACATCTGTATCTCTATAAACTCATCTATGGATGTCAAATTAAGTTCAGCATATTCTTAGGGTTTGGTAGAGGCTGAGTTGAGGATACCAGGTCATAAAAGTCATCAGGGTGAATAGGCTGATAGGATACTTGTGTGACTGAACGCATTGTGTGGTATAAGTAGAGGAGATTGGTTGCACTCAGAAACATTGTGCTTGTGATATACCAAGACTAAGAATAGAATCCAGAAGTAACAATAACAATAATGAAAGAACTTGTATGGTTTGCTCAAATAAAGAAGAGTGCAATGATGAAGAAATTCATGATTGAATGGCTGTTTTCCCTGAAGTTTGCAGGTAGTCATGTGTAGTGTCACATGAAGAAGTGAATATTTCAATCACTATTTTGTAATGGGTAAGCAGTTTGTGACCAGAGTTGAATACATGTGAATAGAGAAGGTTGTGGCAGATGTAAGATTCCATTGCCTGGTATTAATCATTACTGGGCTGAAAAGTTGGTGTGAGAAGTGTATCATGTGGGGAAGTCTGTTGATCTTAGAGACATTTTTCCCAAGTGGATTGAAGCTTGGTGTGCCTTCAACTTTATAAGTGAAAAGAGGCACTGGACAGATGATCTTCAGCTGTGTTTTCATTTGATGAAAAATATGTATGAAATTTTTTACAAGTTTTTATCAACTACTGAAATTTTCTGTTTTAATTTTCATTTTATTATGACCAAAAGTCAAATAAGAAGAGTAGCTTTTACAAACGCATAAGATTGAAATAGCAAGTTCAAGTAGCAAATAGAAATTGATAAAAATCCCATAGATAATTTCTTTTCAATCGAGACACGGCTGGAGACAATTTACAGGAAGCCCAACATAAACCTGTTGGAGCCTCAAAGTTCAATGTTGTAAGCGAGGCTCATCAGTAGTGACTAAGGAAGATTCGTTATGCCATACACCTATTCACACTAACTTCTCAACCTAAGTGTGACAACTACCTCTAGTGACATCAGTTCCTGAGGTTAAAAGAATCCATTGCATCATATACACACTTTCACATCTCACACAAACTTTTCAACATCACTCATCAACTATACACCCACAGAAAAATGGTAATACAATATTCAATACTCTGAGCAGTTCAACTTTCAACTGATCAAATATCAAGACATCAAGCCAACTTTAGTAAGAACTCACCCATTCAAAAATGAATTTCTTCACTACAATACTCTTCATGATTGCAGTATGCTGTACACTTATGATTATTGTATAGTTATTGTTATTTCTTGGTTTGTATTCTTTTTTTCTTTATCTCTTCACAAGCTTAGTGACACATAGTTATTCAACTTTATTCACTCTCGCCCTTAAGTCAATTTCTCTACTTATCTTTCTAACACATCTTAAACTAGTCCAAAACAGCTAGATATGCTAGTATCTTACAAGCCAATAACAACCTGATAACATGTTGATCTTCCTAAAAATGGTGAATGATAGCATAACTGCTTACACCTAAACAGGAACACTCCTCATTCAAGTATGTAAAGAAATTGGAGGCACTAAAGAAAATGCAAGCTCAACTGATCAGGTTGACAGAAAACTGCCCTTTGAAGATGTGATAGTGCTTGGCAATTGAGGAATAAGCAAAAGTTTTGTAGCAAAATACTGAAATAAACAGCTATTTTTTTTCATTGGCAAATGGTTTCTGCATTCCTGTTGAGCAGCTTTATATTCACACTAAACTCAAAGTTGCTATCTCACAATGTCAGGAAATGCCAAAATCAAAATTGAATTAAGCAGGAATTATCTTGTCAGTCTCTGAATTCTCTACAACTAACAGTTTGTTTTTTATGAAATCTTCCTGAAACATTTTATGTTTCATAGAATGTAATTATAATTTATTATACAATAGTAATAATTACCATACAACACTGATTATGACTTTTTAGTTTTTCTCAATCTGTCTAGACTATGTTTGGATTTCAATTGAGTGAGAATTACATATACCTTATTTTGTCAATGGTAAACACACCATTATAACTATAAGCCCCCTGTTAGAATAAAATATATGAAAAATAAAAATTTCCTTCAGAAACTGTAAACATGACATGGAAAAATTTTTCATTAATAAAATCCCTAGATTTTTGGGTAATACATTATATATATATATATATATATATATATATATATATATATATATATATATATATATAGTTATAATGAATATATGTTGAAATACGTTAAAATTATATACATATATATATATATATATATATATATATATATATATATATATATATATATATATATATATATATATATAGTTATAATGAATATATGTTGAAATACGTTAAAAAAATACTAGTCCCAAGACTAACAGAACACAAGAACAAAAACTGACTAGCATTCAGGGAAGAGAAGAATGAGTTAGGGTATTATTTTAATCTCTGCTCACCATAAGGGTCCCAGTAGATCAAGCAGTTAGGGCAGACATAGGCTATATAGGTGTTCCCATGGAGTAGGGTATGGTTTTGAGTCCCTACTGAGTCTTATTCCTTCATTTTCTGATCAGTGCTGTTAGTTCACCCATGTAAGTAATTCAGTCCAAGCAAATATTTTGTTCCAAAATTGGCATTCTTCATTCACTATCTTGGATACTACTGTCAATTATGCATCACACACACATTATATATATATATATATATATATATATATATCCATCATGGATTCACTACACAAACATATTTATGTTTCTGCCCAGTTGGGGCTTCTTCTAGAGAATGATTTAATTCATTTAGGTTCCTATTTGGGACATTATTGGGGGCATGTCAATTTTTCTGGATGGAAAACCATCATCTTATTCTATTTATATTTCTTTTCTTCTTTCTTTTCCCTGTTGAGTTGGTGATCGCTGTTCGTTTTTCATCTTCCATTCGGGAAGTGGATTCCAGGCTGGTTGTTATGAATTACTTGGGATGTCTCAGACACTTTATCGGTACTTTGTTAATCCATCACCTCTTTGTGCTAAGTTTCCTCTCAGGAAGTATTCTTTTCCTACTTTCATCTGCCTCCCCCCCCCCCACACACACCAGTGTTAGGTTTCACTTTTACATGACTTTAGTTGTTTATATTTAATTCATTTCATATTCTAGGTAGGTTTGTATCTATATATCCAAGATAATCATGAAAAGGTAATTAAAAAGCCCACCAAAGAGTAAATTGGTGGACAGCTTGGAGCAGGATTACTAACAACCATCACCAACATCAAATTCAAAATGCATTTAAGCATATATCAGAGAAAATTTAAAATAAAGACATATCTAACAACATACAAAATAAACTGTCAAACCTGCAAAAAACACCTGTGCATTTGCACATGTCAATATGATGGACTCTACCTTTCAATTTCTTAAGGAATCTTCGAAGAGGCCGTGGTATTTGCAAAGACCTACATGAAACATCAGCAAAAATGAAATAGAATAATCAAATACTGTACTGTTCAATAACCAAGAACAATGGACAAAAAAAAATAATATTTACATCTTTGATGTTACTATGGGAAGTTTTGATTCAACAGAGATGTCGGACTGGATTGGTTTGTACATTTTATACAACCTTACTTGGAAATTTAATTCTGAAAGGACTCTGCTGAGATGCTCCTTCACTGATTGTACAAAACAGCAGTGTGCAAAGATAATAAAAAATCAGAATACATTGTTAAAGAAATTTAACCTCCCATGGTGTAACTTCTGGGAAGTCCTTAAACTGATTGTCTGCGTCTAGTGTATCTTGGTCGTTGTTTTGTTGCTTGTGTCTTGAAGAGTGAAGTTCTTGGTAGAATTCTTGGGCGCGTTCGACAATTCTATCTCTGTCTGTTGTTATGTCTCCGTTTTGTTCGAGTATGCTCGTTATCTGTTCCTGTCCTATACTGAGAGCTTTGTTTATTGTATTAAATCCCTGATGTTTTTCAAGAGTAGTTTCAATGATTGCTTCTTTTGTCATCTCTTAGTTTCCTTCTGATTGTTTTATTTAGTTAGGTCTCCTCTATTTTTTCCCTTGTTGTTGGTGGTGGTTTGAGGTTTCGGCATTAAAAAAAGGAAGAGCTCCTGGACCAGATAACATCACCATCGATCTACTCAAAAAAGCTGGTAAGATCGTCAACAAAAAACTAGCTTTTCTATTCAACTTATGTCTGAAACAGAGTAAAGTCCCAAAAGACTGGAACACAACAATCATAATGCTTCTACATAAAAAAGGAACCCCAAGGACCTAAACAACTACAGGCCTATACGCCTACTAAACTCCATCTATAAACTTTTCACAAAAACCATCACCAACCGGATCACTAAAACACTAGATGAGAACCAACCACGTGAGCAGGCTAGATTTAGAAGAGGCTACTTGACCATGGACCATCTCCATTCAATAAATCAGCTGAAAGAGAAAGCAGCAGAATACAAAATGCCAGTCACGGTAGCATTAACAGACTTCAAGGAGGCATTTGACTCCGTAGAAATCCCCATGGTCAGAAAGGCCATCACACTGCAAGATGTTGACCCAGTATACGTCAAAGTACAAAACATATATACAACCACAGCAACTCCTTTCTCAGGCTACATAAGGACTCTAAACCCTTCAGACTCTGATAAGGAGTAAGACAAGATGTTACCAGCTAACCCAAACTCTTTACAGCCTGCCTTGAGAAGATCTTCCAAAACCTGTACTGGGAAAATAGAGGAATCAAAATAGACGGTGAATATCTGAGCAACCTAAGATTTGCAGACGACATTGTCCTTTTCGCAGAGAACCTACATAACCTCCAACTAATGCTAGATGAACTAAATGAAGAAAGCATGAGAGTTGGGCCTACACATGAACATCAGTAAAACAAAAATCATGTGCAACGATCACATTGAGAATAAAGACATAACTGTCAAAATCGAAGATGCAAAACTGGGGGAAAGTAGACCACTATATCTACCAAGTACAGTGAATCTCCATGAAACTCACAAAAGAGGAAGAGATCAAGCGAAGACCCAACGCATCCTCCTGATAGTCACTTATAGAGCTGAAACATGGAACCTAACCAAGAGACAAACCCGCAAACTGAGAACCATGCAATGAGCACATGAGAGAATCATGCTCAACCTCACATGGAGAGATCACAAGATAGCACAATATATAAGGAAGAAAACGGGAGTCAGAGACATCATAGAATCTATCAGAAAACTTAAATGGGAATGGGCAAGCCATGTTGCAAGAATGACAGACAACCTATGGACATCACAACTCACAACATGGATCCCCAGAGATCACATGCGAAACCAAAGCCAACAAAATGCAAGATGTGGAGATGAACTAGACAAGTTCAGAAAGTACTGGCTCTGTGACGCCCATGATAGAGAATCATGGCGAATCCTAGGAAATGTCTATGTCTGATGATGGATGTTAAAAGACTGATGATGATCATGGTGATGATGATCATGATGATGATTAAAGGAATGAAAAAAATGAACTTCAGATTTCAAATTAAGGCCAACATAAAAATTTTACATTTTTCAGATGTTACTTTTAATCTAAATAATAACACCCACAAACCATATAGGAAAGAAAATTCTGAAATTACCTGTATTAACATAAACTCTGACCACCAAAACAAAATCATTAGAAAAATCCCTGAACCAATAGAAACAAGGCTGATATACAATTCCTCAGACGGAATGATATTTAACAATACTAGAAAAAATACACTAAAGCCCCAAAGGACAGCGGTTCAACCAAAACTAGATTTAAATACAACGAAAAAGTGGAATTCATTAGAGTAAAACACTGCAACAACAAAAAAGTAGAGATAGATACCGCCATAAGTAAAAACCAACATAGGGAAAATATTCCTCAAACTAATAGAAAAACAATCCCCCCCTGCAACCCATTGTGTGAAATATTCAACAATGACAAACTTGAAATAAGTTATAGTTGTTTGGACGATTTCCAAAGAACCATAAAAAAAACATAACAATCAGGTGATAAGGAATAATACTAGTAGAAGAAATATGAATTAACCAGATTGCAATTGAACAAACAGTAAGAGGTGCCCTTTGCAAAACAAATATCTCAAATCAAAAATTGTGTATCAAGCTGAAACATCACCCGTAAAGAAACCCTTAGAAGCAGATTATTATATAGGAATATCAGAAACACCCTTTAAACTAAGATTAGCCTACCATACATCATCCTTTACAAATAATACAAGAATTAACTACCATAGCTATCTTATTCCTCTCGTTACTATTAATAATAGTAGTAGCAGTATCATTACACCCCCAGCCTATTCAAGAACAACCACCTTCTCATAATTATCTTAGATATATAGACACAAACCCACTAAGAATATGGAAAGAATTAAACAAACAGCTAAAATCATATAAAAGTAAATACTAACACTGAGGGTGGGGAGAAGATAAAAGTAGGAAAAGAATATTTCCTGAGAGGAAACATACCACAGAGAACTAATGGATCAGCAATACACTAATAAAGGAAGTGCCAAAAACATTCCAAGTAATTCATAGCATCTAGCCAGGACTCCACTTCCTGTATGGAAGATAAGATGTAAACAGTGATCAATAACTCAACACGGAAAAGAAAAAAGAGAGGAAATATAAATAGAATTAGACAACGGTTTTCTGCACTCCAAAATAGAACCCCTGCCTTTAACATACCAAGTGGGGATCCAAATAAATTGAATCATTCACCTAGAGAAGCTCAAACAAGGTAGAAATATTATTATGCATTATTTCATTATATTTAAAGCTCTATTTTAACTTGAACAAATGTTGAATATATTGAGCACTTTATGAAATAAACCAATCAAAAATCTGATATTGAATTATTGATTTGTACTCCGGTATACATATAAGAAAATTTACTTTTTGATAAAATTGTTAAATGAAAGAAAAATCAATTTTTCATTTTATCCTAAAATCTTGTTCAGAATGAATCAAGAAGATTGAATTGGCAAACTCATATTGTTGTCTGACAGGGTTGCTAACTTGATCCACCAATACTTAATGGCCCCTGCTGTGTTTGGCAATAAAAAATGCTTTTGTTTGTTCAAATACTTGTGAGTATACATTTTATATAAATGTTGGTTTGTTTATTGAAACCAATGATTTTTAATGTTTAAGTAGAAATTTACAAATTAGGGTGAAAAATAGTTCTGACCCTAAATTGACCTGTAGGGACCTCCAATCCTAATGTTTAGGCTAACAATAAAGACGATGCAGAGGTACTGAAATGCTTTGAATTCATAAGGTTTGGTAATTCCAAAGATCAAAGAGTAACAATGAAAACATGGTTATTAATGTTATGCCAGCAACCAAGTGGTAAAGTGATACAACACACCCAAATTTATGATCACCAACAGCAGTCTTGGGGGTTATTCTTGACACAGAAAAACACTCAACAAAAGGACTATTTAAATCACAGAAAACACGTGGGAATGTTAAGCCATGTGTGCCTCCTAAAGCAAGGAGAATAATGACATAGAAGATGAGAGAGAGGAGGTAAGGTAACTGACTTGAATGTTGGGGCCAGAATAAGTGATTGTAAATGGAGGTTTAGGGCTTTAATATACAGGAGCTACAGGGAGTAATGCATTGCACTTGTGGCTAAATTTAAAGTTTTGTACTTTAAGCTAAAATTTGATCATTTTTGTATTTCGAGTCACAAGTACAACATTTACATAAACATACATTTTTTAATGTGTTGCACACTCACATATATTCATATATATGCAAACACATCCGCTTCCAAACTTATACACACTACAGCCAACAGATATGCCATATGCTCACATCTGCCCAATACAATAAACTGTTATGCACACATGCTTGCATAGACTAACACTTTCAAAGTATTCTGTTCATTAAAGGAAAGAAAAAATCAACAAACTTAATTCCCTGGAAGTCTCCACCTAATATATTAATATAACATTAGTAACCGATTATTTAATGTCAGTGTGTAAATAAACCCAACTTTCTCTCTTCCCTTTCTTTCTTTCTCTCTTCACCTCCTTTCTACTGCTATCATTGATTCCTCTCTCTCTCTCTACTATCTTTGCTTCCTTTCTTTCTCTCTCTTATTGGCTGGCTTACAAATTTTCTTGTTATTCTATCTCCTCTTTTTTCTTCCCATGCTTTCTTTCTTCTTGTAATTCACAAAAGCAAACATCCTTAATTATCAGAGTGATAAAATGCATTTAATGATTAATAATCTTATATTTTTTTTCAAATTTTAATTACGAAACTCCATTATTAATTAATCATTCTTTTAACAAAGGAAACCTTTCATTTAAGCAGTTTTATGCTTATAATCTGTAACTTCTTTATTCTGAGCTAACTTTCCTTTGATACCTTAAAATTCCAATGATTTAAATGAAATTATTACTCTGAGATGGTGACAGGACCATGAATGACAAATTTAGAAATAAATATACATATAAAGTAATATTGTGTGTCAAATTATGCATCATGCTTGGAAATTTGGCAAGAAATGATCAGAAATTACCTCGTTCAATCTTGAATGACCTCTGAAAAAAACTTTGCATAGCCTTTGACCTTCATTGTGAAAAGTTGTACTGCCAAATTTCAGCTCCCTGGGTGCAAAATTGAGCCAAAAATGGGAAAAGTAGGCCAGAAATAATTAGGAATGACCTATGGCAACCTCAAATGATCTCCTAAGTCTATCTTGTAGAGTCTTTGTTGGAGCCGAAACTCAATTTAATATCCATACTGAAAATTAGATACTTTGGGACTTTTTCGTTTGACCATAATGCTTGGATAGAAGATACACAAAAAACAAAAACAGAAACACCCAAAGTATAATTTAATTGAGAACATTGCTTGTACTGGAACAATCCAAGTCATCAAATATCAATAGGCTGATATAAATATAATATGAATTCATGTTGTGGATCATGAACAATCTTGGGAACTATGAAGAATGGTTCTAGAGGTCAGAATAAACAAAAAAAAACAAACATTTGATTCCAGAAACTGAAACTGTTTACCTTGTTTGGGAGAAGCATGCATTCCAAAACTCCCACTTGTGCAAACACACACTATGATACTAGTTGAAGAAGTTAAATAGAATAGAGTGAGTTCTAATGTACTAGCCTGGGTATGTATTTGATTTGGTTATTTGCCTTGAGTGCTTTGATATCTTATCTCTCCACTGATTGTCCTTCTTTCAATAGATGCAGGCAAACTCTATTGAGAGGAAATTATTTCAGTATTCTTTACTGTTCTCTGCTGCAATCATACAAGAATAGCTCCTACACAAAATATATGTCACAACTATTCACTGAAGAACTTGACTTCTAGTAAATCTTCCTTTTTTATTCAGCTACTAACTTGGTGCTATCTCAGATCATCTCTCTTCATAATCCATTTCTCCTAATGAGGCCTAGTCTGAAAACGATCCTCTTGATGATTATGTTTACTTTTTCAGCTTCAATTGTACTACTGATGAATGTTTCATTTGCTGTCTATAAAATGCATGTTTTATTGTCTGTCTAAAAACTCTCTTTTATCATTCTTTCAATCATGAACTTTTCGCTTGAAAATTCTTATCTTCAGTGTCCATATATTTAAATTGGCTGGCATTTCTCCTAACAGAATAGATATGGTGACCCAAAGTTTACATCTTGATCAAATATGACTCTTCATGATGTCATACATTTGGCAGTAACTAGAATTAGCATCCCAATTTTTGGAGGTAACTAGCTATGAACGCCACTATTATAGTAATTATCATCATTATTATTCCATACTTGTTGGACCTTAATTCCGACAATCTAAGAATTTACCTGTGCACAAAAATTCATGTACACACACACTCACAAAGAAAGAAATATCCTTCGTATACCTGGGAAATCATAGTGAAAATGGGGGCTAGATATGAACAGATGTCAGTGAGTAAGTTAATAAGTAAATGAAGGAGAAAGATAAAGAAACCAAGAGAAAGAAAGTTTATGTAAACTTCTGGAAATACTGCAAGATGAAGTGTTTTGATAATATAGAAGGTCAAAGAAGAATAAAGAAACAAAGTCAGGGCAATATGTAGGCTTTTGCAGGTGTCAGTAGGCAATTAGAAATGTCAATTCAGAGCTTGGAAAAGAAAACTAAAAACTGTATCAGCATGAGAAAAAACTCATCTCATGAAAAGAGATTTGATTCAATCTTATTGTATAATAGCCATTGCCACTTTTTTGTGTTTGTTGGTTTTATGTCCAGCCAAGTAAAAAGAGTGGAGTGGGATACTGCAAACACATAGATACCAAGTGTGCTTGCTGAAAGTATGCAGGTATAACGCCCCCTATACTTTTACTTTGGAATTGAATATAAAACCCTTTTTTGAGCTGGATATTGAAAATGTCACTTCTTACGATAACATCTCTAGCTGGTTATGCCCTTTTGGCCTCGGCACTTGTTGCTGGCCGCTCTTTCTCTCTCTTTCCTCCTCTCTAAGATTGTTATCATTTCACCAGCCTCCTGAACGATCTGATCTTAACCATTTTTCCACCGTAACTTATCTCTGTACTTCTCTTTACTAACTGTCCATTTCACTTCACTGATATTGAGGCACCTCAAATACGCACACCTGCACAACCATGTCCTCAACACGTGCTCCCAATGCGTATACACCTCTCACTCTCATGAATAAAATGGCAATGCTTTTTACTATCCAATAGTCATGATGATCTCTCCTATTCCTCTTTACTTCAGGAAACACGCATGGATAAAACTCTGTGTTCCCTGTCTTTCATAGTCTGTCCATTGAGTGTCTACCAACGTCAGAAAATAGTTCCCAAGTCACACATGCAACTTGGCAGTTTAGCATACACACTGAACCAAGCCTCCATAATCATTCCTTGGTACACTCCAAGCCATATAGATTCAAAAGCAGTTCAGACGCGTCCGGTTTGTCTCTAATGCCTGCACTACCAATGACAACAAAGCCTTTCACTATCTCTTCTCATCTTTTCACGCGATTGATTGTATCAATGTTATTATTACATTTATTTCATTTTCATTCGTTATTTGTCATTAATTTTCCTGTATTAGATGTACTTTTTATTTGCCCATCCAAATACTTGTATGCGTTCCTTTTTACTTTGTTTCATCGCCGTGTCTACGTTCATACTTGGCGCACATTATCTTCATACATCTCCCTTCTCCAATGATGTCGCAGCTAAGACCAAACTACGTGGAAACAAAAGCCTTTGTCAAGGACTATATCTTCTCGCCACACCTAACAAATAGCTATCATCTACTCTCCCCACACTTAATATAATATAACTGTTAATGATGATGATAATTTTCAGTTTCGTTTTTCACCCAATTCTGTTGCCTTATTGTTTTAAAATTATCAAAAAAACAGAAAATATGAAGGTTTGAAGAAAATCAACAAAAAGAAATTTTGCTCAAAGTATACATTTTTATATCAAAATATATATTTGCATTATTTATTCATAGGTAAATAATCCTGTTGTATTTTATAGTACAGCCCCCCAACAGTATTTTTATTAAACATAAAAATATGTTTGGCAATACTAAACATTTTGTTGGATCATACACAAAATCTCTTGGATATAGAACACTATTAAGCTCATTTTCTAAAATAGATAAGTATGAATTTTCTTCAATTTTTATAATCAAAATATTACAACAAATATTTATTTAAAAATAGTATTGTATTGTATTTTTGAAGAAGATTACTCCAAATAAATGGCAATCAGTGGAGGTATCTTCTCTTTATTGATTATAAAGTAAATCATTCGAAAAATTCATTACCAATATTGATATTAGACTATATTTTTTCTTGCAACTTCCGTGACTTTTATACAACTAGCTGTTTCGAAAACTCAATAATATCATGGCAAGGATTTCTCAAGCTAATGTATTAAAACATACATTTACTTTAATGATTACTTATATTTTAACACAGAAAATTCTGGTGGTAGGGGAAAGTTAAATCAATCATCGTTGTATTTTATGGATGATCTGAAAAAAAGTGGGATTCTTTCAAAAGAAGTAAGTCACCAGCCAAATCACCCATTGGCAAAAAAAAGTATGGTAGGTAGAAATGCATAAGCATATATTCATAGGAATCAAAATCTCCTAGATTGTTTAAATAGGCCTAAATTTATATGGACTGAATTAGATATAAGAGACAGGATCATGCCATTAGCTATATCAATTTACAAATATTTATTCGATAAAAAAATATCAAATTTTTGCTGGGCCAAAGCAAAAAAAAAAAAAAGCAGTTACATTTCTTTTTTTTAGGTCTCTGTATTTTAAAATTATAGTTACTAGTTTTCAGATGGATTTAAAAAAATCACATTTACAGAGCTCTTCAGAAATGTAGTTCAAAACCTGCCCCAATTAAATATCTTTTGCATCTTTTTGGGGTAAAACACAATTTTCAGAGCGAAAAATTGCTTCAACCACTAAAGGCAATTTTCATCACTAAATGATAGATCAAGTTTTATACAGGAAAAATTCAGATCAAAATTCAACAAATAACAATGAAATAGGCTAGAGACATATTGATGCCCACTTGTTGCGGGTACAGTAACCCCTTGCTGACCTAATGCTTAACACTCATAAATATTGGTTTGCAGAGAGTTTGGTAATCACCAAAAAAGCCTACCTGCCACCACTAAATTAACTTTTAGGAATCATATTTCCCGAAAAAGCAGAAACTGCTGCTGATTTTTTGTTTTTAATACGAACAGGAAAAATTTGCGCTTTTGGGAGCCGTGAGGTTTTCAAAATCCAAAACAAAGGCCTAACAATTAACATTGCGAAAGTCAACAATTTTATTTGCAATAAACAATCCAAAGCTAATTATTTCATAATTTTCAAAATACACAATTCATTTTTATGTAAGATATGTTTGATTACTTGCTTTATTTATGTTGTCATATTTTCGAATGAATCATTTTTTTTCAACAATTTTCCCTGATTTTCTCTTCTTGTTTTGAATTCTTCAGATTTAAGTTCAGCTTTCTCAAATGAAAACTAAAATGCAACAGAAGAAGGGGAAGAAGAAAAAGAAGAACAACAAACAAACAAAATATTGGGTAATTAATTGGAATGTACGAAAGTGTAGATCAATTAGTGAGACCCCCCCCCAAAAAAAAGAGCGGTCCCTCGTAGGGAGCAGAGTTGAAGTCGGTAATTCGAGATGAGAGTCATTGGAGTTGATATACAAAAATTAAGCTCTACTACTATGCAGCTCCATTCTTCAGAACATCACCACTTGACTAGCATCCGAAACTAAATAGTGATATTTTTCCAAACAAAAGACAAAATTTTCCACAAAAAATATTACGTTTATGGCTCCTCTGAATTAAAAATAGGTCACTTTTACAGTATCTAAGTCTACTACAATCTATGAGACGAGAGAGAGAGAGAGAGAGAGAGAGAGTTAGAGAGAGTACAACTAAATAAAATAAAAGCTGCAGCTTATGAGCTTACTGGAGTGCAAAGTTAATAGATAGCAGGAGTATCCCAGAATACGGCGTGGTATTTTTTTTGTTGTTACACTCAAGACAATTCCGTTCATTCATGTTTTCTTTGGCTACTTGTGCGAAGTCAGGCTTGGGTCGCGGGATTTACCGTGGGCTGCCCGGGTTATTGAATATCAAACTTTGTCATGTTGCCCCATTTTCCACCGTCCCTGCTCCGATCAGGCAACCGGAAATAAAACAAGCCAAGGTTAGTTTTGATTATGTTTGGAAACTATAACGGCATCATTCCTGTTGTATTTTTGCTTAGATAATTACATTAGTCGAGGATGTTTCTTCATCGTACAATGAACATTATGTCTAGTTGAATCAATATTCCAAAGTTTGATACTTTTAAGCTAACCTGGCCACTACTGTCTTTCTTTTGTACTAACTGTACTTCTACGTTAAGTACCTCATGTTTTTGTTCATTACTTTTGAGACACGGCACTTCACACACGCCCTCCCCTCCCGGTGAGCAATTTTTTGCGCTTTCAGTCCATGAGAATTCTCCAGGGAATTAGTCAGTTTTGAAAAAGGCTATTTTTCAATGTCTTAGGTGTGTTCTATTAACAAAGTTTCTAGAATTCTATAAAGAAATCCATACTTCCTGTCATTTTACGATGTAAGGCCTCAATGTATGCTTTAACTTCTCTTAACCAATCGTGAAAATGAAACATGAAAACAAATGGAAGACGTCATCCATCATCTTGAACGCTGTTGGAATGCACAGGCATCGAAGAAACCAATCAAGCATGTCTTATTTACTTTCGAAAGAAATATATACTTCAGTAATATTCAATTATCCATAAATCTGTTGTTGCACCGGAGTTTTTATTTTCTCATTTGTTTTTATTAAGCTTTCATATATATCATTTTCACATATTTTGTGTTAAGGGAAGCAACTACATATATCAAGGCCTTACTACGGAAAAAATGCAGAAAGAATGGATGGAGAATTTAGTGGAGGGGGGTACCCTCCTCTGGAACCTTGAAAAATAACTTTTTCAAAACTGACAAAGTCCCTGGGGAAACGAAGGCCATATGGATTGAAAGTCCCCAAAATACTATAAGAAGATTGTTCTATTTCTTCGAGTCGGGACCTTCGTATGTCAGACGTGCCCATGAGATGCGTGTCGTGGTGGTGTCCACTTTTTATAATTGTTCAGTAGAAATTATTGTTTACTTGAATGATTGTTCATTACATTCAACGTCACTTGTCTTAGAGGCCTTCATATATAAATGAAAAAAATATATATTTACTGAAAATTTAAAAATTAATAAATCTGGACATGAAGTAACGGTCGTGGTTACAACGAGAGGCGTGGCACGGAGAGAGGTTAAAACAAAGAAACAACTTGTAATTAGTGTTTCGGCTATCTTTGCAAAAACGCATCATGTAGCCATTTTGATATGTGCCATTTTTATTAGGTGATATTAAATGGTTAAAGTGGCTAGATTTAACCGCTGTTTAAATAGATATGTTGAAAAAAAAATTACTCGTGTGCGTTATAAATATGACCCTAAGATAATTTCATCAGTCAATTCTAAAATTCAAAATTAACGTAAATATAAAGAAAATGAAATATGCTCAGTTATCTGGCAATTAAATCTACTCGATAGACACTTTTAAAAAATCTAGTCCTTAAAAAATGACCCATATCGAAATGGCTACTTGATGCGTCTCGGCAATGATAGCTGTCTTTCTTCAAACCCCGGCTGATCGAGTTACGTGATTTCCCGTCGGTGGTCGAGTCAAGAATTTTTAATGTTGATTTTCTAAGCTACGGGTCCTCTCTCCATTTATTGGCGTAAAAAGTCAACTTGAAATCGAATTGTATTCTCAACTTAAAATCAATGATTAGGAAGAATATTTGTGTTGTTTCATTTTTAGTTTAGACAGTGAGCATAAGAATTAAAGATGTGCTATGTTTATTTTGACTTTTCAGTAGTGGTAAAGGTAAATTAAAAAGGTGGCCGGACTTAGTTCCGGATATGAAGTCGCTCTATAGATGTTATAAAAATTCGAAGATCAAAACGATCTGATCAGACATTCTTTCTTTATTAGTTTTTTTTTTCTTTACTGGACTTCATATTGGTATTATAACACTGCTATTAGTACAGGCATCATCCGATCTGCCGCATTTCGCGATATTAATATATGATATATTTATAATTCCAAATATTTTATCTGAATCTCAACTGTTTTGTTATGAAGCTACTCCTCATGGAATAAAATTTTCCGCGAAAACTTTTCTCCTAGCTCTTCATCAATAATGAGTTTGTGGATTCCGTGAGTGGAAAGACATTCCCAACAATCAATCCTGCAACAGAGGAAGTAATTTGTGAAGTGGCTGAAGGGGATAAGGTAAGTAAGACTTAAATGTTGCGAATAATTTATGCTAAAAATACAAAATATTCAATTTGTTTTAGTTTTGATAACAGCACCTGGTTTCTTGAAGAATGTAATCTAGTCTTAACTCTTTTAAGATGATATAAAACTTGATTGTTCTTTTTTTTTGTTGTACAATTTAATGACTATATCCGTCTCAAAGAAACCACTGGCTTTGCTGCATAAGAAAAACACCCAAATTTCAGTCAAAAGAAAAAGATTGATAAATTTTCATTCGTTGATAAGTAGAATATCACAATGTTATGAAGTAAGTTTTTTTATTTACTTTATTTTTGGCGTCACTAATTTGAAGAGTTAGCAAACGAAACTTTTATACGCAAGTTTTTTTCTCATCAGGTGTATATTTCATGAAGAAGAAAAAAATTTCATTTCATCAAGTTATACAAGTATAGATTAATCAAGCTCATAAGTAAAGCAAGTTCTACATTTTTGTCGATTAAAACAGCAAATAAATAGTTGATTTAATTGGGGGGGGCACATCTTTCGAAGAAGTTATTTATTATTGATAAAAATCGAAAGTTGCTTTATGGATATACTCAACTAATCTATGCTTACATAACTTATGGGGATAAGAATTTCTCTGGAAAGAAGAGAAAAAAAGTCGCTATTAAAAGTTTTATTTAACTTCCCAACTACGGTGTATGTATGTTAAATGTTGCTAGTAATAGAAGGAAGTTAAAAAAAACTCACTTCAAAACTTCGCAATATTCTACTGGATAATTAATGAATACTTGTTTCTCACTACTTTTGGCTGAAATTTAGGGCTTTTCGCTAAATGCATTGCCACTATTTGATTGAGGTGCAGTAAGAGCCTACTAGTCATAATACCAGCACAGCGTAATATTTGGTGGGTTGAAAAAATCAAATGCTCGTCTATTATATAGGCATATGGTACTACCTTTTCTGAGTAATTACTCTTATGAATGAGTCCGGTAAGGGTGGATGTGGGTTGTTCTTCCTAGACCGCTTTCACCTGCCTGCTCATATTTTGGTCTCTTCTACTTATATGATGAATAAATAAAATAATTTCATCTGAAAATGTCGAATCTTACATTCTTTATAGTTATAGGACTGTAGAGTTTAGTCTTTTGGGCTGATAGTGGCTTTTTAAAAACTTGCGAATCTTATTGTAATTCGCCCATAGTTCGTCTGTCTATATTTGCCTGCCACAAAAACTACTCGAATTTTCCCATCGGGTACAGATTTGAAGTGTTTTTAGCAAATTGGTTTTAGACCGCCCCCATATATTTTTTGGGGACTTCAAATCAAGGGAGGGGACTATTTACATGATTATTCATCAATGGTCTCATGACGTAATAAAAAATTATTTTTTCTTTTTTCGATCTTCAGGGTTAAAAAAATATGACGTTTTCAGCAATGTTTATTAATTGTACATGGATACCTTGAATAGTGTTTTCATTAGTGCATGTTTTGATACAGTACACTTGAAGTACATTTTTCCAAAACACGAAATTTGTGGATCAGAGGTTATGTCGATCACATGGAAGGAGCTTATATTTTTCACGTTTAGGGGGCGAAACTATAAGTAACTTTCATTTTTTTTTTTTTTTTTTTTTTTTTTTTCACTTCTAGGGGTCGAAATCTAGGGGAAATTTTTATTTTCCTCTTCTCGGGCCGAAATCTTTTTCAGGCGGGATGGGGTCATGTCTATCGGTCAAAATCGGGAAGAAAGAGGGAAAATGGATAGACCTATATTTCTCTCATCATCAATTATTCAACTGGTGTCGCTAATTATGATACATTTTAATCGATTATTTTTTTTTTCAATGGTGAGTTTAGTTGATTAATCAGGAGAATTATTTCATTTACAATTGTGGGACAAAGTATTCTTTTGAGATTGACTGCTTTGAAAAGGGACACATTTGACTTGACACCGGGTCACATCATTCGAACGTCATCGTTTTAAAAACGTGAATAAATAACGTGTTCACTGAAGTTACTTACCCGGGCAGTACTTTTTATTGGGGACCTTGCCTGACCGTACTTAATTTTTGCCTGATGGAATGTTATTGTTTTACTAAACGACAAAAAGGTTAACTTTTTACAGTCGTTGCTATTGACGTTCCAGGCTGAAAAATGCCTTAGTCGTTGTCACAGAACTGTTATCAATACTCATCATCATCAATCTTTTAACGTCCGTCGTTGGACCTAGACCTTTCCGGGATCCGCCACATTTCTCTATCATGGGCGTCACGGAGCCAGTATTTTCTGAATTTGTCTAGTTCATCTCCACATCTTGTATTTTGTCGGCCTTGGCTTCGCATGTGGTCTCTGGGGATCCATGTTGTGAGTTGTGATGTCCATTGGTTGTCTTTCATTCTCGCAACGTGACCAACCCATTGCCATTTTTGTTTTCTAAAAGATTCTATGATTTTTCTGTCCCCTGTTTTCTTTCTGATATACTGTGCTATCTTGTGACCTCTCCATGTGAGGTTGAGCATGATTCTGTCATGTGCATGGTTTTCAGTATCTTGGTTAGGTATGATGTTTCAGCTCCATAAGTGACAATCGGGAAGATGCATTGGTTATATACTCTTCTTTTTAGGATTATTGGGATCGTCTTGTTTTTGAAGGTTGAGCTTGATCTGCCGAAGGCTTACCATCCTAGAGTGATTCTCCATTTGATTTCTTTTGTGTGTTTCATAGGTAGACGTAGTCGTCTACTTTCCCCAGTTTTGTATCTTCAATTTTGACAGTTATGTCCTTATTCTCAATGCGATTGTTGCACATGACTTTTGTTTTCCTGAAGTACATGTGGACTCTTTTGCTTTCTTCGTTCTTCTTTTAGCATTGGTTGAAGATCGTGCAGGTTTTCTGCAAAAAGGACGATGTCGTCTGCATATCTGAGGTTGCTCAGATATTTGCCGTCTATTTTGATTCCTCCCTGTCCAGGTTTTGGAAGATCATCTCGAGGTAGGCTGTGAAGAGTTTGGGTGAGCTGGTATCACCTCGTCTTACTCCTTTTTAGAGTTGGAAGGGTTCAGTCTTTATGTAGCCTGAAGGAATTGCTGTGATTGTATACATGTTGCAGTACTTTGACATTTACTGGGTCTACACCTCGTAGAGTGATAGCCTTCATGATCATGGAAATTTCTACTGAGTCAAATGCCTTCTTGAAATCTATAAATGCTTCAGCGAATGGCATTTTGTATTCAGCTGCTTTCTCTTTCAGCTGATTTAACGAATGGTCCATGGTTGAGTAGCTTCTTCTAAATCCAGCCTGTTCCCGTGGTTGTTTTTCACTGTGTTTTAGTGGTGATGATTTTTTAACAGTTTATAAATGCAGTTGAGTAGGCTCATAGGTCTGTTGAGATCATTGGGGTTTCCTTTTTTTATGTAGAGGCCTTATGATTGCCTTGTTCCAGTCTTTAGGGACTCTTTTCTGTTTTGGACACAAGATGAACAGATAAACTAGTTTTTTGTAGACTATCTTACCAGCTTTATTGAGTAGATCGATGGTGATGTTATCTGGTCCAGTGGCTTTTCCTTTGTTTGTTCATTTGATGGCTTGTTTCACCTCCCTTGGTGTAACTTCTGGGAAGTCTTTGAACTGATTGTCTGCATCTTGCGTATTCTCGTCGATGCTTAGTTGCCTATGTCTTGAAGAGTAGAATTCTTGGGCATGTTCCACAATTCTGTCTCTGTTTGTCATGTTTCTGTTTTCTTCGAGTATGCTAGTTATTTGTTTCTATCCTATACTGAGAGCATTGTTTATTGCACTGAAGCCTTGCTGTTTTTCAAGAGTGATTTGATGATTGCTGTTGTGTACCTTCTTTTGTTTTCTCTTAGTTTCTTTTTGATTGTTTTGTTTACTTTGGCATCCTCTATTTTCTCCCTTGTTGTTGGTGGTTTGAGGTTTCTGTGCTTTTTAATGAGTCTTCTGGTTTCATCCGAGATTTTGCTGATGGTCTGTGTGTTTCTTGGTTCAAACACATTAGCAGTTTCTATTAGAGAGGTTGTTATTTTGCTCTGGAGTCGCTTGATGTTGGTGTCATTTTCAATGATGAGGATTTTAAATCTATTTTCTGATTCTAGCTTGAAGGGTTAGGTGAGTTCATTTGGTACATTCAGTGGTTGCGGTTTGGTGCGGAACATTTTTCTGCGTTCTTTATTGGTGTTTACTTGCATCTCACATCTTACCATTCAATGGTCACTTCCTTTGTTTACTTGGTTTAGAATTTAAATGTCTTTGATGTGGCTCTCGTCTGTTACGATGTTGTTTTTAGTTTCATGGTTGAGACTCTTCCAAGTCCATTTTTTATTGGGTTTTGTTTTGAAGAATGTATTCATGATTTTTAAGTCATTTGCAGTTGCTAAGTTTACAAAGTCCTCCCCTCTCTTTCTTAGGTATCTGAATTCTCCAATGCAGCATTCATTTCCTTGTCTTACTTGTGCTTTAAAATCTCCCATGATGATATCGAAGTATTTTTTGGTATCTTGTAATAGGGAATTCAAGTCATCATAGAAGTTATTTATTTCTTTGGTTGACAGCTAAGTGGGAGCGTAGACTTGGATGACATTTAGTTTGTACTTCTGTGAGAGTTATATGGTGATGCTGACTATGCAGTCTGAGATAGCTTTGAAAACTACCATGTTGTCTTTTAAGTCTCTATTGATGAGAAAGCCTACTTCACTTTTTTACTTTCTCTCCTCCGTAGCTGTAGAGAAAATACTTGCTTTTCAATTCTATTAGTTCTTCTCATTTCGCTTATGCCAATGATGTCTCATTTGATGTTTTTGATTTTGTTCTCTAGATGGGTTAGGTGAGAGTCTATTGAGTGTTCTGATGTTGTAGGTGCTGATGTATAATATCATTCTCTTGATGAGGGTTTTTGGGTTTGGGTTTTATTTGGCTGGTCGCTGTTGGGGCACATCACTCCCACCCAAGGCAAGTGATATTGCTGGGTTTTTTGGTACCAATGACCCAGCAAGAACGGGTGTTTTCATGGTATAGTGTTAGGGTAGTTACTGTTGGAGCACATGAGTGATGTGGCTGAGCCTTTTAGGACTGAGGACCAAGCAACAACAGTCAGTATAAGTTTCATTGTGTGGATCATGGGGAGTGTTGGGCCAAGCACTGCCAAGCTGGCCCATGATGTATTGGAAGGGGATGTGGTGAAGTGATCACTGCTGGTGTCGTTTGGAGTGACCTTCGAGCACCACTGGCTCTTACCACTCATTCTATCTGTTCTTGGTGAGTAGCAAACAGGCCTAGGTGTATGCAACACTGTAGAGGGTGAAAAATAAAGGATTAAGTGTGAAGGTTCAGGAGGTTTATTTATTTGTCCCCCCTCTCCTGTTTCATTTTAGGTTGTCTATGTGGATTTCTGGATAACCCAGCCCAGCTAACATCCTATCTTAGCCTATTTGCATCTACAACGAGGCCTAGCTTTGTGCAGGTAGATTACTAACAAGACTGATGGATTTATACCTTGCTTATCAGCAAGATGAGCAGTTTACACTTGAGCATATCTCTCCCTTATATACTAAGTTTTTAACTTGGTTAAAGTCCACAGACGTTGAAATTTGAAACAGAGCTGAACAAATGAGTGAAATACATAAATGAATATAGAAATATGGTAAGTTCAAACCAACACACAAATAAATTGAAAAATAGAATCATTATATTAGATGGAATGGAAATAATTTTCTGATTAACAACTTTTTCTGATTGGATCCGATTAGAAACAGAAATGATTAACATCTTCACAACAAATGTAGGTCTGGTTCCCGATTTGAGTTCGACACCCTTGTGCTCTCGAGGTTTTAAAGCAACACACAAAGTTGATACTATACTCTGCTGATACAATCATGTTAGAGACCTTACCCCTGTCTTGTCTGTATTTGATGCTGGTTAAAATATGTTTATGTGGGAATTAGCCATACATATCACTTCACGTGGCAGGCAATTACTGTTTGGCCCTGGACAGTCAGCTAGACGTTTATACCAGATCATAACTGTTGCTTTCCTGACAGGCTTACACGGTTGTTGTTCACCTCTGGTGACACATTCACATTAAAAATAAAATGTAATTGTCCATATTCGACTCTAACCAATAAATATCAATGTAAATAAACTATACCTGACCGTACATATTACATTGAATGATGGGTTTAGACTGCTGACAATTGGCTAGCCAACCGAAACATTCTTGTATCTGAATATCCTGTGTTACTTTGTGTGACAGACTAGAAGGGTTTTTGCTTGCTTCTGCCGACACTCTCACATTGAGAAATGAACTCTCTCTGTCTCCTTTTGACTATAACGGATAGATATATATGTAAATATAGATTTTCAGGGCCGACATTGGTCAGCCAGCTAAAACATTCTTATACATGCCTGATGTTTGCCTGATGGGCTAAATATCCTATGTTACTTACTAGGGGACTAAAACGGTTGTTGCTTGCCTCTGTTGACATGCTCAAATTGAGAAATGCCCATGCCTGTTGTTTGACAGGTATGGGTTCAAACTGCTGTGCTCCTTTGCCTGAGGGGCCAAAACAGCTGTTACTCAGTTCCAATAAAATAAATCTTCTGTCTATATTTGACACAATTTCAGACTAGATGTGTGCAGATATTGTGCCCTGACTGACTGGAGTTTTACCTACTGACACTTTATGCTGCTATTTGAAGTCCAAATGGACTTAAAGACCAAAGTTCTCATGTCCTTGCAACTATATTTGCGAGGATTTAAGAGAACTTTTTGGTTTATAGCCTACTTGCATGTTCCATATGTGATATTCCAGCATTCTGTTCCTGTTGGGGATTGGATAGATAGGCTAACATATGGAAAACAATACCTAACTGTACTTGTCCCATTGTCTTACCGACTAACACAGCTGACCCTGCCAGTCGCTCTGACTGACCAGTTATGAAAAAGCCCTATCTATATTTGAAACTATACCTGGTAATATTTGTGACTTTGCATGGCAGGATAACAATGCTTAGCCTGAACCAGCTGCCCCAAAGATGTTAATACTTCTTGGTTGTCAATGCTCTGGCAGTTGGCACCAAGCTGGAGCGCTTGTTTTTAGAATTGCACTCTTTCACAAGTGCACCAGAGAAGTTAGGGAGAAGGCAAGTTTTGTGTGAGACCTCCGAGAAAAATCTGGCTTGCCACCTCCTGCATGGGGAAGAAGTTTAAGGAAAGATAAAATACTCCCGTATCATTGATGCTGAGCAAAAAGACTATGATGAAGTAGTTGATCCGTCAGTCAGCAACACAAATGCAAAAGCTTATCTTCGAAAGGATCAATGTCCACCTGGCCTTGGAACAATGGCAAAGCCCCTTGAGTGACCTCATTGCCTCATACAAATTGAGTTTGTGCAATTTGTGCTGCACCAGACTGAGTGTCCTTGCAATTGCAGACAACAGTCCCACCCGTTTCACATTCTCTTTAACTCATTCTTCTCACCTTGTTACGTGTCATCTATAGACCCCTGATTGAGGGAGCTCTGAACTACAGTAGACAAAACGAATGGCTGCCTTCAATCTGCCTTTAAATGTTTTCCTTGTAATGGGATTAGGCATTCACTTGCCATTACTTGTACTTATGATAGCAGAAGCTCGGCTGCGGGCTATTGTGCTCAGTCATCACTGCGGACAAAGTGAACTAGTGAAAGCCTACTCTACTCCTGTCCCAATGTCTGCAAGTCGATGACCAGCTACATTCTTGGATGTGTCTCTCTCTATCGATCTTCCTTTCTGTTTTTGAAGCTTATATTACCAGGGCTGACTGACAACAAAACGTTTGTGGTCAACAACAACAGTAGTGATCTGACGGTCACAGAGTCTGTGGTTTGCTCTATAACGATTGCTCAGTCGATCGATAGATTAATCCCACCTTCCTATTTCCTGCTCCCCTCTAGCAGTGCTCATGTATGCTTATAGTCAGACTATTGGCTGTGCCACCTCAGTATGGCAGAGAGTTGGCAACATTTCTGAGGCAGTGCCGGGGTTTTCCCAGGTGGCCAAGAGTACAGCTGTTTTTCCAGTAGGTTGATCTCCACCTTGTATGGTTAGATTTACATGGTTAGGAAATCTTTCATGAGTTCATCTATGTCAAAGACACCTGGAGCATCTGCCTTGGATGAGAACTACGATGAAGTTGCTGTGATGCAAACCATGCACCCCTTTGTTCATTTCAATGTACATTGTGCAATCGAAAAATGAGAGATTTAGACCAACTTTTCAGATGCCCCCTCTAGAAGGAGAACAACCGCTAAAATTTGCACCCCCTGAAGGTGGGAGATGGGGGTTCTACGGGAAGAAGCGATGGACTTCCTAAAAAATAACAATCTTCAAGCATGAGGCTGCGAAGTGACATGAGATCTATCCCAACATCCCAAGGCAGGTGCTCTACAAAACTATCCAGATGTTTCTCTGATTGCATGGCGCATGTTCTTAAATGTTGTATTAGGTTGGTCCTGGGGTAAGATCTTAGCCGCACTCATGAGTCACCCTGATGCATTCTAACAATGACTGCTGACCCTGAGGTGGTGCTTTCTCCAGGTGATCTTCTTGAGATAGTCCTTGAAGTGCGCAGCATCTTCAGCATTGGTAGAACATCCCCAGAACTTCTCAAGTAAATGGAAGTATTGAAAAATAGTCATTAGGACGCAGTTGAAAATAGGCTTGTGAATAGGAATTAGAAGGGCGATCTATGCGGCCCTGCCGACGCTGATGCAGATGAGGAAGAAGAATGCAGCAAAGATGCAGCTGGACTGACCCTGGAGAGATACTCATCTGGCAGATCAAGCTGTCGCAGACAGCTGCGATGGATATTGGGCCAGGACTCTTGTCGCAATAATACCTGCAGTGAGACCTAACCTTGGATATGTGGTCAGTTCACTTGCCTATGCTGATGATCTTACCTTATTCACCGAAATTGAGGAGTACATGTATAAGGGTTAAGCTTGGGGCTGCATCTGCTCTGAGGGTAAATGCCTGTGAATGTTGTTTGGTCATCTCCCGAACTAACTGTAAGCTCAAAACGGTAGCCCTTGACAAAGCTAAACTGGAGGTAGGCTGAAAGTACAGGAGATCCCTTGGAATCAATGACCATCAGATGCTTTGGTAAACATTTTTAAAGGGTGTGACCATCCTCCTGCATAGAGAGAGAGAGAGAGAGAGAAACAGCATTCTGTCCACTGGTTCCAGTCTTCATCAGGCTAAAAAGTCCATCGCTGGCTCTGCAAGTCTGTTCATCAGAGTCTACATTTGGAGTATACAACATAGGGAATAAAATCTCTGTACAACTCCACCTCAAGGTCAACTGCAGGAGTGGATGTTGCAGTCTGGGAACGCTTCAGTAAGTCCTCAGAGATGTCAAGTGGCGCCCACCACAATCAGATGGCGGATCGGCTCGTGTATCAGCTCGGAAGCTGGAAGTTTAACGTTTTCAGCTAACCTAGGATTCCTATAACTTCCAGTTATCTCAAGCCCGACATATATGCCACAAGGATGGTTGCATGACTGTACTGGATGTAACCTTCATTACAGCAAAGAATTAGGGTAGGAAAGGAAAAGTATGTCACCAAGAGATTCGAGGCTTCTTTGCATTACATATTCTTTGCCCCTGAGAAACCCCAAGGATGTGTTCTATCTCCTGGTAATCTTGACCTACTACAGTATCCTTTATGGGAAGACCGAGCGTGAACTTCAAGGCCTCAGGATTGGAATCCCTAGTGTATCTGAAATCTGCATTTTTAACCAACTTGGGTCACTTGAAGTCACTTCCAAGTGTGGAAGATTTTGAGCGGGAATTTTCTTTTCAGCACCAAAAAGGATCATCACTGGTGAGTGTTAGAGATTATCTTACTGATGTATTATTCTTTTGATCTTTTCATGGGTTAGTGCAGTAGGGCATGATCTATAACTTCCCATGACTTGCTTGATCAAAAATTTACCAGCTGTTTCTTCTGGGTCACTGGCTCCAGAAGGCCCAGCCACCTCACTTGCTTTGAGCGAGTGATGTACTCCAAGGGCGACTACACATCAAGAAAACAGTCGTTTCTGACTGGTTCGCAGTTTCACAAGGCCCAGCCGCATCACTTGCTTTGGGTAGGGATGATGTGCTCCAGATGCAATAACCCAAACAGACAGAACCCCATGAAAGAACTAAAGAATAAACAGCTACAGAGAAGTAAAAGGAAAATGAGTTTTCTAATTCATGATGAACGCAGACAATGTTACCGTACAACTCTCAAAGAGATACTGAACATAATCTAAGTTCCCACTTCAGTCAGCAAAGGAATAGACAACTTCTACGATGACTTGAATTCCATACTCCAAAATATGAAAACATTCTATAATTTCACTATGGGAGATGTCAGTGCCCAGGTAGGACAAGAACAAGTTTGGATACAAAGCACAAAATGAAATTGACGGTTTTGTCAATTTTGCAACAGCAAACGTCTTCAAAATCATGAACACATTCTTCAAGAAGCCCAATAGAAAATGCACTAGTAGGAATCCCCCATCATGAAACGAAATCTACTACATCTTAGCAGACAAAAGCAATACAGAATAAGACCTTCAGGTCTTGGATCAACTCAATATAGGGAGTGAACACTGAATAATGGAAGGAAAAATTCAAATTAATACTAAGAAAGAGCATAGGAAAATGTTTAGTACAAAACTGCAACCACTAACCATACAAAAAGAGCCTTCAAGTTCGAACTGAAAAACAGGTATGAACTTCAGCATACCAGAAGAGAACATCAACGAGCTGGACAACAAAATAACAACCTCTCTGATAGATGCCAATATGTTCAAGCCAAAGAGCAATCAAACTATTGATAAAATCTCAGAAAAAAACAGGAATCTCATGAAAAATGCAGACAAGAGAAAAGATAGAAGTGACTGTCAAACAAACCCATTCAAAAAAAATGAAGAGAAGTTAAAAGAAGAGACACAACAGCAGTCATGGAGAGAATTTTTGAAAAGGTTAGAGGCTTTGAAACTATCAAAAAAGCTCTCAGTACAAGAGAATGAAAATAACTTGTGTGTTTGAAGTCAACTGATTGAGACTGAACTATTGAATGCGCTCATGAATTCTTCAAAAGACTATTCCCCAAACAAAGGACACAAGACAACAATCTGGATATACAAGTTACAAGTAACCAGTTTGAAGAATCCCCAGAAGTTACTCCTAGGGAGGTGAAACAAGCCATCAAACAAACGAAAAGAGGAGCCACCCCTAGACCAGATAACCTCACCATCTACATACTCAAAAACCGAAGTCATCACCAGGGAACTAACCATCTTGCTTATCAACTTGTGTCTAAGAAAAAGTAAAATCCCGGAAGATTGGAACACTGCAATCATAATTTTACAGGCAAAGTAGCCCCCGAAGATCTGAACAACTACAGGCCAATGAGCCTACTCAACCTCATCTACAAATTTTTTTACTAAAATGATCATCAATCGAATCACTAATCATGAGAACAGGCTGTACTTGGAAAAAGCTACTCACCCATTGACCATCTACATTCAGTAAATCAGCTAAAAGAGAGAACTACAGAATATAAAATGCCTCTCGCTGTAGCATTTGTTGACTTCAAGAAGGCTTTTGACTCATTGAAAATCCCCAAGGTCATTGATGCTATCATGCAAGGCATACACCTTGTTTATGTAAGTGTTTTGTAACATATATATCAACATAGTAGTTCATTTATTATTATTTCATGAAGATTCTGGACACTTTCTGCTCAAAAAGGTAAGACGAGGTAATACCAGCTCAACCAAACTCTTCACAACTCGCCTCCAAAACTGAAACCTAAACTGGAAAGATGGTAAGAAATTGGACTACGCATGAATGTCAGTAGAACAAATGGTCTGTACAAACATGTGGAGGACAAAAACACAAAAATCCAAATTGGAAACGCAGACCTGAAAAACAAATGTCTTTGAAGCTCTCAAAAGAAGAGGAAATCAAGCAAAGAATCCCTCGAGGATAGTAAGCTTTTGGTAGCACAAGCTCAACCTTTCAGAACAAGAAAATCCCATTAGTTTAAAAAAGAAGGGTATACAATCAATACATCCTCCTAATAGTCACCTATGAGTCTGATACATAGAATCTAACCAAAAGATTAACACTTAAACTGAGAACCATGCCACGTGAGAGGTGAGCAACCACCGTTTTAGTCTGTCAGGCTAAGTAACAAGAAATTTTTAGCCCGTTGGGCAAACAACAGGTACGGTCAGGTGTGAAAAGGTTTTGCTGACTATTACGGTTCATTTTTAACGTGAGCGTGTCATCAGAGTTGAGCAACAACCATGTTAGCCTGTCAGGAAAGCAACAGTTATGATCTGGTATAAACGTCTAGCTGACTGTCCAGGGCCAAACAGTAATTGCCTGCCACGTGAAGTGACATGTATGGCTAATTCCCACATAAACATATTTTAACCAGCATCAAATACAGGCAAGACAGGGGTAAGGTCTCTAACATGATTGTATCAGCGAAGAGCATCAGCCTTGTGTGTTGCTTTAAAACCTCGAGAGCACAAGGGTGTTGAATTCAAATCGGGAACCAGACCTACATTTGTTGTGAAGATGTTAATCATTTCTGTTTCTAATCGGATCCAATCAGAAAAAGTTGTTAATCAGAAAATTGTTTCCATTCCATCTAATATAATGATTCTATTTTTCAATTTATTTGTGTGTTGGTTTTACCCCCCCCTCCCCGTGTGAGCAAGTGTGTTAATCTTGAAATAATACAACAGACCTTAGCTGTGAGTAACTTGAGTATATACGTTTTCTACTGGAAAAAAAAAACCCTCATTAATGAAAGCATTTTTACTTTCACTTTAATCTTTTTTTTCTATTTATTTGCGTGTCGTTTTCATAAGTCAAGAAAGCGGGGATGTTAATATTTTGCTGGGGAATTACATTTGCTTCAAAATACCACGAAGCTGAGCGAGGATTTTTAAGTTCAAATTAGGGACCACGGTCCCTGTTTACGAGTTCTTTCTATTTATATTTGTGAAGCAGTAATGTAGTTCCACGACAGCGACTGAGGCATTTTTTTTTTTAGCCCGGAACGTTCCGTTACGGGCAGAAAAAAAAGCAACTGCTGTTCATATATTGTTTACATTTGAGAACTTGCTGTATTGATAACATTGTTTACGTAGTAAGGAAAGCTGATATTACCGTTTAGCAAAACAAAAACTTTCTGCCGGGCAAAATCAGATCCAGTCAAACAGGGTCCCAAATAAAAGGTACTGTCGTACTTATCCTCAGATGTTAGTTGTGTTCTTTTTCTTCTTTTTTTTTTTACACGGAATTATTCAATCCAAGAAATACAGTGAAAAAATTGTCTCACGAAATTTGAAAAAAAAAAACCCAAACCATTATGCCTGTGTTCCTCGTGCCAAATAATTCCCTTTTTAATAGGATTCCAAATGAGATTTCTTACATTTAATCATAGATTTTTATGAAGCATTTTGGCGTTCCCAATAACTCTATTTTTCTTGTGTGAACATATTTTTTTATCCACAAAGCAAATTGAATAATTCAGTCCTATGAGAAAATCTCGCTGAATCTTTTTGTATGCCGTCCATTCGTCGCTTTGAGTGGCTGTTCCAGGCAATACAATTTTTTTCTATTATCTGTAGTAATTTTCCTCCCCCGCCCCACTATTTCAATATAACCAACAGCAGGATAAGTGCTTGTATTCATTAAACCAGACCCATAATAGCTTGCTTGAAGGTCTTACACAGTGATGCTTCCAGCTTATGGGAGAAACCAAGACCATCGAGTTGGACTGGCTTATCTCCAAATTATTTTGAACATATTTTCCGAAATTCATTATAAATGCAGACAATACTTATCAGACAAATATCAAGAGGTCTCATGGCATTTTTTGGCTTGTTCTTTCAGTCCAAAGATGGATGGGGAACAACTATGTCTACGAAGTTGACTTGGAATTTTCAAAAAACGAAGTAGAACATATGGGTGTCCTACTTCGGTACTTGTTGCAGTTCTCATTCTAGCATTTCAATGTGTTTTATCCAGTCCTGGAATGTTTTGTCCAGTTGATTTTTTTTTTTTTTTTTTTTTTTTTTTCCTTTCGTTGACGCCTACATACTTCTTGCTATCTGTGAGAAGGCGATGATGTTTCACCAGTCTGTTGAAGTTAAAAGGTTTTCAATTGCAACCAAAGGACGCACAGAATCTTTCGAAGTTGATCTAGCCATTCTTAGCACAGAAGTGATTGGGGCTTCTCCAGAAGATGGAACCAATAATGCACCAAATGTTTATGGAACCTGACAAATATAGTATCCGTGGTGAGTCCCCCTCCCCTTAGACACAATCGAGAGGGAAGATTTAATCTTCCCCTTTTTAAGCCCCTCTCCCTTTTTTAACATCAACTCCTAATGTTTCTATTTGCCCAATTTTCGAACATCACCTGCCCCCCATTTTTAACAATATTCCCTATTTCCATAACATTACGTCCACATTTTTGACATGATTCCTCTCTTTTTTAAACTTTCTACCATTTTTTTTCAACATCAGACCCCCCCCCTCCAATACTAGCCCCCCTGCCATTTTCAACTCTGTGTCCATGACTCCTTTCTCAATATTATACTACTTACATTAGCATCTCCATGTAAAAAGTGATATTAAATTAATTTTAAAAACTAGTCAAATTCAACACTGTTTCTATTTCATTTTTGGACTGCACTTGACACCACCTGTTGAGGCGTGATTCAGTCTAGTGAAGCATTATTTGTAGTAGGGATGATTATTGTTCTTTTCATATTAGTTTTGAGACCTAAATTAGTTGTATATTGATGGGTGATGACAGTTTAGGTAAAATTGTGTTTTTATTCGAGACTTGTTTGACAAGTTCTCTTTAAACAATTTCCACTTTAATGTTGCTGTTTTAACTGAATTATATCGTAAATGTATGTAGGCTTTGCTTCTTTACATAGCAATGGGTTTCATGGTGTACAATTTACTGACTTTTTTCCCCCCCCCCAGGCTGACATTGACAATGCAGTCAAGGCAGCAAGGGAAGCCTTTCGTCTTGGTTCTCCCTGGCGAAAAATGGATGCAGCACAGCGAGGATATCTAATGAATAAGTTTGCTGATTTGATTGAGAGAGATGCACAATACATTGCTGTAAGTTTATAATATGCTTTTGTTTTGTACGTCTATTTTGATGAAAAATCATTCTATCGTTTTGGTTGTTACATTATTACTTTTTTCAACTGGTTTTGTTTCAAAAGAATAGGATGAGTTCTGTACAGTTTGACTATAGCAGTTTGTGTGAAGATGTTGGAATCATCCAGTTCTTTTTGAAGATCTAGAACAGACAATTTTTGTCAGGAATGTAGAATTATCATGATCATACACTGATTTATTTGAATTGTCTTCGTATCTAACAACCAAGATAAGAACAGTTCGAAAAGAAAAAGTTTTTAAAAAATGTACAATACTGGATCCATGCAATGTGTACAAGAAAAGATCATGCTTAATATCACATGAGGAAACCACAAGACTGCATAGTTTATTTGAGAAAATCAGGAAGTCAGAAATATCGTGAAATTAAAAAAATGATTTCTTTATTTAAAATCATCTCGATACTTTCAACTGTATAGTTAGTAATGTCTCACTCTTTGTTATAGATTTGGATGCTCATGAGGCAAGAAAGAAGAATCCTACATATGATTTTCAGTGAAAAAATTCCTTTTTTTTTCCTTCTCTTTTCTAGTCATATTTATGTATGCATTCTATGGCCATATCCATATCAATTCAAGACATTAATCACTTGATCACATTATCATGACCCTTTTTGATAAAGTCATGTTGCTGAATATTTTACACTAGTTAAAACCTGTGGAAAAATTTAGATATATCAATTTCAATGAAATTAATTTGTCCCAGTTGAAGTGTTCATAGTTTCAAATGGTAGGTTGGGGGTATATTTATCTGTAAAATTTTCACCTAAGAAGAATCCAGTGTTATGGACAAAAACAAAAGGGTCATTAACTTAGCATGAGTTGGTATCTGATCATCTACCTTGGGAGATCCAATTAGGTTCAAACTCTCAATGGCATGCAAGATTAGCTTGTTGATCCTTGCTACATTCTGCTCTTTTTTTTTTTTTTTTCCCCGCACAATTACTTAGCATAGTTTGGTATCAGACCATCAATGGTGGAAGGTTCAACAAAGATTGAACCAACAAAGGCTAGCTTGATTAGCTTGCTGATCATTGCTATTTGATGTGTCTTGAACAATTTTTCATATTCACTATAACAAATTTTGTATCAATAGCGGGAAATCCACTTTTTCATATTATATACTTGTTTATCATCCCTATGGAGAAAAAAATATTGAATTTGTCTACGAAGAGTTCATAGCTCGAAATGGTGGATAGGAAGTATCTTTTTCAGCAGAATTGACCCCGCCCTAGCCAGTGGAAGAGTCCTGTGTTATGGTCAGTGAACCAAGAAAATTACACTGTTAACTTTAACAGTGTGACTCTTAACATGCATAGTTTTTTTTTTTCCTTGCCTCAAGCTGGATGGAGTATTTTCTTGACTATTCAATGTTTGTAGCCATAAAAATCCATAAGTTGTATCCGTCATCCACTCTAGATAGGAACTCTCATATTCATTGACTGTTTGTAACCCCTTTGTATAGCCAGTGTAACTCTGTCAATTGAAAAGAAAAAAAAAAATGTAATAGTTCACCTGAATGTCAAAGGGGGATAATTTCTATCTGGAGTTGTTTCCTTGATAATTTTATGATTTTCTGAGTCAAGCTTATTCTCTTTCTAAGACCTGAACATCACAAAAAAATAATTTCATAGATTATCAAATTGAAGTTCATAATTCACTAAAATAATTCAGCTGAATGATTGAAATTTTATATCTCTAAATTATTTTAATTTCATAGTTTTTGTTGATCTTTCCTGATTCATTTCCAGAGTATAATGCTGAAGCAATGAAATTTCTTGAAGTGGTTGACTCTCAAGTAAAAATTGCAGGACATATTAATAGCACTTATCTATTGATTTCTCTACAAGGAGAAAAGTAAATTTTATTTCTGCAGGATATCAAAGGCAGAGATTTTATCTTTCCATATTGTTATCCTTAAGAGCTTGGCTCGGTTTGAGTTTTTAAATTTCTTTTTTTTCTTTTTTTTTTTTTTCTTATTCAATCTAATAATTGCTACCTTTTTAAACATTTTATAGAAAGCCATATAAGACCTTTTCTTTTTAGTCCCTTGAAGCTTTGGACAATGGAAAACCATATAAGATGGCCTATTTAGCTGATGTGGCTCTTGTTGTCCAGTGTTATCGGTATGTAAAATCTTTGTTTATTTTCCTTACATATGATGTGTACTTTTATTGGTCTACATTAAGATTTCTGAGGATAAGTAGTAGGCGTGAATTTTTGGATCAGGGCAAAAAAATTTCCTTGGCATACAGAAGGCTAATGGTTAAAGTTTGTTTTGGTTGCTAGGATTCTCTTTTCACTTTCTGAATGAGTTATAGATATTTACAATTTTTGATGCTGACCAGTTTTTCATACATATGGTGAAAGTATCATTTGTCTTGGGCAACATAAATAGAATAAAACAAAGAAATGGAGCTGCTGCAGGAATCAAAACTGTGACCAATAGGATTTGAGCCTTTGTATTACTGGTGACTGTTCAATCAATGCAATGCTATGTTGATACGGCTAAATTATCAGTCACAAGTTTGATTCCTGCTGCATGTAACTCACCTGAATTGCAGAATGACATTCAACAGTTGCTACAAAAATAAATTACTAAATTCTGTCACCTGTGCATGAGAACATTTAGTAAATTTGCAAAAATTTTTCACTTTTTCTGAATGATTTATTTATAGGTATTATGCTGGTTGGGCAGATAAAAACCATGGTAAAACAATCCCTGTTGGTAAGTTTACTCGATTCTCATTCGATTATGCTTATTCATTTTGTCATGAACCTATTTTTGTGCCTCCATTGTTTTTGGCAGCAGGCAAAAACATTTTGACCTACTGTTATGTGTGTGTTGGGTTATGGCATAGATCAATTTTCAACTTTGGTGCGCATGACTGCTTGTTGCAATGAATACTCAGTGTATGGATAACTGAGCACATATCAGTACAAAAAAACTAACAAAAATTATATAATTGAAACAATTTATTGAGAGATTAAAATTATATCCTTAGTTGAATTATTTTAGTGAAATTTACTTTCCTATGCTTCAATATGATAATTTATATTTGTTCATAGGAACTTGTAACGGATTGATATCTCAAGTCATTTAAAACAATAACACATCTACCCGACCACACATTTTTCTTCCTTATCAGTTTATTTTAATAAACTTGAATATTCTGTCAGGTATAATGCCAAAGAAATTCAGTTGGATAAAAAATGTTATATTAGGAGATAACTTTTTTTTTTTTTTTTTTTTTTACCGGAACATACGAGTTAGATAATCCTGAACCCTTTATCTACAGCAACAAGTACATCTAGGTATGTTCTAAAAATATACTCATCAGAATCACAAAGGCAACTTCCTTTTCAGAGATAATTAATGTTAAGATTTTGATTTCGACCATCCTAGAAAATAATGAATTCTCATGCCCATACCTTCACTCATTTCCTTAGGAGAGTTGCTAACAACTTGAGCTTCATCCAGTTCTCATTCTGTGCTTAGCAAAATGTGGTCTGTTCCAACAACTTTCAGCAATCATTTCACTTATGTACATAAGCATTCATGCACACACTTACATACAAATAACAATTTAGTTTCTTTACTTCCTGTATACGCATACTGCATATGACCATTTATTTTTTTTATTACATATGAATATTAAGCACTTATTTCTACAATGAACTATTAATGATATTTTTCTAACTAGTGAAATTACTTTAAAAGTACATTCTCTTACTCCTTCTAATGAGAAATAAAATCGAATCATTATATTTTATACACATTTCAATAAATACATTCTTTATTACAAATTTTGCTCTTTATCAATGAATGCACATTTTACTGCATTACCATGTGCATCTATTTTTAATTTTAAGTCATTAACCGGTCAGCTGCATTTCTATTTTTGTACCTATAACTATTAAGGAAAGAAAGGGTCTAATCTTTTCACCCATTCTTCATTTTCATGAATGGACCACTACTAGCATCAGCTAGAGCTAGTCTTAAAGAATTACCGATTCTGTAATAGATATGATTACTGATTTTACATTTCATACCAAATTGTAAGATTGCAATTCAATAGTAGTTGGTTGAATAAGTAGGTATTCAATTGGAGTTCGGTACTGATAATTTAATTAACTTAACTAAGTAATCACAACAAACTATGAAACTCTTCAAATATTCACCATGATCAATCGTTTATTTATTAAGGGACATCAAAACAATTTACAAAAATTGAAATTATTTTTTTAGTTGAATCATTTTAGTGAATTAATTCTGTATAGTAGTTCAACTTGATAATTTAGTTTTTCGTGGGAACTATGAAACTATTTTACAGTGTTCTGGGGTGGTTTTCTTTCCAAGTTCCAATCATCAACTTAGAAAGAAAACAAGAAAGGTTGGAAAAATGAGTGATCTTAAAGTTATAGACAATTCACTTAATCATTGCTTAGTTCTTATGTTGTTTTGGTTTGTTTATTTATTTATTTGTTTAGTTTTCTTGGCAGTATTCAAATATCATACGATACTCAAAAGTCACTAAAAATATTTTTCTTCTGATAGTGTAATATATTCATCAGAAATTTACACATTAATGGAATCAAAATTAAATTAGTTGTCAATAACTTTTAGACGACCAATCTGAACTTTTTTTCCCTAAGACTTGAACACCACAAAAAAATAGTTTCATAGTTCCTGCAAAAATTTGAATCATCAAATTGAACTACATGAAGTGAAATAACTAAAATAATTCAACTCATTGATTTGAATTTTGTATCTCTGAATTTTAATTCTTTATTTTGTTTCTATTGGTCCTTTTTATGTTGATCCATACACTGAGTTATACTTGTGCCCAACAGAAAGCAAGTTAAAATCAGTATTTGCAGAGAAGTCTGTAGACTGTTATGCTACTTCAATTGACCTGAAATTCAATTACTGCAGTTTAGAAAACTGAAAACCTTTCCTGTTTTACATATAATTATTTAGTTACCTTGATCTGAAAAAATGGGAATTCGTTGTTATCCGCATTGATTCTGTTAGTGGTTTAATGCCAAATCATCTGACAGGAGTAAAAATTAGGACAAATCACTCGTGTAAAATGGGGTTTGCATGTGTAAAATATGTAATCAAATTTTCTTACCCAAACTCAAACCTCGGATATACAGATTATACTAATGTTACTTCTGTTGTTGAATCGGATACTGAGTGATTTGGTCATTGGTGATAGATGACTTTGAAGCCTGGATTCAGACTTGATAAGGGGGAGGGGCACTAACATGACTTGAATCCATTTCAAGATTATTTTGAATTATACTATAGCCTCGGTTTTGGATAGCTGATCATTTCAAAGATTCAAAAATCTTTTGAAATAATCGATCCATTGCCTTTTTTTTTTTTTTTTTCTCCCACTACTGTTTCCTTCATCTTGTGCATCACTTCAAAGATGACAGGAGTATTAATGTTAAAATAAATTATACAAAGATATATTTGTATTTATCACAAACAAAAAATGTATAACTAGAATAAAATTTATTTTTCTCCTAATTATTTTTACAACTCATCAAATTTTCTTTTTAAAAAAAATAATTTTAAGATGAGGCAACAGAATTGGGTGGGAAAAGTTTCTTTTTTAGTGAGATAAAACATCAGTTTTATTCATATATAAATTCATCAAATAATTATCTATATCGAGTGGAATTATTTTCTATGCTACTGCTAAGACGTTGGTGGTAGTAGTAGTGATGTACATATTAAAACACACATTAGTGCCCTTCCTTTCCTTCTGTCTGCTTTAGAGTGACTGAAACCAACAATCTAGCAAAATGTGATGCTGGCTTTTTTATTATGATGTAGTGACTTATTTATTTTTTGTTAGAATTAAAATGCAAAAGTAAATTAGTATTTACCTTATATACAAAACCTTGAATTTAACCACGTATGGAATAGGTCACTTCCTTTAGCTAGTACCTATAAAAGCCTTAAGCTCATTTGTACCATCACTCATTAGCCTTGGCTTTCAAGCTGGTTAACTTCTCTCTCTCCTGGATTGATATTTTGCCGGACTTCCCAGCTGACTCGAAGTGTACCATTTAATCATAACCAAACTGAGCGAAGAATTCTCCTAACTTTCATGGCAACCAGGTCTTTTAACATATGAAAAAGACCTGTTGGGCAGACCCCTTTGTCTTCTGTGACTACTAGAATCTCCTTACTATACTGAATCACAACTAATATTATTACTCCCCCACAATATCAAACTATCCCATACTGGACTTATGAGTAATGGTACTCATGAGTTCAGGGCTCTTATAGGCAGTTGCTGAAGAAAGTGGCATATTGCACATGTGGCTCAATTTAATGTTTTGCATCTGAAGCTAATACTTATTTATTTTCTTACTTGATTTTAACCAAAGATAAGTTGCTACAAGATCCTTTTGAATGACAATTCTTAAAACTAAACCCTTCATTCACTTTTATTTATTTACTTTTTTTTTCACTCAGCTGGAAATTATTTCACTTATACTCGTCATGAACCAGTTGGTGTGTGTGGGCAGATTATTCCAGTAAGTTACGTTTGAAATAATTTGCTTTTGATATCATCTTGATACAAATCTTTCTAGCACTTTTTTTTTGCACATTAAAAGAAATCTTAATGTATTTGAAGATTGCTCAAGTCTTTCTTTTGCTCTTATTACCATTTGACTGCGGGGAATTGTGTTGCTGACACACAGTCAGCCAACAGCAGTTTCATCATGCAGCCAATTCGTTGAAAATCTTTTTGCCATTTTGTACAATATTGTTATTTCTCCCCCCACCCCAATAAAAATAACGAAATTTCTGAAAAATGATTTTATTTCATATCTTGAATAATATCACAAGACCAGGATGATAAAAAGAATAATGCAGTTTTTTTCTACGTGATAGCATTTTATTTTCTAAAAAAAGTTGATATGATACCATGCTGTTGAAATAGCTGATGTCAAAAAGGTGTTAGGCTTGTGTAAAAAATGGGATTTGGGCTAATGAAAAAAAAGGATGTGTGTGGGTGGATGTAAAAGAGGGATTATTACTAGAAAAAGGTCATGAGGAAAGGCAAGATAAAAAAAAGTTAGACTAATCTCTGAAAAAAAGAAGGGCTGATATAAAAAAAAAAATAGGGGGGGCTGATGTTAGAAAAAGGTGAAAAGTTTGAAAGAAATTGTTAAAAATAGGGGTGTAATAAGAGACTAATGCTGAGAAAAAGGGTACTTAAAAAGAGGTTCAGTGGGGTCTGTTAAAAAGGCTGAACTTTTCCTTTTTGATTTTGACCAATAAAAGAGAAAATTTCACCCTCCAATTTTGGACCCCTAAAAGAGGATAAGATTTCCCCTCCAATTTCATCATTTAAAATGAAAAAATGAATTCACTCTTGATTGAAAGTGGGGAGGGGAAGTTCCATCTCAATGTGAACCCCTAAAGTGGAAGATAATTTCTCTTTTGATTCTTTTTTTTGCATCCTGAAAGTAAAAAAAAAATGTTCTCACTTTAATTTGATCCAATAAATGATCCCACAAAAAGTGAAAAAGAAATTTTGTCTTCAATATTTAACCCTTAAAAGGGGATAAAAGTTCCTATTTAATTTTGACACCAAAACATAAGCCCCCCCCCACAATTTTGACCCTTAGAATTGAAAAAAAATTTTCTCCATGATTTTGATACTTGAAAGAGAAAATAAGGTCTCCACACTCTTGAAATTGAAAAAAAAAATTGTTTTTTAATCTGTAAACTTCCCCTTGCTTTTGACCCCTAAAAGTAAAGAAAAATCCCACTTGATTTGAACCCTAAAATTAAAAAATAGAATTACCCCTTGATTTTGACACCCAAAAAGTGAAAAAAAAATCTCCTTTGACTTAGACCCCTAAAAGTGAAAAATGTAAGTACCCCTTCAATTTTGTCTTCAAGAGTTGAAGAAAAAAAACACTTTCCTCAATTTTGATCCCTGAAAGTGAAAAGAAAATCTTCCTTTAATTAACACCTAAAAGTAAAAGGAAAAATTGCCCTTGTGTCTCCACCAAATCTGAAGAAGTCCTCCCTTCAATTTTGATTCCGAAAAGTGAACCCCCACTTATTTTTATCCTAAAAAAATTTTATTTTTTCAACTTTTAAGGTGAAAAATAAAAGTTCTCTCCGCGTAATCTATATAACTTTAGTGTTCAAAATTTTGTTTTATACCATCAATAAACCTTGTGATATGTTAATCTTATAGCTTCTAAAAAAAAAAAGAATGCAACATTTGTTTTTGATTGCTAGAATTGATTTGAGAAAAAAAGAATGAAAAATACTCTATCATTATGTCATTGAGAAGATTATTTTTACCATGATAAATGGATCGACCCTTCCTTAAATGATGGTAAATAGACCTCTCCTTGAAATGGACCCCCCCCCCCAAAACCATTTTGAGAGGTGGTTTTACATGCTTACTGCTGGGCACAGGGATCGAATCTACACTCACTGAAATTTCATGGGTTTCAGTGCTCCTGGCTATACCATTCTGTCTACGGATTTGAAAATTGACATCAATATTCCATAGAACCCTTGGAAAAAAACAACTTTTTTGATGGCTTTAGTAATAACATCTAAATTTTTCTAGATGTTTTCTCACCCTATTTTAGCTGTTTTCCTGTGGAAAATGTCAGCGATGACATAAACAGAATTTGTTCTGACCATATTTATTCTTCAATGGAACTTTTCTACATGACTTCAAATTTTGACGCTACCGTCGTTCAATTGAATGTGATGGCAAGTAAATTTTAAATCTATAAATTCAAAAGATATTTTTTTAATTTACTTACAACGAAAGATTGCTGATTCATCTTATCTGAATGAAAGCAGAAAAATTGTGATATAATATTTTTTTTCTTTCTTCTTCCACCCCCCCATAGTGGAATTTCCCTCTGTTAATGCAAGCTTGGAAAGTTGGACCTGCTCTTGCAATGGGGAACACTGTTGTAATGAAGACTGCTGAACAGACACCCTTGTCAGCTCTGTACCTTGCACAATTGGCAGTTGAGGTAACTTGAAATTTCTGTCTTCGTAAAATTAGTTTCTCTGTTGTATCTAGTTGCCTGTAATATATATAAAACCAAGGCTCATATACAAATTTGGAAAAATAAATTTTTAACTTTGACTGGTTTCCTTGCTAAAGATATCAAAACAGATCTATGTACAAAAGTATTTTGATAGTTTAAACCAACTAGTTTCAGGTTTGGACATGAAGAACATTTTCAACTTCAAACCAGTGACGATTTCATATTCCCATAGATCTAAATTCAAGATTTTTATAACTGCATTAGTAGTGTGGTAATAATGAAATTTCATTCTAATGCTCAATTCTGTTTTTATTCCAGTTAGAGAAAAAATTGATTTTTATGCATACATCTTTCTAATTGTACACTCTTCTGTTCTTTTAACATCTTTGCATTTGATACTTGCAGGCTGGCTATCCTCCAGGAGTACTGAATATTGTGAATGGTTATGGCCCAACAGCTGGAGCTGCTCTGGCTCAACATATGGATGTTGATAAGTTGGCCTTCACTGGATCTACAGAGGTATTTGGAAAAGCATTTTATTGCAACACTATTACTAGAATTCAAAATATTTCTTGCTATTGTTAAAAGTTTAAAAATCTTATCACAAATAGATATAAAAGTGAATCTTCATACCACCTCAATCCCAGAAAAAACAAATTAGCCTCTAAATTTGCATGAACTACTTAAATGTTTTGAAGACAATACTAATAAAAAACATGGTATATGTACTCCACTAATTGCACCAATCTGTTCCTGTTTTTGTGTATTACTGCTTTTCATTATTATTGAACCACAGAAATGCTTCTTGATGCCGTAAAGGACTACATCGCTATCTATTCAGATTGCAACCGTTTCCCATCACTCATCCTGTAACAAGAGTTTACACGCAATGAGCAGAACTGATGTGGAGATTAGTGAGATAACTTTCATTCAAGCCAGTTAGAAAAAAAAAAAATGAAAATTTGAGTTGAAGGTGGAAAGTAGTGACAAAAATCAATGATTTATAATGATCCATCAAATGAAATTGAATGAAAAATATCTTTATTCAACATCCAATTATGTTGCTTGGACTGGGAACCCATGTCTGGCATTGAACATGGAAGAAAAAAGATTCAATGGGAACAACGTGTAGTTTGGACCCAACTCTTGTATTAGTAAAATTTTTTTTTTCCCTCTTCCTTCCTTTGGAACTACTTCTACAAAATTAACCTGGAGCTGATTCAGTTGAACAAAAAATTTATTCAGATATCTTGACAATTTTGTCTTTCAAGCTATTCTTTACTATTTTTCATTTATTTCCTTGCAGAATTCCAAAGTTAAATCATTGGAATGTTTTATTCTCCATCTACCAACCGTTTTTTTTCCTTTTCAGGTTGGCCAGTTGGTAGCGAAAATGGCTAGTGAAAGTAATTTGAAAAGGCTGACTCTTGAATTGGGTGGCAAAAGTCCAAACATTGTGTTTGCAGATGCAGACAGTAAGCTATATTCATCTTTTTATTTGGCTCTTGGGAATAATTATTCCCTCTTACGTGTGGTCCCCCCCCCCCATTGATGGCATCAGGGTTTGATTATGTGAGTATACAATGTGTTATAAGATAATTAAACTTCTAGAACTTGTAGCTAAGTGATGAATTTTGATTTGAGTTTAGATTGGACTGAGACTGACTTTTGTCTTGTATAGATATACATTTTCACATTGACAGAACTATTTGTCTATGGATTGGCAAAATTGCTGAAGATCAGGCTCTACTTTGAATCAGTGTCACTACTTGTCCCTTTGCCTAGGATCAGAGTGGAATATATATAAAATAACCAGGGAATGATTATAAACCAAGAGGGAAAGGCATCACGGACAAACTAAACATCAGCAATAGACTAGGAAAATTATTTAAAGGGGGGAAAAAAAGAAAAAAAAGGTTTTCAGACCCATGAAAGACTACAAACCTAACTTCATGAACAAACCCCCAACAGGACTTATCAACCTAACTAAATCACTGCTAGGAAGAATAAGATAAAAATACTGAAAATGTTAACGATAGCATAAAACAACAGCTACAACAAAATTAATGGATTAATGCCAACTATGCATATATTTACATAATATAATTACATTATAAAGAAAAACACTTGCGCATTTATACAGTACAACATTATTGACTTCTACCCCTCCATATCCAAAAATATTATCAAGGAAGCCATGTAATTTGCCAAAACCTACTCCATTATTGGAAACATAGACATAGAAATAATCAAACTGCAGATGAACGGTACCATTCACAATTGTGAACAGTGGATTAAAAAAAATCT